>VWZT01000192.1:0-10315 GCA_013397055.1 Pachycephala philippinensis
AAAACACCCTCCCCCCACCTAAAAAGAACCCCAAACCAACCAAACAACCCAGCGAGCAAAGCCAGGAACCAGCTGCATTGTTCTGGATTTTTACTTTTTTTCTTTAATTATTTTTTCCCTCATTCAGCTTTTTTTTTTAAATAATTTTTTGCAAGCGGCCACACTCGGCTCAGGGCCTCCAATGGGATTTACTCTTGGGGAAAGAAGCTTTTTCCTTAAAGACAGTTCCCTAGGAGCTCCCCATATTCGTTTTTGGGTTTATTTTTAATTTTTTTTTTTCTTTTTTATTTCTTTGCCAGGATTCTCCAGACCAAAAAAAAAAAAAAATTTGATGATTTTATCTTATTTTATTTTTTTTCCATCCGTGTTCTCTTTTCCTTTCCAGGACTCTGAAGTGGTGGGTTAATTCTGTGTAGCTGTTTTGTTATTGTTGCAAAATAACCTGTAAGTCTGTAAATATTCTGCTTGTATGGAATTGTTGGTCTGTGCTGGGGATGCAAAATCGCTTTGATTTTTCTGGAAAGGGATTTTATTTCTGCACTTTTTGCCTCTTGCTGGGCAAAGGCCTTTGCTGGGAGGTTGAGGGGGGAATAATGCAAAGCCTTGGCAATCGGTGTCTCGGGAGGGTTTTGCAAGGGGTGCAGAGGGAGGGGACCTGACACCCCAACCTTCCCCGCTCCTCTATGGAAATGTAGCTCCCTGGATGTAAAACTGTGGAGATTTCTGTGTCTGTCCCCCAGCCTCGCGTGTTTATTTCTTGGGGCCCTGCAGCAAGGGCTGGGTTTGGGGGTGGTTCAGATCGCTCCTTTTGCTTTCCCGGTCGGGTTTTTGGGCTGCGAGCTGCCGCTCGGGGTGGTGGGGAGCGAGGCAAGGCACGCTCTGGGCTGTGAAGGCATTCCCGGGCCCTGGTGATTAATAGAAATTTGTTTACGAGAATAACCACCGCAGGTCACGGTGCCCTCGGTCCACTGGTGCAATTGCTCGCAGCTACTGATTCCACCACAGGCGAGCCCACGGAGCGGCCACCTCGGACGCAAAGTCCCCGGGTGCTGCCTTTATTTTGATTTCTCAGCTGAGCTCTTGAACCGAAACACTTTAAAGCAAGGAGGTTAGGCTGGGCTGTGGGGGAGTAATAAATTAGGAAGAAAGCCCTTCTGGCTAATACGACTCGTCATTAAAAATAGGCCGGTGGCAAGACAGGGATGGTACTCCCGAGACACTTGAGGTGGTACAGATATGCTGGGGAGACGGCTTTCCTGTAGTTAAAATGCAATATGGAATTCCCAGGGAGTGAGTGCAGCCGGAGCTGTGTGACTTGTGCCACTCCGATCCCGGCCCCGGGCAGAGAGGGGGCTCCCAGGTCTGCGAGTGACCAAAGGAGGGACGGACCCCAGAGTAGCAGCTCGGCTCCGGGATTTTGATTTGTTTGGGGTTTTTTTTTTGTTTTTCCCCAGCAATGAAATCCAAAGGGAGTGGGTTGTTGGGGGCGGCAGATCTGTTCTGTTTGTCATTTCTCTGCAGTGTGTGACGCTTTCGCTTTAGCCGGAGCCCAGCGAGCCCGACGCCCGCGGGACGCTCGGGAGCAGCAGCGAGAGGGCTGCCGCTTGGGGGATTTTTGGTGGAGACCCGAGGTCGAGCACAGCTTCCGTTCAAGTAGCGCTCTTACGGGGGAGATTTCTCACTCTGCCTGGCCACAGCCGAGCCGGGCTTGCATCAGAGTTTCCATCCTAACCCACCTCGTTACGGGGACATAGGGAGCAGCCAGCAGCATCCCTTTCGGATGGAGAACTGGGCGGCCTGGCCGCCTTTGCTGAGTTTTTGGCCTTTCTGCTCTGCTATCATACCTTCTCCTACTCCCTCTCTGTCACTCAAGGCCTGGCTGCAGCTACCCAAGGGCTCCTGCCGCCCGCCTCCACTCCCCACTGCTTCCTGCTGCCCCCAAAATCAGCAGTGGTCCCTGTGGTGCCTCGCTGGGGACTTCAGGGAGCTGGGGATGGAGTCATTTCCCTGGGAGCCCTCTCCCACCGTCGGCCAGAGGGATCGTTGCTGCGTGAGGCCTTGTCACCCTCTTCGTTTGCCTGTCCCGGCTCTGGGGACCAGCACGGCAGCCGCTGGCAGTGGTGGTGGCTGCGAGGGTGGCAATGTCCCGGTGGGACAGCATCCCCCGCCTCCGCAAGCCGACAGCAAGTGGCTTCTCTTTGGGGGAGAACGGTGGCCCCGTGGCATGGAGGCTCGCTGGTGGGAGTGTGCAAAGCCACCAGCAGCCCCCATGTCGGCTGTGGGATGTTTCCAGCGGCACCGGGCTCGCCGTGGCTCCTGCGCACCCACGAGGTGCCTGTGTGGCACGTGGAGGAGCAGCAGCTCGGCCCTGCCCATGGGAGGCTGTGGCAACCCCGCTGGGGAGGCCAGCCCCACTCACCCCTCTCTCAAAAACACCCTCTAAGCTGCAGAGAGCTCCTCACCCAGGCAGGGGTTTGAACCCTCAAGTGCCACCCTGCAAAGCGGTGGCGGTGCTGGGACAGGGCAATGCTTCTGGGTCCCGCTTGGAGCTGGCTATTTCTGGTACCTTGGAGGGGTATTTCTGGTCACGCTGGAGCGGCTCCAAGGAGCAGGAGCAGAGGCAGGAGGAGGGCTGGGCATTGCCACAGGTGCCTCGCACCCCCCCACGGGCTGTCCCTCTCCAGCTTCTTCATGTCCTCCCCGGGCAAAGCTCCTGGGATGAAGAGCAACCCCTCTGCCTGTGTGCTGGCGTGCAGGGCATAGAGCAGTGTGAAACTATTCAGCCATCCCTGGGAGCTGCAGTTGGATGTTGAAGGGCCTTGGATCTGGAGGTGCTGCTTGGCAGCGAGGGGAGTCCCCGGCCTTGGGTCGTTTCCCTCCAGGGGACACAGAGCAGGTTTTTATGGTATATCGAGGCCCGTGCGTATTTTTCCCAGGTGACCCGCACCCCTGGAAAGAAGAGCCTTGTCTTCTACAAAACACTGCTTAAATAAACAATACCCCACTATAATTTTTTTCTTTTGAAATTAACTCCTTCAGGCCATAAGGCTTCCCCATCCTCACACCAAATAACTGCCAGGACTTTTAAAGGGGAAAAAAAAAAAGTGTCTAAGAGAGAAAAGTTTAGCCTGACAGAAGAGAGTGTGTGAACCTCTCCCCTTGCCCGTGGCCCTCGAGGATGGGTTTCAGGAACAGCCTGCCCATTTTGGAGCTGGGTGCCGCCGCATGAATGTTACTTAAAAGGAGTTTTGTGCATATTAATGCAAATGCAGCGAGGCCAGGCTGCGCGGGGACAGCTGAGTCCCTGCCTGAATTCAACTATCTTGTTTTCTATCTAACCTACTTTTTTTTCTTTTTCTTTTTTTTTCTTTTTTTTTTTGTCAGAGGCCGGTGCTTTGCAGGAACCTGTTCTCAGAGCAATCTCAAAGCTTTTTGTGGGTGTCTGATTTCTGTAACACGTTTCGTTTCCAGTATGAATGTAATGTACAAAGAACATCATGACACTGCTCTAGGTGTGTGAGATCTTATCTACCTGACATTTAGGGCTTTTTTAACCGTCCAATTCATCTGATTTGCATAAAAATCACATGATTTTACTTTTTTTTCTCCTTTTTTCATGCATCATCATAACAAACTACTAAGGTTTACCAGGCTGTTTTGTGTCTGTCAGCATGAACACAGGGCCCGTCTCTCTTCTCTTCATTCCTCCGTGGTGGAGGTTGGGGATGTGAAAGGTGGCACTTGGAGGGGACCTGTGATCCGAGACAGCCACTGAAGTCCTTAATAAGCAAATGTGTACAGTTTAACTTCCCAGAAAACAAAGGAGCTGAGCATGCATGCTATGCAGTTGTTAATTTAAATAGTCGAGACTTCTTTTTATTGATAAGGAAACTCCCCTGGAACAGCCCCCCGGATCCCAGCAGGCTCCCCCTGCCGCAGCCGTCCTCATTACAAAACAAGGCCGCAATTAAAATAAACTCTAAGAGCTAAACAAACTGCTGCCTCTCGCTGGTCATGTGTTAGCTTTAGCCTTTAACGCAGAACAAAATGTTTTCCTGGGTATCGGAAGAGGCATGGGCTCTGGCTGGGAGGAGAGGAGGGAGCAGCAGCCGGGTGTATGGGAATGGCAGGGAGTGGGGTGCTGCAATGCTCATCGGGGCTCCTTTCTCCTGCTTTCTTTTTATTTTTTCTTGTTTTAAATTTGAGTGTTTGTGATCTAACTCGGCCTTTACTACAAGGGAAAGGGCTGGAAGTGGAAAAACTTGAATGTCGTGGTAAAACCTGGCTGTCCCAGCACACCCTGGGCACACCTGACCATACCTCACCCTCGCCCAGCCTGGCTCCCACTGAGCCCACCGGCCACAAGCCCCTGGCCCAATTTGTGTTCCTCCCTTCACATCTCGTGCAGAAGCTTTAGGTGGCTGCAGATACCACTTGGCATCTGCCAGCAGCCGGACTGGTGTTGGGAGGGGAAGCACAGGGTGCCCTGGAGGACAGGACCAGAGGGATGAGGAGATGGATGGAGGGAGGGACAGCCAGGGGCAGTGGAGGGGTGTGTGGCTGGCCAGACTGCAGTGCCTCCATGCCACGCCACAGCTCCCCACACGGCCTGAGAACCATTGTCACTCCCGTGCCATGTCCAAACGTCCAGTTTGGGGTGATGAATCGCACTCGGATGAATACTCTGCAAGAAGAACTGCTGCGATGATGGAGGGGTGTGCATCCATGCTGTGTGCACATCAACCCCCAGGATAATATTCTGGCAAAATTGCCCAAATAACTGGCATGTCTGCTTGGTGCTAGCTGCCAGGAGACAGTGCAGACTTGCCTGTCAAAAATTACTTTCTTGCCACATAGGAGCAAGATATGCCTGTCTCCTGCCTGATCTCCCAAACACTGGCTGCGCGTAAACAGCAGTTCTCGGAAGGTGGGTAAGGACAGTCCCCATCCCACTGAGCACACACAGCCCCATAGCAGTTCTGCCCCATCTTTGATTTAAAAGGGAAACTTCCTCCAGAAGTTTTCAAGCTGCAGACAATTACCTCTCACCCCTCCCTGGACCCAATGGATTTTTAACCAGTTATGGACCAAAGCCCGTCCGTGCCTCGCTGGGGCTGTGCTGGGCAAGAAGCCTCCTGGCAGGGAATGTGGTGGGAGAGCCTTCACCTGATCAGCATCCCCAGCCCAATCCCTTGCTTGTCCCCAAATCTTTCATCCTGGCACCCACCAAACTGAAGTGTGTGACCTGTGGAAGCTGAAAATCCCTGGCCCGAGGCTGAGCAGCACTACTGACCTCTTTCCTTTTCAGCAGATCTGTCAGCGTTCAGATGTTACGATGAAAAAACCTCACTAACACGTACAGATACTTCTCTGATTAGGGGTTGTGTTGAGGTAGTTCAAACCCAATGTGTAAGTTGCTTTGTTGGGGAAAAAAATAATAAAAAGAATAAAAGGCAGTGCTTGCTTTGGGTGATTTATAGTATTACTTATTACTCCTACGCCTCAGAGAATCTTGTAGATCCCTGATATTAAAAAGCAGCAGAGAGCCTAAGAAGAAGGACAATGCCTCAAACTTTTACAGGCACAAGCACATTGTAATTAAAAGAGGGATTTGCATTGACCCTGATCATTTTGAAACAGGCCTCTAAAGTTCAGGCTAAACTAGCCTGGGTTATTTCTGTTCTCTAATAACTCCCCGGACGTCTCAGCCAGTAGAGTGCTATGTGAATTTCAATTTCTCTCTTCAAATAAAACATCGACGTAATTTTTTTATATTCTTTGAAATGATCTGTGCAATTTTGTTCACAGAAACTCTTTGATTTAGACTTAAAGGATTTAGGGACTGGGTAGGAGGGTATCTGGAAGTAATGGTGAAAATGGTAATTATTTGTTTTACTGCCTTCAGAAATTCTTTTATTTCTCCGTACTATCTCTAAAAGCATGTCTGGCAATAACAAGCTGTCTCTAAAAAGAATTCAATTAAATGTATTGCCAACAGAATATTTTATAATTTTTTATACCAGTAGTTGGAGTGTTAAATAATATATTAGTAGATTTATAGACTACATTTAGGTATGACTATGAATAGCTACAGTAAAAACTCAGAATATTCATGTAAAAAGGGAGGGGAGGAAGTTTGGTTTCTGGGGTTTAAGATTTTTTTCTCCTCGTCTTTATTTGAGTTTCAGTTTTAGGACTTATTTTCACATCTTTTTTCTGTTATTCTCAGATGACAAGAATAAGTCAGCTATTTTTTGAGACAAAAATTCCCGTGAGATTTCTCCTTGTTTTAAATAATTAAATATTAAAGGAGTAAGAAAGAAGCAGGCAGATCCTACAATATGGACATGAATCAAATGGGATATTTATTTGCATAGGTACATGGCAAATCGGAAAAAATCGATCCCGAAGCTGTATGAAATTGCCAGTTACTCCATTACAGTGTTACAAATAGATTATTACCCATAAGAACATAACTCTTAATGTCCTAAAAATAATTTAATGCTAGGATTATTTTTATTTAATTTGGTAAATGACAAATATATTTTTGATTCCTATAAAGCAGAAATAAACCATGTCCCAGGAACTGGGAGCTAAACCCAACTGCTCCCCCCCACCTCTCTTAATTTTTCATTGATTTTTTTTCCTTTTTCTTTTTTTTTTTTTTATTTTCTTTTTTCTTTCCAAAGTCTCATCGGCTCTTCTGAATTTTGCAGTTCATTTCTCCTCCCTTCTCCCTCAATAAAAACACTTTTCATCAGAAAACTCGATACTTCTTTCCTTCTGAGCCTCCCTGTGAATTGCCTCTCTCCCTCCAGACAAGTTTTGAGGATCAACAAGTTAACCTTCAGAAAGATTACAAAGGTACAAGTGGGCTGCTTAAGAGGTGAATCATTAAACATAAGGTGAAGTACACGACTGCAGAAGGTTTCAATTAAAGTGACAGTCGAGGCAGCCTTTGCCTGCCCCGGAAAGTTTGCTTTTATTGTCAGAGCCGTGCTGGGAGCTGCGTCCATCCCAGGCAGGGAGGTTTGGTTCCCACTGTCCGCATTCTGCTTTCAGGTCTGCTGCTGCCACGGTCCTCGCTCCTGCAAACAGCTCCACCGGTTTCAGTGTGATAAATTCGACTGCGACAGCATTAAAATATGGGAAAGGAGTTAGATCTTTATGTCCCATCCAGGCTGGAATCGAGGAGCCTGCCTCGGAGCTGCCTTCACCCAATGCTCCTCATTACCCCATCCTGAGGAAGAGCAGGATCAGGCCCACAGCATTCCCCATTACTTCCCCAAATCCTGCTCACTCCTACGTATTTTTATGTTTTTAAAGTAGCTTTGTTTTAATATCACAGTATATTTAATGAGCAGCCCCAGGGTGGAGGGAGGAATGCGAGATCCTTGCCGGGTGGTGGAAATCCTGCCCCAGTACTGCCTCATCCCCACATCGCCGCGTCTGCTCGGCGTGGGGCACCCCTCGTCCTCCTGCCAAATGTCTCATGGGCGCCCAGGGACTGTTTGCCCTGACACAGAGTCTGTGTCTATGCACAGAGGGTAATGCATGGACAACCAGTCCGTGGGCAACTGTCCCGCACAAAGGTCCCGTGTGCTTGGAAGGAGTACATGCAAGGTGGGGCTTTTTTTTCCTGGCTTTTTGGAGTACAGGCAGCACGGTGGTGAGGCAGGAGGTAGAAGGGGGTCAGGCTAGATACTGCCTTGATATGGAGCAATGCTGTGACATTTTTTGGCACTTCCCTGATTTAAATTTTAAGTATTTCTGAGTTTTACATTTTGCCCTGACATGTTCCCGTATGGCAGCCCCAAGTGTGGATGAGATCCTCTCCACAAGGATGCTCCAGTGATTGGGTTAATTCCCTCCTACTAATTCCTTACATAATCATGTGGGCTCAGATCCTCAAAAGTATTTGTATGCCTGCCTCCCTTGGAAATCAGAGAGTTTAATTGTCTGCTAAAATTATTGTGTTTTGTTTTGAAAGCAGAGCAGGAAATAACAAACTTGGATTTTATGAGATTTGTTTGCCTCTCTGTGGTCACAGAGCACTTTATTTACCTTCGCAAATAAATTTCCAGTTAAATAACGTAGTGCCCAGATTACAGATGGGTTTTTAGACAGTGACCAACAGGAACTTGAGTGCCAGCATAGGTTAAGGAAGCTGGGTCTTGGCCTCTTGGTGCTTCTGGTCCCAGTTAGTAAAATGTGTGTAGGACAATGGCACAGTCTTGCAAAGATGCTGGAGGGAAGAATCCATTAAAGCCTGTGAGATGCTGAGATTGGAGCATAATAGAGATCACGTCAGTGAGAGATGCCATCTATTACAGATAACGATGGCACAGCTGACTGCATCTCCCCCCCCTGGAAATGGCTCCTTTCTTAGTTTCATTTTTGGTTATACGACCCAAAAGAATTCTTCTCACTCCTTGGCATTTGTCCCCTTCAGATATTTCATGCAATACGGAAGAGGGAGGAATCAAAATACCATGACATTGAAATTTATTGCCGATTCTGCTCACGTCAGTTGAAATCAGTCACTAAAACCTCAGCCTGCAGGACCCCGTGCTCTGTATTTTTCTAGTCTAGGTAATCGCGATGGCAGCAGGGGGAGGTAAGTAGAAGGAAAAAAGGACTGATTTCATTAGGTGTTAGAAGAGCTTATTTGAAAACAGGAGAAAAAAAAAGGAATAAAATTATGGAGATGGGAATTAAAACAAGTGATGAAATCCAGTCCCTGCTGACTGCAAGGGGACACTTCTCACGCACCCTTTCTTGGTTTGGAAGATGCCCAGGCATTGATAAACATTTTACGAGAATTCAACTCCACAGCAGCAAGCGGCGGCGAATACCAAGAGAAAATACTCTCATGTGCCAGGATCAGCCCAGCAGCTTCTGAGGCAGCGTTTAACCTGCTGCCTCGCAGCCTCTGGGCCCTGTTTGGGTTTGTTGTCAGCCAGCAATTTGGATCTGCAGTATACCTGGGTTATATTTAGGACAATTAAATTAATTGCTGGAACAGACAACCCTTTTCAGACCCAAGGCACTTTTTGCCCCCCTTCTCAATACCGTAGGGCTGATGTTGTGATTCTGGGGCTTTGGCTTGGCAGTCAGAGCGTGTGTGTGTTTTATGTAAGAAGCAGCAGCGGGGATGGATGCTGCTAGACAAATATTTGGTTAATTTTTTGTAATTATTAGTAATAACAATACTCTGCTCTCTCAAGCACCTTTCATCTCTGGGTGCTTTTGAAACACTGGTAAAGCCAAGTGATGCAGCTCCGTTCTAGGGGTTGTAATTAGCTTTAGCTCCACTTTGTAGATGTGGAAAGTGAGGTGGAGGGAGGTGAGAGGATTGGAGGTACAGCAGAGTTGGGGAACGGTGCCCTGAGCAGCAGCCAGCAAGAGCTACCAGAAGTAAAGCTGTGGCCTCTGCCAGCCTCAGCCGACCTGTCCTGAGAGGCAAGCTTATCTCACCATGCCGTGTTGATATTTGGGCCAACTCCTGAGCCAGGAACCTGAACTTTTCCTCCTAGGATGTTCAAATACACCCTGCCCAGGAGGACATCCCTTGGCCAGCTGCCCATGTCATCTCCCCTTATTGTCAGAAGTGATGGGACAAGGTGGTTTCATGTGGTTCCCCTTCCCAACCCTCCTCCTGACCGGGCTCCACATTCCTGTGAGATGAGAAGGGTCCCTCAGTGACCAAGAACAGGAGGGACCTGCGGGGTTTTGGTCCCCACAGACCTGGGCTGCCACATCCTCTTTGGCCAGGCTGGCTTTTTGCCTCTGCCTGCCTGTCATAGGGCCTCTTTCCCCACATGGTTAGGGTGTTTCTTCCAGTTTCCTCCCACTACTGTGTGGTGGTTTAGTTTGCATCTTTTACTTTTTGTGAGATAAGAAGAAGGGCAAAGCAGGCTCAAAACTTTAAAGAATACAAAGAAGTTTATTACTAACAGAATTAAAGGTAATAAAAAGAATGATAATGATAAAAATTAAAACAAACCCTCCCTTTCCCTCCAGCACCTCCCCCTAATAATCTCCCAACTCGCACAAAGGATAACACATGTGATTTTAGGTCAGAATTGCAGTTCTTAAGTCTCTTCCGTATTTGAAAGAAAAAGAGGTTTTTCTTCTGCTCCAGTGTGGTGTTTCAAACTGCCACTAGCAACAGACCCGCCCGGAAATCTGCTGCTGTGAAATATATTTCTCTCATGAATTCTGCAGTCTTCCCACAACTGCTATCATGAACCAAGAATGGGGTATTCTTTTTAAGTATAAACGAATTCCAGCCTGGAAAGCAACAACTCTTTTA
>VWZT01000192.1:10666-154110 GCA_013397055.1 Pachycephala philippinensis
GGGGGGTACCGTGCCTCATCCCCGAAGAGGGATGGGGAGAGGGCAGGGGGCTCGGCCCGGCCCGGCCCCGCAGGGCCCAGCGGGGCCCGGGCCCACCACCCCTCCGGCTCAGGGACCGGAAAAGAAGAGAAGGACTTCCCCTCCTCAGTGCCTTTTTATATGCAAAATCGTGAGAAGCGATTGGTCTCAAACCCTGTCCATCAACTCAGTCTCTTCAAACCACCACATACTGGTTCACAGATCATTGGTCCCACACCATGCTTAGGTCAGCTCTGTACCAGCTCTGCCCTTTTGCTCCGGTCTGCTCTAGATCTCCTGGACATCTGTGTCCAGGCTGTGTTTGTCTTGCTTATAAATAGGTAGCAAACTCAAGAATTTGGTATTATCCCTTAGGAAACTCAATATCTCATTCCAAAATGAACCCTCTGAGATTTCAGGGCATGGACTGTGATTTGCATGGGCTCTTCCAGTCTGCACCTTCCTTTAGCAGGATCATGTCATATTAGCCAGGATCTAGGCCTAAAACTAGGATGGGTAAATTCTAAATCTAATCTTGGGTAAAAAAACCAAACAAAACCAAACAACAAAGAATTAATAATTTATCAATTCTATTCTATTTTATTCTCTTCTCTTCCATTCCGATCCATCATGAAAGTGTCTTCCCAGCAAGTTCCCTGGTTAGGCCCTCAGTGCCTGCACAGAGATCCTGGCTGTAATGCTGAAATTAGTTGAGCCCAGCAGATCGTCAGAGCTTCAACCCGACACAAGGATTCAATCACCTAAGTATATTTCAGCTCCCAGTTGACCTGGTGCTTCTCTCTGTTATTATCCGTGCACAATCTCTCCTGCTGTGCCAAGATTCCTGTGTTCTTCATTTCCCTTCCGTCTCTGATGCCACAAAGTCAAGTGAATGTCTTCAAGGAAATCTCAGTAATAAAACCTATTTCCTCTTCCCAGCTGCAAAGAGAAAGCAGAGTAATAGTTTCTTTATCCATCAGGGACCGGTTAATGCCTCACTCCTCATCATCACCAAATGCAACTAATAAAGGAGTAAAGGAGATTTGGCAGTTTAATGCAGCAGTTAATTTTGTGCCTGCTGCCCTGCCAGAAAGTATTTTCACTTTTGGGTGATGCCAGAACAGCAGAGCTGATTAATTAGCCTTCTCTTGAGCAGGAAGAGCTCAGCTAAGATGCCTGAAGCCCCCAGACATCCCAGGCATTGGCCAGCCTTGTTAGTAGCCGGCATTCCCGGTATCTCAAGGGTTCATCGGTCTGTCTGTCTGGGTAAGGCAAAAAGACGACAGCGCAGAGCCTTCCCTCGGGAGGGAGCAGGTCTGTTAGACAGATCAGGTCTGGCTCTGAGAGTGAGAGAACTGGCTGGAGAGTGCTCAGAGCACGAAGGTGCTGGCACAGCACCACTGACGTGGTGGCTCACAGCAGGTCACTGCAGAGCCCTGTGCTGCCTTTGAGGGAGGCAGTGCACAGACATCCAAGCCCCTCTGCCGATGTGGCTTTGGAGGGGTCAG
Source organism: Pachycephala philippinensis (assembly GCA_013397055.1). Classification (NCBI taxonomy): domain Eukaryota; kingdom Metazoa; phylum Chordata; class Aves; order Passeriformes; genus Pachycephala; species Pachycephala philippinensis. The sequence goes on from VWZT01000192.1 coordinate 12,193, forward strand.
CACTGCAGCTGTCGCACGCAGGCGTGGAGCTCCATGGAAAACAGTGCTCAGGAATAGTAAAAATGTTTAAGAAACAAGTAGAAATGCAAAACAAGGAAACTCCAGCCTTGATAGGGAGTCTCTCAGCAGAGACATTCCCACTTGTTCTTTGACTGATAACAGTCAAATACACAGAAAACACAAGCCACATGTGAGGACAGCCTCCCAGAGCAGCATGTGCTCCAACGGACTACAACAAGCAGAGCTCCCGTGCTGGCTAAGTAGTGCTCTCCATGGGTCATTAACACCTCCTGAGCTCTCCCTGTCCTGCCTTCGTCTTCCACAAGGTGTTTCAGAACAGCTTAAGCCCATTAATTAAGCTTGGGGACAGGAACAGGCAGTTTCTGCAGGGCCTGGTCATTTTCCTTCCCGTGTAATTTCTCAGAGGTTTTATGGTAATGCCTGTAAGAGTTTGCAAGACCAGCAACTCAGTGAGTGTGTTCACAGGCAAAGAAACTCCCTTCAAGCACACATGAGATGCGTAGGATCCAGCAAAACAAGTCCTTTGGTCTTGGTTGGGTCCTCTTTAGATGCTGTGACAGTAATGATAATACTGAGAATTTCAGTCTGGAGACTTGGACAGCTTCTGCTGTCTGAGAGCTGGTGAGGGGATGAGTGGCTGCGAAGGGGGAGTAGGGGCATGGTGTGGGGTGCTTCTCCTCTGGACCTGCCACTGGGCTGCAGTGTGAACCTGGGCAGGTACCCCAGTGAGAGCATCTTCACAGGGGCTGGATAACTCTGCTGCTTTTGTAATGGGTGCAGAAAAACAGATGTTCCAAAGAGGCCCTTCGACTAAAGGAGCAGTCCATGGTGGGCTGGTTGTGCCCTGCAAGTACCTTTAGAGATCACCCAGAAGACTACCTCAGGTGAGACCACCAGCCTTGCAGGTGTTCATACACAACCCCTGTTTGGGGTTCTTCTGGCTATTCCTGCCTCCTTGGGCTTTCTGAGCATTACTTCTGCCAGCCCTGTGTGTCAGACTGAATTTCCCCACTTGGGTGCTTACTCAGGAAGACACAGGCTCGAACAGCTTGAACACATCCTTAGTAGGAAGCAGGGGCTCATACCCTGCTGCAGGTAGGTGAGGTTTAAGCCAGCCTGTAAAGAAATCCTGTTGGAGGGAAGCATGGTGTCTCTTGGACACAGACCCAGAACAGCTGGTGATAGCTGAAACTTGCCATTTCTACGTGCCAGACAGCTAAACTGCAACACACACAGAGGAGACCTTGATCCAGCAAAGGAGATAAGGTGTTTCAACTGGTACAAAGTAGCCAGTACAGAACTAGACCGAAAACACAGAGAAAGTTGGAACTATGAGGTGGTGGTGCAGCCTGGTGATGGGGCGCAGCCTTCAGGCACAGCGTGCTGTGATGTATTACGGAGATAAGGGACAACAAGAACACAGCCATAAAATGGAAGGAGTATCAGTTTTGCATTTTTCTGGAGTGAAACACTTTTCCTTGCAAAATGTGTTGTGCTGGTGTTTCCTTCACACTGTAACCAACTTCATGATGAGGGAAAAGAAGTTGCTTTTCTTGCACAATCCAGCTTTGATATGGTTACTCCAGTTGGTATAAGACCCTTGGGGTTGCTTATAGGATGCAATGAGGACACTGTTAGGAAGGGTGGCCGGGCACGGTGTGTGTGCAGGATGAGAGCTCGGTGAGGCTGCAGGCTCCCCCAGCCTGGCAGGGCAGCCCCCTGTGCCCAGGTGGGGCTGCACAGGGCTGGGTGTGCTCAGCACAGATGGAGCTGCAGGGGTTGTGCGCTGGCTGTGCGCTCTGCAGAGATTGACAAATCAGCTCACCTGGATTTATCTTGCTTTCCCAGATGATATCTTGAAATGTCTCAATCCTATTGCTCCAGCCCAGGCTGGCAGATAAGAGGCAGCTTGTGCCTCGCTGGGGCAGGGTTTAGGCAGTGAGTGAGTCCAGCTGGCAGGAAGCGCATCGCCTGACTGCGAGGGGATGGAGCTTTCTGCTGTGGCAGTCACGAGATCAAGAAATGCTTTTTCTTCAGAAGAACTTGTTGATTTTAAAAATAAAGCAGCCATGGCCTATGCTCCCAGGAATGTCTGGGATCAGGAAAAATGGAAAGACATTTTTCTGTTCCTAGAGCAATTTGCACTGTAAAACCTAAACAATGTTTGTTCCTCTGGACCTCCCCAGCTCCACACTTCTGGGGCATTTATCAACACAATGTTTTGGTGAATGACCTTCCTTCAGTTAACTAGCATGACTTAAGTAGCATGGTGATAGTGCCAAATTCCTGATATCTGACAGCTTCCCTCTTCTTGCCTGCAGCAGCCAAGTGTATCCAGGGAGTGCTTCATTCATGGAGCTAACAGCCTGACCTGAAAGTACTTTTGGAGAAAATTAAGGCCCAAATCTGTAAAAACTTATGCACCTGCTCAGATTTTAAAGCTTGAGTAATCTCAGTAACTGAACATGTTATTGCTATCATTTATTCATACATGCTATCTCTATGTCTCTCTCCCCCTGTTATCTCAGTGTCTTGTAAACATTAATGAATGATTCTCAGGTCCCAGCACACTGCTTTGTTGTTTGGGTAGCAGGTCTCAGGGAATGATTAAAGTGATGGGAAAAAATGGGAGGTTGGATTTAAAAATGTCTGGTTTTATTAAAGTTGCTTTGCCTAGCTTCTGGAACAGGAAATTTGGGGTACCCTAATGTGGTTTTTGAGACATTCTAGAAAATAGGAACCATTTCCCAAGCTGCTTTGTTCCATCCCCTTCTGAAAGGTTCATGAGAAACATTAAAGGTGTCTCCAAACCTTGCTGCCACTAAAGAGTTAATGTACATGGCTACAAACCAGATTTTCAGGTCATTTTAGATGAAAAACCATTTCCTCTTATTTAACTTACCTCTTAGAAAAATGTTGCTCCTAACCTTACCTGCTTTTATTGACCACTGCCATTTTCACTGGGACCTCAGAAAGACAGGATTGGCCAAGGTCCAGGCAGGCTGGGATGTGTGACCACCTGCCCTCATCCCCTGGGAGGGTGCTCATCCCCTCCAGCCCTGGAGGCTGGTGCAGGGAAGTGGCCTCTGTGTCCCCCATCAGGAAAAGGAATTTCACCAGGGAGCAAAGCCCGAAGGGCTGGTGTTCTGCAGCCATGCATGTGAGATGGGCACCTCATGTTGAGTGTTTCGGAGTGACAATTTTGTCTCTGGACCCATGAGCTGGTTGCTGTGGGGTTGGAACAGTCTCAGTGTGGGATCATGACTTGGGGTGGGTTCCCTGACCTTCACTAGTGACTGGCATCGTGCCTTCTGCCATTGTGGGAAGGAGAGTGACCCATACAAACTCAGCCAAGAGCTGGAGGACCTCCACCTGTCCCTTGAGCTCTCTCTGTGTGTCACCACACTGTGGGGGAAACCTTGCCAAAATGTTAAAGGGACAGAGCTGCCCAAATGCAATATGGAAAGCCTGGTCTGGAGATGTATCCTCAGCAGTGAGAGGTTTGGTATGAATGTCCAGCTGAGTTAGTTCACACAATGGCAAAGGGCTGGGAGATACCCTCAATTCCCAGGCTCAGAGCTGGGGATGGGTGAAATTATTTCACCTGAAACTTCCCTTGTGTGAAAAATGCAAATTTGGTGACAAATAGTTTTGAGCATTAGTGCTGGTTGAACTAAATTGTTTGTCCTGAGAAAAAAAATTCCAAGAAAGTACATTTGCAATGTTTATTTCAGTTTGAAATTCCCCTCCATTTTACTTGTAAATAGCTCCAAATCAAAGCACAGCATTTTCTCCTCACCTTTCACATTTTCTGTAATTTAAATTAATAGTCCTAGTTGCAATCTGAACTAATTCCCTCCTTCCTGGCTTTTCAGAACTGCTCATGAAACAAAACAACTCCAAATTCATTTTTTCAGACATCTCTCCTCAGAATCATTAGACACATTAACATCCACCACATAAATGAAACCACAGGCTATCGATGTTTTGAGACAGCTGTATTTCCCACCAGAAATTTGCATAGCACCTTTGTAGCACTTTGAATTACTCTACCAATTTTTTTTTTTTTTGGGAAAAATGCAACTTACTGGTACTGAATCTAGAATTAGGAGACTAGAAGTCCCCAAGCAAAACCCCAGCCATGTTCTTAGCCACCAGCCCCAGGTCTCTCTTCCTGCTTGTGTCTAGCACTGGGCAACCTTCATTCCTTCCCCACCTTTTCTCATTGTGTTTGTCCCTAAAAAAGTGGCATCATCCTGTTTTCCTAACCTGTTTCTTGTCTTGCAAAGCCATCCTGCTGAAAGATCTGGTGCAAAGAAATGTTTTAAACTCTTTTTCATCAGCAAAGCATGACCTTTCAGAGGGTTCCAGCAGCTATCTCTGCAAAATTTCCGTTTTTGCCACCACTTAAGGTTTTCATCAAACTCCCATCTAACAAAGTGTAGTTCTCAGCAACTGGAAGCAGAAGCAATTCAGCCCTCTGGGAAGTGATATTTGTCTGCATCAAGAAAATTCTTGCGATTAGACAGAAAATGGATATTTCTTCACCTGTAATATATACTTTTAGAGAAATCCCCCAGCTCAATTCCCCTCCCCCCTCCAAAAAATAATAAGAGCAGAAACAGAAAATAATGAAGAACAAAAAAAAAAGCTTTTCCTGCAGAAAGCACCATTTCCTGGTGAGCTCTGCCACCAGAGCTCCCACCATGTCTCTTGGGAGGTATGGGCTGAGAAGGCACAGGAAGGCAGCAGCTCACCCCGACAGTGGTGTGCCTCCCACACCCCCAGGAAAGTGCAAGGTTTGGTTTCCCACAGTCAAGTGGAGGACCGTGGTGGGGCTGGTGTTTTTCTCTGCTCTCTGGTGAGCTGTGTCTTCTCATCACGGATGCTGATGGAAATGGCCAAGCTCCCTCCACCCAATGCCACGCTGGGATGTGCAGCGGGGCAGCTGAGGACTGTGTCCCTGGGTGGAGTGGCTCAGTGTGGACCCCTCAGGCCCCGTGCCTCCCACCAGAGTCCCCATGCCTCCCACAGGGTGGAGGAGGTTGGTTCTGCACGGCCCTCGGGCTGGCAGTGCTCAGCACAGTGAGCTCACCCCACCGCCTGCACCCAGGTGGAGGTTAGGCAATATTGAAGGAAAAAAACATGGGGGTGGAAAAAAGGGAAATGAGAAAGAAAAAGAAACACGAAGGAGATGATGATGAAATGTTTGCCCTGCCTGGAAAACTGCCCTATCAGGGCAGGGGCGATGCGAGCAGCAGTAGCAAAACACGCTCACGCTGCCCCAGAAACAGGCCGTGGAGAGATGTGGGTCAGTTAAGATGGGTGTACTCGGGAGGCCCATGCCCAGAAACACCAGATGCAGTGGGAGCCCTGCTGGGAAAGAGCCAGGGCGCTGTTGTTACGTGGCCATTGCAGAGATGTGCTGCCAGGGCTGGAGAAGAGGAAGAGAAGAAGGAGGAGGATGAGGAGGAAGAGAGAAGGAAGGGTGAGAGAGTTTCTCTCATGTCATTGCCATGTGGAGCCTGGCTCAACACCTGTTGCCTTGGGAAGTTTGAGTCTTGTCTTGCCAGGTTGTGCTGGAGCAACTTGATTGAGTGAGGAAGGTCCTGAGCAAGATGATCCAAGATGGGCCCAGGCTCCCTTGCTCCATCCCTTCCCCTTGTCCAGGAGTTTTGGGGCTGGAGCTGCTCAGCAGTCGAACACAACCCCTGACCTGTCTCCCTAGGGCTCCCTGCAGAGTTCAGGCCTTTTTCAGCCCATGCACTCTGAAGTGTTGCCCAGGAGAGATAAGTCCTTGCAGAGCTCATTTACAAACCCTCCTGACAGGTTACTGTGCAGAGTAATCCTCTGCAGAGCTCTCTCTTCTGGGAGCAAAACTCTTCCCGAGGACAGATCTCCTGAGAGGGGCCTGGAGCTGGTGCTGGGCTGTCAGGCTCCAGCAGGGACAATATTTTGCATGAAAAAACTTCCTCTAAGAGGACTCAGACTTTCTCTGTGTGCAGCAGCATCTCCCAAAGCTGTTGGAGGCTCTGGTTTACCACATCTGTGTCATGATGCTTTGCAGGTAGGAGCCTGCATCCAGTCCCATGTGCCGTGCTGTAGCAAATCCAGCACAAATAGCTAGAGAGGGTGTTCAGAAGTGTGTGTGCCTCCTACAGCCACAGAGCTGGGAGCTGGCAATAGTTTGGCTGGCCCTGCCAGGCACCATTTTCTTCTTCCACAGCTGGCAAATGCTTTGGCACCTGCAGCTGCTCCCTGAGAGACTCCTAGAAATGAAGGAGCTGACGGCTGCTTGCAGAGCCGAGCATGGCAGATTTGTGGAACAAATCAGGATGAAAGTGTTGTGGGTGAGTAACTGGGTTTGAGAGATGCAGCTAAAGAAACCATGTACCCATGGTTGGGGACCACCTGTTATTGCTTTCCCCGGGCCATTTGTTTGGGCTCCACAGAGATGTGCTGCATACTTAGAAACTCTCAAGTTCTGAAACTTTCTGCTCATATCAGGGGAATAATGAAAATCCAACTCTAGCCATTAGGTTCTCAAATTTAATCAGTTTAAAACATGTCAGCATTAATCCCAGCCCCCATGAATACTTTATGACATCAGCTACGTGTTGACACTTCGAAGTCAGGTATTTTTTAAAGGATTGTTCAGATCTTTTAGAACTAAAAGGATTAAAAAATATAGGAATGTATTAATTTCTCTTCTAGTTTTTTTCTCCTCCTCTTCTGAACAAGCCAATGAAGTCATAAAAAGCAGGTGTAATGGAAAACAAACCCAGAAGTCTCCCTGCTGGGAAATGTTGTCTAGCAATGTTTTGGTGGTTTTTTTTTTTTTATTTCAGCGGGAGGAAATGGTGACATCAAAATGATATTGTAACATAGTTGGCACTAAACAAGAATAAAGTGTTCTAGATGACAGCACATCATCTCACATGCCTTCTATGCTCTAGGTATTGAAAATAAACCACCTGTCACGTAGACCATAAATGTATTTCAGAGAGTGAGTGAGATCCAGGAACACCAGATATTGCAGCTCTCCTCGATGACTGGTTGCACTGAACTTCCCTCTCCCTGTGAGGCATTTCAGAAGCATCCCAGTGGCCCCAGTGGTCCCAGTGGTCAAGAACCACATTGGATGGAGTACAAAGCCTGTGTGTGCAAGATGTTCTTGGCCTTGTGCTGTCATCTATACCACGGTTTTGCCTTGGCAATCACACTACAGCTGGACATCCTCACCAGGAGGCAAAGGATGAGCCTGTAGGCTTGCTGAGCAACTGTCTCACTTGTTTGACATCCAAAGGTGTCCCACCTTTTGCTCAGGGCATCTCCACCTGCCTCTCAGCTACAGCTGTGTGCCAGGTTCCCACTCCTAAGCTGTCTCTTAAGCTCTGTCCCTTGCATTCCAGAGCCAGACCCTGTGCATAACAGTTGCTGTCCTTTTCATCCAGGGCCTGTGGCCTTGGAAGAGATTTTGTGAGGCTATACGACCCCCATGGACCATGGGAAACAAGCAGGGAGAGAAGCAAGGCTTGGACTCTGTCTCTTGGAAAAGATTTGGTCAAACATCTCTGAGCTTCCCAGACCCTTCCTGTGGTACCAGCAGCCTGGTTCCCAGGGCACAGAACAGGTGCCTCTGACCACCTCCCTGCACCAGCAGCTGGTGGTGGTCACACCGACATCGACATCAACAGCTTCATCCCAACACTCAGGTGCTGGTTTTTGCTTCCCCATGTGCATTTTACCCACCACTCTCTGAGTCCTGCTGCATGTATAAACTCTCCCTGCCAGGGAGCTGATGCAGCACGGCCAAGTATTTGTCTGATTCCCACAGGACTGCCAGTGAGACCAGCCAAAGGTGGTCAGGCAATGAAGACAGGGTCTGACAGCAACACAGGGAGAAGATTCGGTAGTGGGGGACGCCAGCTGAGGAATTTATCTTGCACCATGACTGGAATCAAGGATTGAAATACCCAGGCGGTTTGGTCTGAGGTTAGCTCTCTCCATTCCTCTGACCCTGACCCTCATCTCATTCCTTCCCATGTCAGAGCTCACCCACCCTTTGCCAAGCTCATGTTCATCTTTTCACCACTGGTGCCCTGCTCCCGCTTGCTGTCCTGCAGATCTTCCTTGCCTGAATCCTCTGTTTGCATGATGAGGACACAGGTTAAACACACTGCCCTCTCCTCCTTCCCTACTGCCCTTAGAGGATTGGAGGGAACCAGATGAGGAAGAACTGGGAGCTCCTTTGGCCTAGCAGAGCCAGCTGACTTCCTGCAATGTCCCTCTTGTTGGAAGGGATAGAGAAGTCATTCTTGCTATGTTTTGCCAGTTCCTAGGATAATGTACAGCATGATGAAGAGAAAAGAAGCCCAACCATTTATTTGTAGACTCCAGGACCTTCATGACTGACTCAATTTGGTCTTCGTGTTCAAGTGGGGAATGATTGAGCAAGAACTTGATTTTATCAGAAGGAGGTTGTCCTTTCTCTATTCCAGCAGGGATTTCTTTGGTTATTATCTATTCATGCATTTAATTTCTTTAGAAACAGCATCTGCCCAAAAGCTCTGGGCAGTCTGCCATTCCTCTGATGTACAAAGTGTACTTGTTATTGAACCTGGGAATGCATTAGCTACTGATCAGGCCTTGGTTTTGTAAAGCCTTTTCCATACGCTTAATGCTAAACGTATGGGAGATAGAGGAGCAAAGTGAAGCTTGCCATTTCTCTTTGTGTTGCTGGAGTTACAGTCGGTCACATTCTGACCACTTTTAAATGCTATTTCACGTTCCTCTTTTCCTAAAAGACACAAGGTTCTATCCCACATGGACATGTGGAATGCAATGATCTTTCCTGCTTGGGAAATTGTGTCAAATAATTTGTGTTTTTAACAGGTGTTACTTGCTATTTAATTCTCCGAAAAGGTCTCAAATAGAGAAATTCTTTAGTTGCAGTCATATGGTCTTGTTGTCACTCTTAGGAGGACTGGATGGGTCCATCAAGTGTCCCAGGTTTGCACCTGGGACTGATTTAAAACAAGCGCCTGCCTCTGACTGCACAAATCACAGGTCAGTGGAGCAACTCAAGCACTTTATGCAGCTTCAGTTAAGAGACATACAACCTCCTCCTATCATTTCCCGCATGAAAGCAAACATTCACCTTTGCACAAGCATTTCTTAAAACAGAAGTATCCAGAAGAAAGAGGATTCCAGGGGACCCTAAATTTAGATAAGGACAAGTTCCTTGAAAAATATGCACAGATGCCTCTGGAGAAATTTCCAGGTGCAGTAATTACCAATAAAGCCTATTTTACACCTTTGCGACCAACTGAACTTACGCAATCCCTCTGCTCCTTACATAACGCTGGCAAAAAGCCACCCCCTCCCTGTTCTGGAAGAACCAAACTGACGTGTTAGAAGAACACGATTGGAAAGGCTGGCCTGGGCCATTACTTTGCTGGAGCACTAAAAGGACATGTGGAATATACTTGAGATGCCATGAAATAATAGCCCATGTCAAACTAGTTCTAGGCCTCCTAATGCGCCTTGATCTGGCCACTGAACACACCTGTTCCCAAACTGGGGTGACACGTCGCTCCTTCTTTGGGAGCGCATGGGTGGACCCAGACGTGTCCTCCTCTGCCCCACCCAGCTCGAGAGGGTGGGTGAATCCAAGAAGGCACCATGGCAGGAATTAACCACGTGGGGAAACCCGTGGTGTTCCCATCCTCCACCAGTAGCTCGTTTACAATCAGTCCCTGATGAGGGGTTGAGCACAGGCCAGTTCCCTGTGTAGTGCCAGTTTCCCCTCCTAAGTAGAAAGGAGCTCCCCGCTCCTGGGTTATGATGGGTCAGATGTGGGCTCTTCATTGCACTGCTGCAAGGAGCCTGCTTGAAATTACTGCTGCTGAGGATGTTCTCCCTCAGCTCATGTGGTTGAGTGAAATTTTGTGGGAAGGGATAGCAGAGCTGCTGGTCATGCTTGGGTGTGATGGATGGGGAGAACTGCATTCCTGTGAGCAATGTTCCTCCTAGCCCTACTGTGGAAGCATAAAGGAATACTGGAGGTGGAAAAATAAAACAGAAAGTGCAAAAGCTGCTGAGAACCTTCAATGAATTTTGTGGACATTAAAAATACCTTAACCCTAAACCAGCTTCTGTGACTCCAGAAGCAAAGAGGAGCATGAGCATATGCAGCTGGAGACCTCCATTCTTCCACCTGCCCCACAGCTCCTTACCCTGTGATCGCTTGAGTGCAACGCTGGCCCTGGCAGGACCGTGCAAGGTCCATGGAGGGGTGGGCAGCACCAAGGGGGTCCAGACTCTGTCACAGCCCATGGGGAGCGCAGTGTGCCGGGGCCCCGCTGGGCGCAGGAGCCAGGGCTCAGTCTCAGCCTGTGCCGGAGCGAGCACTTCGGTGTAAACAGCGGGGTGGGGAAGGCGTCTGGGCCGGGGCAGGCTCAGACCTGTGTGGCTCTGGCGGCCCAGCTCCCTCCGTGGGGCTGCTGGTTTTGGGAGCAAAGGCGTTCAGAGAAAGTGCCCGCGCTGGGCACAGCAGGCCAGCACCCCACAGTTAGACTGTGTCTTCTTCGGACCCATTCTTTGCCTCTCTGCAGCAGCTCTTCTGTAGTACAGATGGAGTTATGGGCACAGGCTTTTAATAGAATAAATGGTTGGTGTAAAAAAAAAAAGAAATTATTGTGTGGTTATTGCCCTCTTAAATTTGCTCATAGAGGGCTACAACAGGTGAGGAAGGAAGAAATTGCTGACCTGCAGCTGGGCAGCTTCTGGTAAGGCCCCATCCAAGCCTGGCATTTCACACTTGGCTTTTCAAGGTGTCATCTCATGAAATTTTACAAGCTCAGTGTGAGAGGAGCGAGGTGATGCAAGGAAAGGGCTCACAGGTTTGGCAGGCAGTGCTCTCGCCCATGCCCACCGTGCCGTGCCATGTTGTGCTGGGTGATCCATGCTCTGGGCTGGGGCTGTGATTGTTTCAGTAGCTGCAGGTCTCGTGGCGTTGGTTTTCAGCAGCATTCAGGTGGCAGCCACAGCGGCTAGGCCGGGCTACCAGCGGCTTGAAGACAGAAGGCCACCAAACAGGTTTGAAGGGATGAGGAAACATTTAGGTCATTTTTATCCAGAGCTCATCTGCTATCTCTAAATCTTGCCAAGTGGGCACGACACCAGGAACAGGAGGTGAAGTGCAAGAAAAAAACAATGCCAGGCTTTTTTCTTTCTTTTTATTTCCCCCCCACCTCCTTCTCCTCTCCCATCAGTTTCAGTGAGATTACACCAAATGCAACACATCTCAATGCACGAGGCACGATGGAGATGCAGGCGGTTTTAGGGGGAGCGAGCCAAACTGGCAACCCAACTAGTTTGGTGGAAATTAAACTCCACTCTTTAAAGATCAGCTTGTCTGCACAAAACGAACAGTTCACCCCCATCAGCTCCCTGCACCGGGTCTGCCCAGCTGCACTAATGGGGAAGAGCACAGGGCTGCAGGAAAGGTCTGGCCTAGTCTTCACAGGGTAGAGCAAAGGCTGCACATAGGGTCTGAAGGCAAAGAGATGCAATCAAACTCCCGGATTCTCCAGAACACACTGTTTTTTGAGGACAGGCTATTTATTTTTACCCCTTGTCTTTTCTTCTGCTGGCTCTAGAGCAATGTGGGCTGTACACACAGTGTAGGATGTGAGCACATACTGTACATCTGAGGTGAGATGAAACACAAATATGCCTTTTCATAATAGCATTTACACCTGGAAGAGAAGACCGGTTTATTACCTTGGTAAACAAAAGTTAGAATTCAAGCAAAGTACAAACTTTGCCCCGGGCTATTCTGACAGCGCACCTTGTGTTTGTGAAGTGAACTCGGTTGCTAATGTGCAGCGTGAAGCAACGGGGCCATTTCCAACCCTCCCCCACCCCCTCATCTAAGGCTCAGAGTTTAAAAGTTCATTATTTTGGGGGGGAAAGGGTACCTTTAGGTGCTGACATGCACCCTGGCCACTCCAGCTGAGATGGCCACTGCTGGTGGGGAGAGCTGTGTGTGGCATATCTCTGCTGTGCATCGGGTTTTCTCTCTTTCCGGAGAGGGTGAGGATTACAAGGTGTGTAGATTTAGCAATACATGTTGTGCTGAAATGAGACTTGTGCTGCAGGGACATGCTAATGGGGGAGAAATACCTAGAGTGCTTCTCTGCACATGGCAGCAATGCCAAGTCCCAGCCTGGGAGGACCTGAGGACCATGAACCTGGCTATACCTGGCAGTGTGCGTCTCAGACCTCAAATGTTACAAGACCTGGAGAAGGCTCTGGGCCACTCGGAAACAATCTTTTGTTTGGGACACATGGGCCTAAGCTCAAAAGCCTTCATGGAACCAAATTTCACTCTGCAGCAATGAGATTAGCTCCTGTATTGCACAAAAGAGCAAGCTCTGCCCTGTGCCCCAGTTTGCTCTGTTGCAGTCCACACAATCTGCCAGCTGGGCAGGGAGGAAGGGTATCCAGATAGATCCGAGATGAGCTGGAGCAGCAGGATGTGTCTGGCACCATGCTCCCAACCCATCAATCCTCAGCCATTTTTCTCCATGCCAGAATATGGTTACTGGGCCAGGCATCAGTCTGGCTCTGGGCTGCGCTGCTCTGTATCCTCATTAGGCAGAGCCATGTGCTAAGGGCAGAAAAATGCCAGCTTTGCCTGAAAAAAATAGGATGAGCCTGCTGGGGTAAAATTTACAATTGCCCAAAAATTTCTAATTGCCCCAAAATTTCTAGCTCAAGTATTTGACTAAGCAAAATCCCAAACTTTTTTTTGCAAGTCTGAGATGTCCATGTAATTTCACTGTTTTCATTGGTGCCTTTATGTAGGTCTGGTAAGAAAGGGTAAGTGACTGCAGCCAAACAGTTTCAGAAAGGTTGTTGGTTTCAGGATCTGCAGCTCATAGGAAAGACCGGATTTCTGGTGAGACCGTTCTCTTGAAAAGTTCATGAAGAATCCCCACTGCTGGGTGTCATTTCTAAAAATCTGAATTGCCCTCCGTGGATCTGGTGTGCCCAGGGCTGCAGTGAGGATGGAGGCATGCCAAGACAGCAGAGCTGTGTCTGCTGCCTCGCAGATGATGGTGTCCCCCACAGTGGCATCTGCTGACCCAGCTCTGGAGGTCATTAGCAAGATGAGACATATCTCACCAGGCCATGTATTTTACTGCAGGTCACTGCCTGCTCTTTCTGATGACTTAAACACTTTCATCCCTCCATACAGGAGCCAAGGGGAGGTGAGCTTTGAAAAAATCTTGCCTTTTCCTAGACCACTTTTTTTTGCTGGTTGTTTTGTTTAACTCTGTTGACCCCAGAAACCTCCTGGGCTACTTTAACAAAAAAACATGTCTATTGATTAGATGTATCTGAGCTAGGAAATACACTGGGTATTTATTCTCAGAGACCCATGTCCCTGGCTGTAAGAACTGATTCCTTATACCTTGTGTGAGCCCAGCTACCGGAGCATGGCATGCACATTGCAACTTGCCTCTGCTGCAACCTCTTTGGGCTGCTGGGAGGGGACCTTCCTCTTTTACCCTTTCCAGGGAAGAAAACTAGGACCCTGGATGATAAAAAATTACTTCTACGATCACACTGTTTTCTGAGTAGTTTGTTTCTCTTTGTTTCCGTGAGGTGGAACATCACCCTTCTGAAAGCAGTCACTGCCACGAAAGGGCAGACCTGTAAGAAGACCTTAGAAAACAACACTGAATTCACTTAATATATGAAAGAGATTCTCTGTCGAGACCAGGAGGGATATGTTAGGAATTGTGCTCTGCCTAAGTGAGGGATCTCTGGATGAAGTGCCTAAAGTCAAGGAAGTGGTGAAGGAGATGATGGAAAAGAAATGCTCACTCAGCTCTCTGATAACAACTTCTGTTGGCCTGCACACTTTACTGGATTACAAGATAAAGTCATGAGGGTTAAATAGAATATGAATATAGCAACCACATTAATACAGGTGTGATTTCAATTTGTTGAATGATGGCTTTGGCTGTGTTTATTGCAATGTCTTAAAAATTCTTGGAAGACGAATATTTACAGAAATTAAATGCATTTCTGCATAGAATTTTTTTAACCACATCAAACATGCTTGATAAGTATACATTGTACAACTGAGGGACTCAGTTCTGATCAGAGATACAAGATTCCCCAGCGCCACTGCTGCAGCAGTATGACATAACTTTGCCTGGCTGTTCTAGTCTCTTTGCTTGAGTGATTAAAAACAAGACGAGGCAAAGCAATGAATATAGCCCAGGGAAAAATTCTGCCTGGCTCATGAGAGATTGCAAATGGATCTGATAGATCACTTCAATCTCTAACTTCTTTAGATTCTGTCATGGTTCTCTCAGGCATTTTGCAAAATACGTGTGACTGTACACATGGATTTGCAACGGGTCCAGAGATAAATAGAGCTGTATGCAAACCTGTTTGAGAACAGCTCTGTGAACTGTGGTTCTGGTCAGCGTTATAAGCACAGGCCTTGCCACATCTCCAATTTTCAAGTTTTTAAGCTAGACCAGAACAAGTCTTATCAGTTACGAACATCTGTTCCACCTCTTTGCATGTGACACCTACCATGGCCATGGCATTTACAACTGACTCCCAGGGGTCTCAGTGCTTCTGTTTGACCTAAAGTTTGTTTCTACAGCATCCCTCCAGAAAATCTCCAGTGGGAGACAACACAGTGACTGGAAGACAATATTATCTTTGTTCCCTGTGAGACATCACTGGAGTGGCACAGCTACACCTGTGCTCCAGGCAAGATGGGCCACATATGACTGGTTGTATTGGCATTTACAGCACTTGCACCAGCACTTCACTGCAGCTCCAGCCACCTGCATGTGGCAATGAGACCAGCTCCGTTCACTTGTATAAACACTCCACACCTGGGCTGCACTGCTGAACAGTTGCCTTGTGCATGGAGCAAGCACGTAACGCTTTGTCCAGTGTTCCCTAAGATGAATCCCTTCGGACATTGCTCCCCGCTGATACTGGTCAATAAGGGAAAGCTATCCAGGAAGCTCAGAGATGGAATAGTGAGCCCCCTTGTTATGAGCAAAGATGTGCCTGGGAACAGTCTCTGCAGGAGGCTGGCATGAGCTTAGCTGCAAAATTGCAGCTGAGACATGTGAGAGGCATCTTCAGCTTACAAAGGGCTGGTCGTGGGTTGTCTACCTGCAGACAGCCACAACATTCTCCAATATGTCTGTCTCTCCAGGAGCAAGAGCTTGGCTAACACTATAGCCCCAAAAAGGCTGAAGCTCTGAAAGAACTGCAGAGATCTTCCACACCCGAGTGGAGCTTGGGCGTGAGGATTTACGACGCAAACAGTACAGAGGGCAGAGCCTGAGATTGCTCAATGGTTGAGGCATGCACATCTCGTGAGTCTTTTGGGGACAGTGCTCAGTGTGGGACAGGGATCTGGGTTTTGCCCCTGCAAACCCTCTAACACAGAGGTGTGAGCTTGCAGAGCTGGACTATGGACGAGAGCTGAACTGGGGTTTATTTCCCCGTATGCAGGTGCCAATTTCAGGTGTGTCTGTGTGCTGTGCTGTGCTCCTGTGAGTGACTGAGACTCCCTGGGCAACCTGACATGCACCAGGGAAGAACAGGGCAGCTTGTGGCACTGAGAGGTGGGAGGAAAAGAGCTCAGTTCAAAGGCTTGAAATGCGCAGTTCAAAGACATTTTAACACTTCATAGCTACTTCCTCCTTGCTGCACTGTCTGCCCCTTAACTTTATACAATAGTCACATTATATCCATGGTAAACTTACTGTACAGAATGGAACCTTCTATTTGTTACTTACTAAATCAACAACCAGCTTTGTCCTAAAGCATAGGGCATTCTCAGCAAATGCTTGCTTCCCTAAGATAATGTAAAATGTTAAATAGCTATTCAGTTTGCAATTCACTGGGTATTTCTTAAATACTGATAGAACAATAACAATAAATGATGGGCTTTAATTTCTTCTCTTATTGAAGATCTTGCAGTGTGTTACAGAAGGTAAATGTTAAGGTTTCACAACAAGATGGAGTTGGGCATTGCTTGATAAAAACATTATCTGTTCGAAAAACACTGAAAAGTGTCAGATTTTGAAAAAGTTCGAAAAATTCCCCAAGTTTCTTTGCTGGATTTGCTTCCTTACGAAGGCTGTCTCTACCCACTACGCAACTGTCCCCTTCCCAAAGAGCTCCATTAGGATTTTGAGGGAGGTCCAAGGGCCTGTGTGCCACAGTGCCAATAGAGCAGGCCTGACTGTGACTGTTCCTGTGGGACACACAGCAGCTCTGTCCCACTCCACACTGGTGTTTGGCCGGGCTCATCAGCCCCACAGAATGCTCGCCTTCACTTGTGGATCCACACCAGGAGCAAGATCAGATGATCTTCGGACAGACCAAAAGGTGCTGCAAAGAGAAATAGGAGAGATACGTTCTCCCTGTTTGCTAAGGCTCAGCTGCAGCTCTGGGCTGATCCAGTGAGGGGAGGTTAACTCAGAGAGGAGGGAGCAGCTGGGTGAGTGGTGCCCTGCCAGTGACTGCCTGGGAGTGGAAACAAACCCATATCTGGAGGTATCTAACTAAAAGTCAGTCAGTGCCTTTTCCAAAGGGCTCAGGTACTGTCCCACCAAGCCAGGCAGGGGATGCTCTGATCTGGCGACCTGGGCCTCCCGTGTCCCAGCTTTGCATGCAGGAGCACTGCTCATCCAGCGTTATTTATGGTGAGCGGCTGAGCGCCCAACCATCTGGAGCCCAGCCCCACTAATCATGTCCTCTGCCAAAACAAATTGAACCTAATTGGTTGGAAAAGAAGGAGGGGGAGAAACAATAACAACAAAATCAACAACAACAACAACAAATACCCCAACTCACCCCAACCCGATGCTAAAAACAAATCATTAAGTATTATCTAAAGTCAAATTGCACCAACTGTCTGACTGAGGCTGGTCCAAGTCTGGCCTTATCAGCATTCAGCACCACTGCCCCAGGATGGACGAGGAAACACAGAACATCACTAAAGGGTAAGCCAGGGACAGAGGGCCTATGTTCCTCTTTCTTCTCCACGGCCCTTTATGCTCTTTTGGAAAATAGAAATAGATATATCTAACTGGGAAACAGATCTCTTCATTATCTTTGATTAAACTGGCTGGAAGATGTCTCTCTTTCTCTCATTTCTGCCCTTTGCAGGCAGTGCAGGAGCTCACAATTCCTGGCATTGGGATTGGCACAAAGCTCAAGGCTGCAGGTCAGCTCTGGGCTTTGCTGCAGCTCTCTGTGAAAAAGTCACCCTGCAGCCCTCCTTCTGTCCCATCCTTGTTCCACGGAGGGGCTCAGGGCCATCCCTTAGAGTCCACCTTGGCACCAGGCACTTCCTCACCTTGGGGTGATGCCAAGGGAAGAGAGTGGCCGGTGTGCCTGCACCTCCAGGACCTCCTTCCTTGTGGTCTTCTCCTGCCTTGGGGGTCTCCTGCTGCCTCCTGCTCTGGTGGCTTGTCACCCCACCTTGTCAGCACAGGACCGATCTTCCTGCGGCGCCAGGCGCGGTGACATGGTTCACATCTGCTGCTTGTTTGTTCTCTCGCCCTCTCCCCGGGGGAGGACCGTGTGCAGTGGACTGTTCTGTTTTGTTTTGTTTTCCCTCTGTGTGTATACATATTTTTATATATGCATATGTGGAAACATGGATACAGATACAGGCCTGGGTTTCCCAGCTTTCGCCTTCCCTCCCACTCACAGATTAATACCTCTAGGCACACTGCTGTCTCCCCAGAAATAAGTGAGGCTGTTTGGCTGCACAGCCTCCCTCCGCCAGTGTATCCTGGCCCCAGGTCTGTGTTTTAAACAATGCAGACATGGAAAAATACATCAATGTGTCTTACACCTACCAGCTGGGGGACTTGTTCTGGGGTGGCACATTGGAACCCTTGTCCTTCCTAGGCAGGTTCTGGTTTCTAAAATGCTGTGGTTTCCCCTCAGAAATCTTTCCACCAGAGGACTTTCTCTTTGCCATAAAGGAGATGGTTCCTTTGAGACATAGAAGAGGCATTGCCATCTGGGACCCCTCTCCTGGACATGCTGTTTCCTGGAGCAGAGGTTCTTATTTCCTATTCCAAGGCCATGGCTCAGATGTGATGCTAAGATTGTGTATGTAGGGGTGCATATCACCCACTGGAAAAGCTCCCTGCTCCCACATGCACAGAGCTTTCTATGACCCATGGTTTTCTCCTCAGCAGAGGATTTTATGCTTGTAACTAGATGGGTACAGAGAGGCAAGTGCCAGCTGAAAGCCATCAGATACTCTTTTGTAGAATGATTTTCCTTAATCTTTCTTCTGTGTTTCAGAGTTGATGGAAATCCTTTGGATTCACCTGAAAAGAACATCTCTGATGTTCCAAACAGCAGTAATTGGAAGACAGAAATGCCTTGGATGCTGTGATTTTTGTTTTATCTGCTTACAAGCCAGCACTGCCTTCCGGGCAGGTGGTGCATGGATAAATACAGATCACTTTACCAGACAAACAATTCCCCAGACATTGTCGACAAGGTGAGAGATGTTTCACCTATACTTCCAAAAACTCTTGGCCTCTTTCATCCTTTTCAGAGAGGCTTATCCATCGCCCATTTGGAAATGCTTCTCTGTTCTCTGTGAGCGTCCTCTACAGAGCTCAGTTCCAGTTCTTGCTTTTCTATTTCTCATGCCATTTTCTTTGCCCCCATTCCAGCTATAAAGGACTTCCCAGTCCCCTGCTCATCCAATATTTTATTATCTCCTCCAAAAATTACTCAAGCTTCATCCTCAGAATAGTGCCATTCCCCAGAGGCCCCTCTCCTTGCAGGCAGCTGTTGTCAAACTCCTTGCCAGCTAGAAAACTCCTAATTTTTATCCCAAATAGTCTCATACAGCAACTGATCCTTCATTTGTTTTCATGCCAGCAGGATCTTTTAGCTTGAATAGGTCTTCTCCCACCCCAGCCTCTGGTGTATTTACAGACAACAAAGCTATGCCCTCTCCTCCTTAGTTTTGCTAGACTAAACAAGCCAAACTCTCTTGAATGTGGGTGAGAAACGCATTCCAGAGACCTGCTGAACCTGGGACACCTACAGAAGCAGCTGCTGGGGGGCCCCTTGGAGCCCTGAAATGCTTTTACCATAAGTTGCTGGAAGCAGGGTGCTTGTCTGGCTGCCAGAACAGTTTATCTTCCTCCATCCCCATCCTTGGACAATTCCTCCATTGTGTCCTGCTGGACAGTTCCCTCACTCCCAATGTGCTCCTCTTACTCCAGCCCTGGGCTTGGTCTTGGACCCTCACCCCCTGGGAAGTTCTGCATCTGCCTGCCTGCCTAACTTCCTGCACTGGATTTTTGGATGGCAAAGCTGTTCCTGTGGGTAAAAGCATATTTGCTGTCTGGTACAGTATCATGTGGGCAGGGAGGCTGCAGAGCCACCTCTCCTTCCCTCCTTCCCTCCTTCCTTCCTTCCTTCCTTCCTTCCTTCCTTCCTTCCTTCCATTTCCACAGCAAAGCTTTGCACAGCCCCTGTGTTTCATCCCTGCCGCTCTCTGAAGGAGGAGAGCTTTGTACCCAATGGTGCTGATCATTCCCTCGCACCCATGGATTTATCCAACCAGCATCCAGAACACGCCTGTTGTCTGGGGGATGTTTATGCTGCTTTCAGTGCATTGGCTTTTTTAACCAGTGAGAAGATTGCCATCAGATTTTGAGCTGACATACGCCTCACCTGGGGGCCCACTGGCCTCCCTGCGAAGACGAGGTTTCGGGCAGCTGCAGCGCTGGGACAGAGCCTGCCCAGATGATGGCTGTCAGCAGCACAGAGCAGCAGCTGTGGTCAGCTTTCTCTTTTTGCAATTTCACCTATCTCGGTATGACTTTTGGCCAGGCTGCATCCCAGACCTGCAGGGCTCCTGCCGCAGCCTGCGGGCAGCAGCACACA
Organism: Pachycephala philippinensis; assembly: GCA_013397055.1. Classification (NCBI taxonomy): domain Eukaryota; kingdom Metazoa; phylum Chordata; class Aves; order Passeriformes; genus Pachycephala; species Pachycephala philippinensis. Next base: position 32,209 of record VWZT01000192.1, read on the forward strand.
GAGCAGCACATTCATATCACGAAACCATACCAAGTGCTGCAATAGAACAGCCTTCCTGAGGGCTCTGCCTCTGTGTTTGTGTGTCTGTGCACACACATGGGCTGGTGTTTCAAAACGTGATTTAAGAGCAGAACAAGTGAGGAGAGTTCGGTGGGGAGTAAGGGATGGGAAGGTAAGATATAAATATAATGCGTTTCAAGTCTAGAACCATCTTGCTTCATTTTAAGAAAGCCTTGGGAACAATGTATTTCAGCTGAAGCTTAATTTATATTTGCCAAAGAGTCGTACTTAATTTCACGCACCACATTGTTCCTGCAGAGCACCAAAAGCACTTTACAGAAAGACAGCAAACTATTGAATCAGGTTTGAAGCCTGCAGCTGTATCCTTGAGACACTTTTTTTTTGAGACAACCTTGGCCTAGACTATTTTAAAGCAGCATGAAACTCAGATTGGTAATTTCTTTTCCCTAGCACAAAAGAGCTCTCTACAATAAAAGTTTGAGATGTACTCAAGAGAGACAGAGCTCTATTAGGCTGCCAGTCCACGGCAGCGGAATCCTTCAGCCCATGATCTCTACCTTGAAATCAAGAACTGGGCGCTGAGCCTAAGTCTGTCCCGAGAAAATCCCTGTTGTGTCTTGTCCACTGCCCAGGAATAACAAAAACAAAGCCATACATGGCAGATTTTTAGTTGCCCAATTGAAAAACACCGCAATAACACAAAGAGCAGGGTGCTGGGAGAGCACAGGAGAGAATTAAACACCCCTCACAGTTGCACATGCAGGGCACTGACATCTCTGCTGGTCATCCAGCAGCTGGGATCAGGTTCCCTGACCATCACCTGTGGTGCACAGGCAGCTTTCACCCATTTATGGAGAAGCCTGTTCTGCTCATGAGAACTTCATAGCTGGAAGCCAGAGTCCTTTGCTGCTCCGGGACACTGCAATGTGCGCTCAATGTGTTTCTGACACCTGCACTGTGCACAACATGGCAGTTTCAGTTCACAGTGGCTTGGGCAATCACTTTCCATTGCCTTACCTTTATGCCTGCTTGAGTTTTGCTTTTGTTTTAGGGCTCAGACTCACCCAAATCTTTGAGGTGAAATGAGCTTAATAGAAAGTATCATGAAAGAAGACACTACCCGCATTTCCTCCAGCCTGGGCCTGTGAGAAATGTACATGAAATTTTGAAATTGGAGGCTGTTTCATGTTTTAAATAATACTGTAAACAAAAATATTAATCAAAACATTTGCTATTTTCCAACCCATGATGGAGGAACTGATTTGAATGCATCCCTGCAATTCTTTAAAGTACCTTGTCTCCTCACTCGAAAGGTCCCACTGGATCCTCTGCGTGGGTAGTATGATTGCTGTGATTTTTTTCTCCCAAGCTGGAGTTTTTTCCAACTTCTCTTTTAGTTTTCACTATACCAGCAGGTCATCTCTTCTTGTTAGAACCAGGTATCACCCTGATAGCCCGAGGGATGAAGTTTGAATTGAACTCATAATTTAGTTGCTGTGTAATTTCCATTTCTTCGGTATTTGTCTTGAGTGGTCCAGCAAACCTTAGATTTTCTTGCAGGCTTCCTACCTCTGATCTACTTACTGAAGAAAATTCTGGAAATTTAGCTTTATAACTTTATATCCTCGTCCTTCACATTTTCTCCCCATCCTCCCAGCTTTCTCTTGGACAAGTCTTCGTCGGGTCCAAGCTGCAGTTCTTGGCAGGATCTTGTATGATCCAAAAATGTCATGGCCTTTAACAACACTGCTTCTTGACACATTCTGTTTTCTAGAAGCAGGTTCATGCCCTGTGATTTTTGGATATATCACAGCAATGGGCCCACAGAGTGATACAGTGGATGGGTGGCCTGCTGTGATGACTCTACACTTTTAATTGGACTTTAGTAACTTTCAAGATAATTAAAATCCCTTCTGTGCAACCTTTCCATGTTCTGGGTCAGAGAGATTAAAACACAAGCCCACACACACCAGAGGCAGACTTCTTGTTCTAATATGTTCTGAGCACAGTGAGACAGTTGTTCTGTACTGACTCAGAAGGAAAAGCACACTCTATTGAATCAGCAACACCACTTCCTTCCTCTGCAGTTGTACCATTCACACACTCACTCCGCTCTCCGTGAGAGAACCAGCAAGAGCAGTCCTGAGGAGGAAAGGCTGAGGATGCAGAGAAAATGTAGCTAAAGAGATATAGGTAAAATACACTGGAGGGGGAAAGCAGCCTTAATCCTCTGCAGCTGATGTCTGTGATTATGTGCTCTTTATTAAACAATGTAGCTTGGCTGGAATGGGTGTCACTGAGCTTAACATCCTCCCAAGAGCTGATGAAATGCATCGTGTCACACTGCCAGGGCACGAATGGTCACTGAGGGGGCTGCTGTGGAGAAGGGTCTCTGACCCAACAAAAGGGAGCAGCTGCTCTTCCTAGGCTGTGCCATCTGATGACTCTGTGACCAGACACAGCTGCCTCAGGATGTTTGTCATAGCCCGTCACAACAGCACTGTGGTGAATGACTGATTTCTCTTCCCTGCTGCTAAACCCCTGGCCAGCAAGACCCATTTACCAGCTCACCTTTTCTGGCAGGATAATTAAAAGGTTTCCCTTTTTCGAGACCTATCATATTGTCACATTTGGCTCTGCTGGCTGGGGGAGGCCTGGAGCAGTAACAATGCCACGTGCCAAGGCAGAGAGGAGGGCTGGCAGCAGAGCTGAACTCCCCACCACAGAACGCTGATGTTGGCTGCTGTGCTTTGGTGGCCAAGGGTCCAACTCTGTTGTCTTCCCCTGCCTGCAAGTGAGAACTGCACATGGCCTCAGTTGTGATGGGGATCTGTAGCCTCAGATGTGCTTGGCCATGGTTGGCACAGGAAACTGAAAAGGTATTTAAAAGGTGTGTAGTTTTGGCACTTAGGAGCATAGTTTAGCAGTGGGCTCGGCAGTGCTGGGTTTATGGTTGGGTTTGATGATCTTAGATGCAGGCCTTTGCCAGCCTAACTGGTTCTGTGATTCTAGGCCTCCATGTCCTTGGTGCAGTCATTCAACACTGAATTCCATGAAACCCAGTGGAAAATGGGACAAGGAAACACCAGACTCAGCTACAAAGCTTCACAAGCCCTCGTTGGGATGTTGCGCCATTCCAGGGACCTTTATGGAAGAGGAAGAGTTTAAAGCTGAATTCAGGAATGATCCGGGCAAATGTCACCTGATTGTTTTCACTCAGCCTCAAACTGAGACACGGGAGTGTGTGTAGTGTCCATTATCAGCATCACTGGCCAGGAACCATGTCAAGGGAGCTGTTTACAAAGACAGGGAAAGAAACCATCTATCCAGTTCCCACGCAAATAGCAGTGATTGGGATTTACGTGGCACTGTTGGATTTGAAGCAGAGCAAGCCCGCCCACCACTCACTAAACAGTCATGCTGGTTTGAGACCATGGGGGACAAAATGCATGCACAGACTCTAGGAGAACGGCCTGCTTTCAAGCAAGAGACATGGTAACACGATTCGATTTTTAATTTTTTCTAATTCTTTACTGTTTTGGCACTCTTGTGGTGGTTTTTTTACTGTTTGCTTGTTTTGGTTTTTGTTTTTCACTAAACCTCACAGGACCATGTGAACCAAGGACTCAAAAGCTGGGTGAAATTTTTGCCCCGGGCTCTCAACATATAAGATATGTTCGTGTGTGTGCATATACATGTCTTCATATGCACAGATGAGTCATTCTCACTGTTGCTCGTGTTATTTCCGGGAGGGGGAAGTGGGGTGGTTCAATCCAAGGTAGGGGAATGCAGCACACCCGACCTCCTGACACAGGGATGGCATGCACAGAGGCTTTGTGGCTCGGCAGAGGTGGCTGGAAGGGGAAGCTGCTGCCACTTTCCCAGCAGAAGGTGGGCAAAGCAGCCCTGTGCCCCCGGTGCCTCAGCTGGTCAGAAAGTGCCAGGCACGTCTCATCTGCCTTCCCTCACTTTCTGTATGTCACTGTGGGCAGAGGCAATTCTCAGAGAGGAAACCACAAGTGGTCCAGGCTGCCGAGTCTCAGCAAACAGCAGAATGGGCTCCAGGTGCAGCCTGTTTGCTTTCCAAAGAACCCAGGGCATTGCTGTCTGTCCCTCTCCTGGGGAAACATCACCTCCTGCATGTTTGCCAGGACACGCCACCTTCCCCTGCCCTGTCTACCCTGCTCCTTCCACCTCCTTCTCGAATAGAGACTGACCTTTTTTGCCTCTTTGTTGTCCCTTCTTATTAAACCTATGTGATGGCTGGCAGATTTAGGGCTGGCAAAAAGGTCCAGGTCCAATAAAAACTGACCCAGATTGTCACCCGTGATTTGTACCAAACTCAAATGGGACTGTTCCTGAGGCTCTCGGTTGTTTAATTCAGTGTAAGATGAATTATTTTTAATCATCTCACTCCTTCTGGATCCTGGCTGGGGACAGTACCGTCTATATTATCATATATTAAAATGGAACTGAGGTTGAAAATACACAGGAACGGCAAAGCAAGCTGTTTCCAGGCTAATTTACAGCTCATCCCATAGCAGAGACCAGTAAAAAGCCTCCAAGAAGGTGTATCCTGCAGAGAAGGTGAGCCTGAGTCTGGAGGACCAGCATGCAAATAGGTTTTGGATAAACTTTTTAGGACAAGATCTCTTGGTGCAAGCACTGTGGGAATCAGAGGAGGGAAATCAGGCCAGGGTCTGGCCCTGAGTGTTGGCTGTCACCCACATCCCACGGCTGGGTGGGAGGAGCAGTGCTGCTGGCAGAGCTGGGGGTGCTGTGCCCCACTCCCCAGCACCCATGCTGCACCCCTGGCTTGGTCACACGGCCCCTTCATGTGCCGTGGGTGCCCCTGAGCTTTCTGCCCGTGCACACGTTTGGTGTCCCCGTGTAGCACATCACCAGTGGAGGCTGCCCTGAGTCCCCAGCTGTGCTCCTCTTGCCCTGGAGCATCACCATTGGTACAACACAAACCGTGCTCAGAAATGTTCCCTCAGCACCCAGGGCAGGCATGTGACCCCTGTGCTGTAGTTTGGGGCTTCTGTGACACCCTCTGCAAGAAGGTGACACACACGTCCTCTTGTCCCCTCACACCACGCTCGTGGCTCCAGTGGCTCAGGGTTTTGCAAAAGCCATTGGCAGCTTTGTTTTCCTGGGCGTTGCTGAACATATTCAGGAGTATCACAAGCACAGACATTTCCAACCAGCTCCAAGGCATCAGGAAGAAAATAAAGTGAGTAAACAGCTCCACTGGACTCCAAATTATATTAAATGCAACCCTCCCTCCTCCCTCTCCAGGAAGGTGAGATTTTCTTTGGTGGCAGGCAGTGGTTATTTCTGCCTGAAGGGAAGAGGGAGCAGAAGGACGCTTCCTCTGGGCAGCAGTATACAAACCGTCAGTAAGAATGAGTAGCACAAAAGTAATTTTTTGGGGTTGCAGCAGGCACCTCAGCCAGAGGACAAACCCCCCTCAGCTGCACCCCTTGCTGCAGTGCTGGGAAGCACTGGTACTCTCCCAGTGACAGCTGGGATAGCCCAGCATTGCCCCAGAGTCAGGCAGGGACTCTGCAGGTGGAATATGCACAGCCCTGTGACCAAGAGACTAAAGTCAGTCAGGGACATCCCCCCTACCTCCTTTCCCAGAGCAGGGCTGTCTCTGGATCATGGCCTGGATGTGCTGGGAGCTGCAGCCTGGGGTAGCTGGCACTCGTGGGGAAGTACCCAAAATGTAGGAAAGCCATTGTGGTGCCAGCTTTGCTGCCAGCTCTGGGGGCTTGCTGCAGAAGGTGCTGTTTCACCTGAGCTGTAGAGGCTTGGCAGATCATAGTGAGAGGTGCAGGAGCTTCAGCACAGGGTGACCTAGGAAGGCACATAAGGCCAGGGCTTTCAGTCCTGGATTTTTTTTTTCCAGTGGCATACAGAAGATTTTCATCAGTGTGAATATGGACATTATTGGCTTTGCAGTTTTTTGTGTCATTCTGGAAAGTCCAGTTGACTTTCCCTTAACTAGTGGAGCCTTTTCCAGGCACACAGACAGGATAATTGAACTATTTCCAGTGAGTTATTTCCAAACAGCATCAGAATGTGTCTTCAAAAGATTCATGGAGGAGATGGAGGACCTTGACATGGTGGCCTGATGGAGATCAGAGACATCCAGCTCATGTGGTAAACTGTGGCTGTGTTTTTTGTAGCCTTTGTGAGTGTTAAGAGGAGGTCAATGCACAGGGATGTGATACGGACACTTGTGATAGATGTTCTGAACAGCCAGAGAGCTTGGGCTGATGCAACTGCACAAAAGCAGGTATTGTGGATGTACAGTGTTCGTTCTCCAAGCCTAGGGCCATGGTAAGAGATGCAGATGTCTGTGCATAAGGCATTTATTAAAATGACCTCACCCATATGTATACATTTTAATCAAGTCAGTGAATGCCTGTTGTGTTTATTTTTAATACGGCTCTTGTTTTGATGTTACAATTGTGATGATGTGGATCTAATGGCAGTGACTCTTCATCTTGGGCCTCAAATCCAGAGCTGAAAGTGAAAAGACACTTTGCATTACTTTAAAATACAAAAGGGAATGTCCCTGGGCAAATTAGTCCTTCATTTCCATTCTAGACTGTAGTCAGCTGTCTGCTGCCTGGAGTCCACAGTGCACAAGCTGCTCTGGAGGTCACCTGAGGTGCCTCCTCCAGCCATTGACTGATAGGTGACAGAAAGGCAAACAGACCTTTGGAGAAAGGTTCACATATACCCTGAACTTCAGTATCACCTCCAGGGCAAAACATAGTCTTTGCCAGCCTTGGATTTTGTTTGAGGTGCTATGAATTTCCTCCTTCTTGCCTTGAATATCTCCCCAAAGTCCCCAAGAGTGAAGTATATGCCCTAAACTCAGGTCTGGAAGGGTTTTCCATCAGGCAACAGGGTGCTGGTGTTATCTCTTGCAGCAGCAGTTCCCACCAGCTTTTCATAGAGGAGAGGTGTAAAGAAAAATGTGTAAACTGAAAAAAGATCAGCAGAGATGCTGTCAGCCAGAGCATGTGATGGAGCCTCAGGAAGACCAGGGATTTCTGGCTTCAGCTCTCTCCCTAAACTGTATTACTGTCGTTGGGTCTGCAGAGATCTCGCAGTTTTGTAATGCATGATGTGTGCCTGTGATAGACAGGCAAGGCAGCGAGCTGAGGGCAAGCTGCCAGCCTTCCCTTCACTTTGAACGCCCTTGGCCGTCCCGAGGCTCGTTCCAAAACATTTAAATTGCTTAAGTGTGCAGCGATGTGTTTTAATTAATGCAGAAGAAGGGGACAGTAAAATACAGGTCCCTTCAGTGCTAATTTGGCCTTGTGGTTGAGGCACAGGTGCTAGAAAGCCAGGAGTGCCTGGATGTGCCTCTGCCTCGCTGCAGCACCAGCAGTGCCGCAGTTTCCCCAGCCTCAGAGGGGCTGGGCTGCCTTTGCCAGGTGCCTGGGACACGGGGTACCACTGGAAAGGTGAGTGCAGCACACAGGTATTCTTGACATCTTCTTGCTACTCTGTCTAGGAAACGAGCTCCACAAAATAAACAGCAGGTTTATTATTAAACAGCAGGACCTGGAGACTGAAGCCTTCCCGTGACACACTTCGTGAAAACTTTCAGGAAGTGGCAGAGTTTCCTCAAAGTCCTCTCTCCAATGCAGGGCAAGCAATAGCATTGTGTGAAGAGATTGCTGCTCCCATTGCACAGGTGGGGGATACAATTGTCACCCAGCTGCCACAGGAAATGTGGCATCAAACTAGGGCTTCTCTGGAGGCTCACACTGTGATTTACCACAAGACCACCTTTTGTTAACTCGCCCCCAACCAATCTGTGTGTAGTCCTGGAGAAGGGATATTTCTGAGTCCCTTATTTTCCCTGTGAGTACAACAGGGAAAAGGAAAGTGGAGAACTTTCTGGGTCGTGATTAATGTCACAGGGATCAGAAGATATTTGAGTTTTCAATGACACCTGGATTATTAGGGATTACATGTGGTCTGAGTGATGTGCCCCAACTCCAGCATCTACATCCTAACCACAATTCTTTAACAGAGGGCACAGATCTTGATCTGACCATGTGAATAAATTGTTCATTGCAATGCCAGCAACGCTTCCTTCTAAGAGACACAGATATTGTAAACCATGGCTCAGCCTGTGAACTGGTCAGAAGATCTGGCACTGATCTGGCCAGCCAATGACCCTGCTTAATTTGGAAATAAAAGGTCAAATTCTCAGACAGGCTGCAATGGATTAGGACATTTTTATGAGAGATTTCTCTATAGAAAATCACCCTAACTGAATCTTCTAAACTCCTCAGACACCCAGAATCTGAATGGCAGCTAGGAATGCCTTGATTTAGTAGAAGTTTTATTGGGGAAATTTAACCAACACCTGCAATTAGTCAGCATGAGTCTTACCAGAATGGTCAGTTCCTTAATTTAATGAGCATTAGAACAGTGATTCATTTCAAAGTGGAACTTGGTTATATTGCTGCAGAAAGAAGAAATGACAGAGAGGAACAAAGAGAATGAGGAAACAGTTGTTTTAGGCTGAAAACAGACCAATATGTTCCTGGAAGTACGCTTTCAGCCCCTATGCAGGCCTGGCTCAAGCTGAGGGAGAAATCCCTGTATAAAGTTGGCTCAACTTCTCTTAACAAGGCTGGCCTGACCTTATTTCTTTAGGCCAAAGCTCTGCAAGGCTGCAGGTACTGCCTAACAACCCATGCCAGGCTAATCTGCACTGTAGAGCCATGCAAGGAGTATTTTCCATGCATTTCCTTGTTCCGTGAAAGCACCAACAGGTTAAATACTTGCATAGAAATGTAATAATAATGCCTAATGCATTCCTGCTCAGGTTCTGGCTTTTCTTCTGGCATAATTTATCCTTCTTCAAGACTACAGATCCTTTGCTCATGCTGGCCTTCTGTCTAACTGAAGTCAGCAGGAGATGAAAGAGTTGCACGTCTCGCAAGATGAAATCCATTCTTGACCAAGTAAACACCTTCCAGAGTAACAAAAGCAATGGAGCAACTAAGCCTGTAAATAGGAGATCAAGCAGAGAAATGAGAAAACATTCATTTGCCTGGGAAAAAGTTCTGGCAAAGCTCACAGTGGTGAAACCAAATGGAAATGTTGCAAACTTTCACCTAGAATAAACAATCCGAATCAGCTGGAAGCGCTTTCCATCGCACTGGTTCCCAGGAATGGGGTTGCCTCATTTTCTTGACACAAGGCTGCCAAAATCTGTAGTGACAGACTAGAATCCTGCTGATTATCCAAGCTCTTGGCACATTTGTATGGCCAGAGATTTTTGTTTATTATTTTTCTGGTAAGAATTGCTAGTGGATTAAAAATGGGAGGCAGGCAACACAAATACATATTTATTTGGGTGGAGGAGACTTTGGCTTTAGGGTAGAATAAAGCGTGGTGTTAGGTGGCAGCTTTCTGTCACAGGGCTTCAGACATGAAATGCCATTATTAACCTCCCAGCACCGTCTGTGGCAGGTGAGACATGCTCCATTTCTCAGATGGTCAGAAGCTGGCCAGAGATATGAGGCACTGAATGCTCTTAGATCCCCTTGAGTCAAGCCTGACTTGCTTATTCCTGGTTCTGAGGACCCCACTCCATATTTTTATATTCGCTGTTGAAAGCTGCCTGCAGCACCTGCAATTAGTAGGTGCTCTGGTGGAGAAGTCAGTGCCACACTGAAACCAGAACTCAGGAACTCTGGCTTTCTTCCTTTGCTGTTTGTTGGGTCATGTCTAGAAGCAGGGACACTGTCCTTCGGTGTTTGCACTTCAGAATTATCCTACTGTGGAAAAAACCCCTGTTTTTTCTTTTCTTCACAAAGGTCTTTTATTCCGTGTCTGTTTTCAAGCACTGCCTGGCCTGTCTGTTTCAATGGCTGTCCAGTCCCCACTGCTCACAGACCAGGTGCTGAAGCACCTATTTCACCCACCTCATCTTTACCAGTTCTCCCCACAGTGCCTGCTTCTTTTCACTCTTCACTGCCTGAGCCAGCATCCCCCTGTTGCTCAAGGCAGCCTTTGTACACACTTCCTTTTTCTTGCTGAAACTCTAGCAACACAAGTATGGGCTCAGAAAAAATTAAATAGTAATGGCGAGGTTTCCCTTTTTTTCAGCTCTTTCTTCAGCGTGGCTTCCTTTGGGAATTCTGTTCAGAGTTTCTGGCCATTTGCAACAGCATCCAGGGAACCAAGCTGCAACGTAATACATCTGGGGCTAAGTTTGAAAGGGAAGCCAGATGCAGACAGGCACGCTGGAGAGGAGGGGAAGGAAACAGGGAAAGTTCAGGCATAAGTGGACATCCAGCAAAGCCTTGCAAAGCCAACTGGCAGCCCCATCTTCCAAAAGGCTGTCTTGAAAGCAGAGATTTGTCTGAATCAGAACCCTCCATCCAAACAGACGTGAACTTTGAGAGGGGTCAGGTCCAGATTGTCTCCAGCTGGGCTCCAAGCCCTGATAAGAGAGTTCCTCCCTGGGGCTTGAGAGCAGCTGAGTCCTCAGGCAGCCCTTGGACTGACCTCTCCTTTCCAGGGTCTCCAGGATTTTTTACCCAGTTACTAGGTCATGATCAACCCTCTTTGGGATTGTTTGTTTCACTGTCCAGGGACATTTTTCTTTCTTCAGGGAGCTCTGCAAAGCAGTTTTTCGGGAGGGGAGGAGATTCAGCGTGACTCAATGGTGTTTGAGAAACAGGGGAGACAAATGAGGAGATCCTAGAGGTACTTCCTTTCTAAATAGCTCAGAGATTAGTAATGCTTTGCCATACCTGTAAATAGTTCACTCACAGACGTGGATGCCAAGGAGTGCTCGGAAAGCTGCACCTCGCTGCCCCTCGTTTTCAAAGTGCGTTTGTGATTTTTCAGCAACCACCTACCAAGCTGAGAGAAAATAGAAAGATCCCTGACCTTTCACTGCTCTGATTTCCTAATAATTTGGACACCTTTAATCCTTGCCTCAGTCTGAAGGGCACAGTTGTGTAACACAGGCACAGTTCAGGAAGAGCCTGGCACAAGAGAAATGCTGGACCTCGATGTGCAAAAAAAAAGCAGGAGGCGTGCAAAAGGAAGGCATTTCAGGGGGATCGCAACAGCATCAACCGTGTTTCTGTGGCGTTTGGAGAATCACTCAGTGTGTGGAAGGCTTTTGCTTGTCACCAAAATGTCCGTGCAGAGTGGTCAGACGAGTTGGGCAGTGATCACATGTACATTAATATTTGCTGTCACTGAGGTTGCAAAATAGAACAGACAGATCATTTCAGGACTTGGCCTCCTTATCTCCACCTACCACAGCCTATAAAGTTGCATAAGAAAAGAGGACTGAATAAGAAGAATTTTGAGATGGAAACCCAAAGAGGAATGAAGCAGATGCAGCAACACCAAATGGCAGAGCTGCCCTAGAATGGGATTTTATGGTAATAGCAAAGTAATTCTGAGCTTGTCTCAAACCCCGACTTCAGGTCCTACCCATCTTAGGCCAAAAGAAGTTAAAATTAAGAAGGCTTCTTTTGTGGTTTGTCAGATACTCTGTGATTACGGACACTCAAATTGCTTTCTACTGAAAGACTCAAGGATGTGCACCTACTGGAAAACTTCCTTGTTTAACGCGTATAATTCCAGTATACAAAAAACTTAATGACTGAGAAAAAGAGGAAGATGTTCCCATTGTGGTTTAGTGGTGACAAAAGGGTTAATCATCTCCCAACACTCCCGACAGGACACACTAAATGCCATTGAGTCCTAGCCTTCCCTTGGGCTCTGAGAGCAGCGCAGAGGGGACAACCCCACGCAGAAACAGGGTCTCCACAAACGCCCAGCATGCAGCAGAAGAGATAAAGTGGCTCCAAAGTGCTTTTGTTCTGTTGTAAACCCTAACTTTGTTTAAGAAGAGTGAAGACTTTTTTGTTTGGGAGCCATGAGCATCTGTTTAGTGACTTCTCGGGGCATGGGAGAAGCAGCTCACTGGTGTCTTGCCAGGTGAGGAGCAAACAACATTAGGTCATTGCAAACAGTTCTCCTTGGGCTCCATCTGTCAGATAAGGACCGTGTCACTGGCAGGATGTTTGTGCTGATGAACTCTCCTTCAGCTAAGAAAAGCCAAATGTGAAGCTCGTTAAGGAGAGAACCTGAGATGCCCTCCCTAGACCAGCAGCAGCTGATTTGCTGCTATGGGTTAGTTAATCTCTCATTTGCTCAGGACAAAATGAGCTGTGTGAAGAAGAAATGTCTCTGTCATGACATGTCAAACCTGTGGAGCCAACTGAATCCCAAGTGCAGAAGCTGTTAGGGGCCACGGGGGTGGTTCTGGCTCTGAATTAGCCACAGCTGATTATGTGTGAGTGACTCGTGCAGTCGGGGCGTGACCAGCAGCCTTCTTGGGGCTCAGCCTGCAGGAGACGAGGTTGTGTTCCAGCCTCACCTTCCCTGGCTTTGGTTAGTGGCCATTCAAATACGGTGCTGTGAAGGAAGAAGCACAGCACCTAATAGTGGTGTAGATTGAGATGAGATTAAAAGAAAACCTGTGGTTCAGAGGAATGACGCCATGGAAAACATCAAGGAAAATGAGATGGAATGTGCAGTCATTAGCAAATTGCTTTATTTATGGCTATTGGACACTGCTGTTCTGCCAAATCTTGAATTTATTTGGTGCCGTGGATTTCTTAATTAAAATCGTATTATTGAATTGTTATTTGGTGCAGTTTGCAATGATCACCCCCTTAGCTATTTTTACTTTTGCTCTGTGGATGTGTGTATGATCCTGTAAAAACAGGCCAGTCTGTGGGGAGAGAGCATGTTTCCAGTCATGCTTTTTAAAAGGCAGGGTTGATTTTCTCTGAGTCGACTCACTTCTCTCCTCCATTTTGCTTTTCTGCTTCACCTCGCAGGCTGCACTGCAGTGGCTCCAAACCCTTTCCCTCCCCGTTATTAATGTTAAGCTGACAAGCTTTAAGTAAGGATTTTCAGGTGTCTTTACAAAGCTCGTGTTGGCTGCTAGGTGTTCCCAGGAGGCTGCAGATCCTGGAATCTTCCACCCTGGCAATGTGCCCAGCCCATCACAACTGCGACCTTACTGAGATCTCAGTACTGGGATTTTGCAGCTGTTCAGAGGTCTCCAGACACCACAGCAAATGATTTCTGCTCTCTGAGTCAGCCAGTTCCTGCTTTAGATGACACAGATCCCAAGCCTTTCAGGTTTTCCCACTGTTCCTTAGGAGAGCCACCTTCAGAGCTGGTCTCCCTGAGATGGAGATGGAGCAACAAGTGGAGGTTGGTGACTGTGTCATTTGCCTTTAGTTTGCTATATGCCAAGGCAGATGGTCTTCAGGGAAGACATATGGAGATGGCAGGATGGGGGAGAGCTGAGATCTCCAGAGTTGATGATTGGATCAACAACCATTTCTGCACAAGGACTGTACTACAGAGAAATCACATCAACTCTCTTCCCTCACGGTAATTAAATCCATTATGTGATGCTGTGTGGATCCAAACCCTATTCAAATAGTTTTGTGCTTTACAGGCTGCTGGATCACAGTGATAGCTGTGCAAAGCTGACAGCAGCTGCACAAGGACAGAAGCAGCTCACCCCTGAGCCCTGCTCCCTCAAACCCTGCCCTCCTCTGATGCACACTTGAATGCTGGAGCACCCCACAGCAACCCTAGAGCTCAGACTCTGGCTTGTTCCGTCTTATCAGCTGATCAAGATTAAAAGGTTTTCTGTCTCTTCTGACCAGACACAGTCGTAGTAAGAACATGGGTCCTCTGCAAGGCAAGGTAAATGTGGCTTTTCAGTGGCATGCCCATCCTCACTCCCCACAGGAAGATTTTTCAGTTTAGAAGCTCACAAGTACATCGTGTACCCTACATTCTGTGCTGCTGTTTTGCATAACGCTTCCCAGCCTGTTTGAACCTAGCTCTGGGCTCTCTCAGGTCTCTTTCAGGTCTCTTTTGTCCCAGGGACAAATCTCTCCTGAGAACTGCAGTATCAGCCTCATGTGTTGCTCAGTTTTAGGCAAACAACCGGAGGCTGGTTACACTCAGGTTCATTAGTAGGTTTCACATCTTGCATGAAGCAAGATCAAAAAAGATTTCTTTTTTTTTCTTTTTTCTTTTTTTTTTTTCTTTTGCAGTGATTTGGAGCACTTGGGGTGTAACCTGGCTGCCAAAGCAAGCTCCAACAGGCAACACTTGGGACATTCAGGGCAGGGGGGGAGTGCCACTGAGCAATCTCAGCAGGTGTATACTGTCCTGCCACCTGACATCCTGCACCCATCAGTTTGCAGCCCTGTCTTTTTCTCCAGGACCTCATGAGATGAGAAGCTCCCTTGTGATGCCCTCTCCTGCACGGATTTGTGACCCTGAGGGAGCAGCAGTCTGTGCAGAGACACTGGGTGTGCAGTCACCTGCCTTCACGTGTGACATGTCACAGCCCGGATGTCCAGGGTGGAGGATGCTGAAAGGCCCATCCTTCTTATTTTGGGTCTTCCCTTTGTCCTTCTCCAAGGAAAGGACGCGTACCAGGAGCTGCTCCCCATGGTAGAGGAATCTAAATAATCCCTCTAATCAGAATCCTGGCTCCCCTCCCAACACACGCACGCACACACACCTGGAGGGTTGGGTGCAGAGGTTTCGGGGCAAGATAAGATGCTCCTCTGTCAATCAGAAACACTGTGAACAGCGTTCACACTGCCTTTGTGGGGCTGTTGTGTATTCCTTGTCCCTTCCCGTGGTTCTTCCCGGGCCCTTTCAGCGGAGGGAAGGCACCTGGCAGTGGCTCTCGAGGCTGCCATCCACAGACCAGCCCGAGCACATGCACACACCTGCCTCCAGCCAGACCAACGCCAGACAAGTCATCTATTGCCAAAGAAGGTTTCTTCAGGATCAGAGTAACTAAAACTTCCTTAAGATATGCAGGAGTCCTTCCAGATTGCAAAATGAAAATCACTGCCCGGAATTACTGCATTCAAAGTAGGGAAATATCCCTTTAAATAAACCCATTGGCAATATAACTAAAGGCCCTTAGGCCAAGCTGATATTCAACATAACTCCACCGAGTCAAGAGAAATACACCAGGGATTGTGTTTGGCCTGATAGCAAAAACCACAGGCAAGTGAGACTGATTCCCAGAATCAAGTTGACCTGGAAAATGTAGTTAGGTTTTGCCCTTAAAGGAATAATTTTCTTAATAATAACAGATAAAATGAAATGCTTGTCAAAATTATTACAAGCATATGAGGATGAGATGATCAACATTGCATGAATTATTTCCTTCAGCAGCTGTATTTCTGGTTCTTTCTTTTACTGCTCTTTAATTCCTGAGCTTTTGACCTTCGCAGTGCTCTTCTAGATTTACCGCCTGTCCTATTCATTCTTGGCTTGTCAGACCCACAGACTGTGAGGTTTTGGTGTTAATCCTAGGTTTGCCACTGATGTTAAGTGGGGATTTCATGACTTGACTTTTCTTCAGTATCCTCCAACTCCATCTCTAATGGTACATCAATACATGAGCTAATTGCCAGGCAATATTAAGGGTAAAATACCTTGTTTTTCTTTCTGAATTGGGCCCTTGGTATTCAGCTTAATGCCTTGCAAGCATTACCAGGCAAGGATAGTGGTTAGCATAAGGAAAAACTTTCTCAGAAGCAGTGCCTGCACATGGCACTTGCTTCCTGAGAGAGGAGAATGAATGACCACAGAATAAATCTCTTTCAAAACTCTGTCCAGAGCTCATTTGTTGTGTTTAACTTGTTCTCATCAAGTCCTAAACAAACACTTTCAAACAAAGAGAGGAAAACCCAACTTCAGTCATTCAAAAAAACCAAAAACCAAAACAGGAGCAATTTGCCGGTGTGCTAGAAAGATCACTACCAACAAACATCTATAAAATAATCAGTTTGTTCCACTTACAGCATTGAAAAGTGGATAAAAGAGAAAGGATTGAGGGGTTTTGGGGATGTTTATCAGTTTGGAAGAAGTTACCAAGAACTCCCAGGCTTTTTCACTTGCTTTCTCACCCTCTCATACCTTCCAAGAGGCAACAGGCCTTTTAAATAATATTTTTCTTCCTCAGCTTTGTAGTTCTCAGTCCCAAAATTCATGGCTGCAAGGGAGGGCTGGAGACTCCCTCCTGAGCTCCAGCACTTCAGGATCCCTGGCTATCACTCCCTCACCTCTGTGTTTAACTCATGTTTGGCAAAGCACAACTTGATCTCAATCAGACCTCCTAGGAGGGCAGCCAGGTTGGGTTTGATGGCATCAAGAAAAGTGGATCCAACTCTGCCTCTGGAGTTTATCCCAAAGTGTAAGTGTCTTCACTGATAGAATGCATGCTACTTTCTTACTTGAACTTTCTGGGCTGTAGTGTTCTCATGGGGGGCCTTACCTGCAGTTCAAGACTCTTTTCCTGCCCCCATTTTGTCCTGAAGGTGCTTACACAGTATAAAGACACCACCTCTCATTTTCTGGATGAATTGAGCATGATAAATTCTTCAAGTCTCTTAACTTTTCTTCTTAAAATGCAGAGAACAGCGAAGAGCAAATTATTTTTCTGTTCAAGACCCTCTGTGCAACAAGAACTGGTCCACACTTCAGTCTGCATTTCCTCTCTTCACCCACACCACTCTGCAATGTCACATGCAGGTTGGGCTGCGTGTCCACCTTGTCCCCAGTGTCCTTTCCTGACTTCCTCTGCTTTCCAAGGTAGGTGTTCTCCCTCCATACAGGCAGCTGCATCCCTGTCTCCTTGGCACAGGGCTTTGGTGCCTGAAGATGTGCTCTGCCTGCCAGTGACCCTCATCTCTCCACACCAGCCACCTCCCCACTGCCTGGTGTCACCTGCAGGTTGGGACAGCAGTCACTGTGCATCACCTTGCATGTGCTGGGTATAAGCACTGAAAATTGTTGGATGTCCTGTCCCTCCCTGAGGGTCTCCTCTGGGAATGTGACTTCTCAGGGACTGCTCATTTGGGAGAACTTTGGTCTCACTGCTCTCTAAGCCACGTAGAGCTTGTGCTATTCATATCATGCTATTAATATTAGTAAGAGAATCTGCTAAGTCAACCACCTCGTCAAAAATCTATCCCATCCAAAGTCACTTTTCCCAACAAAAGTTTTAACCTCTCCAAAGAACATAAGAGGATTTGTCTGAAAGGCCTGGTTTTCATTTAAAAAAGGCTGAATAACAGCTGCAGTTTTTAACTCCACTCAGTTCAGCTCCCCAACAGCTTTTCCATCATGTTGTCCACAACTGGTTTTGTCCTGTTGTGTGGTGCAGTTTTGCTTTAAACCTTGTCGTGCCCTTGTGATTTTGAAGATGCTGTGCCATGCTGTGGATGTACAGGATGGGGTGCCCAGTGCCTTTACAGCAGAGTCTCTGCTCTCCAGTCATCTGCCCTAAGTGGGCCAGGTATTGGTCTGAAACTGGTGGAAGTGCTCTAGTGTGATGCAGCTACAGTTTACATTCAGAAGTGGGGGAGTCAGTGCTAGGAATAGCATGGGAATTTTTCTTTTTCCTTTTTTCAACCACTTTTACCCCTCATTAAGTGCTTTCAGACCCAGCCTCAGGCTTGATTTATTTTTGAAAGGACATTTTTAGCCACTGCGTCTTAAAGGAAAAAAAAAAAGAAAGAAAAAGAAAATGCAGAGATTATTTTAAAAGAAGAAACCACTCACATGCACACTCTGTCACAGTTCCTTTGCTTCTTGATATCCCACAAGGTCCTCCCCACCATGATACAGGGGTATTGCTCCACTCCTCTCACCTGCAGCTCTGTAACAACATCGAGGTGGCAACTCTTCTGCTTTCTAGGCTGGAAAGATTATTGCTCTGTTACAAAGAACAATAATCTCACAAAATTACCAGAGTCAGGAGCAGCCCACTCCAGAGTAACACACCTGAACCTCCAAGCTGTTGCACAGTTTGGTAAAGCAACTTCTTGTGTTCAGCAATAGGTGTAACAGAGGCTGGAGAAATATGTCTTAAGCAGGTATCTGTCACTGTTCAAAGCCAGGCTTTTTTCCTGGCTCTGATTTGGTTCTTGCTGCTCTTAATTTTCCTTTCCAGCTGTCCAGATAATGCAAGACTTTGAACTAGCAGCCTCTCCTCTTGAATCTGCAAGCATTTACTGAGCAGTGTTTAGTTAAAGGACCAGACAGAGATGGAGACCAAAGAGGGTGGGATACGGAGGGTTTGTGGTTACAACACAAAGCTCTGAATCAGGAAATTGTCAGAATCAACTTCAAGAGATGGGTCCAAGCCACAAAGCTCAGTTCTGCATCTGCTCCTGTACCAAGCTCCAACTGCCCTGGAGTTTAGTCTGTTTTGGTCTGTGCCTGTTGTGTGGAGATCACCTCTGCTTTCCTTGGATTTACAAGAAGTAAATTATTATTAAAGGCATTGCTGAGAGTGCCAGATTGAGAAGAGGGTCCAGTGTAGGATTAATTCACCGAATAGCTTCCCAGCAGTGAAGGAGTTTGGACCCCATGGATGTCACCTGGTTTGCAGGTGTTGTGAGAACTCTCCCAGCTCATCCCAAGCTGTGCTGTGCACACACAGCCGTAGCTTTTCCCCCAGCTGAAAGGCAGTGACCACAAAGCCGATGGCATCCCTCTTCCCTGAGCTATCCGTCTGCATCAAGCCAGAACTGTCTGTGAGGAGCAATAACAAATTCCCTCCCTGCTGAACAGCACCACAAAAGATGTGCAGTATCTGATTCCCAGATGGCAATGTTAAAAACAGAAGGCAACATGTCTGGGAAAGTACCCGAGGCATACCTGAACAATAGAAATAATAGAGATGTAAGAAGAAGATAGGTCCTTTCTTTTTTTCTGATATATGCATGCTTATGATCACTTAAAATACCAAACAAACACCTTTTTTTTTTTCAACAGGAAGCAGTCTGCTTGAATAGAAACACAGAGAGCTAGAGTGAAGTAGCTGAAATAGGCGAATGGTTGGTAGCACAGTGCGCCAGGCTTGTCTGCTCTTGGTCTCTGTGTTGGGTGTCATGTAGGCACATAAATCCTTGGAATCCCTTAAGATTTACTTGGGTACCAGCAAACTGAGTGCATATCTACCTTTCCAGAAAAGTGGAGGATTACTCATGGTTAAGGACCAGGATCCCCTATAGTTTGTTCAGGAACATGAGGCTTGGCACAGGTTTCTACGCATAGTTTTTATTTTAGGCCCTCCTAGGACAAGTTCTAAAAGGTTAATGTGAGGAAGATGTGGCTGCCTTGTCTCACACATTCCAGGAGCTAAACGCCCTGAAGAAACCAAAGGCAGTGGATGTTTTGTGAGATACTCACCAGCCATCAGTGAGATGGAGATACCACCCCACGAGCAGCAGGCAGCTTCATGCAAACACACCGCTTCTGTCTCTCCGCTCCCGCCCCGCCTGCATTTGTTCCTCCTTTGCCTGATGGCACATCTCCCCCACACAATGGCATGTACAATCTAATCTTTACTGAAAGCTCTGCAGGGCAGGAACTCACACATTCAGATCCAAATAGGCTGCTCATGCCTTTTTAATTTCACTGGATCACAATAGCAACGGCAAGGAAATAAAGCCAAAGAATCAAATCAGTACAGTGAAACAGGTCCCTTCCCTGTTTTACAAGTTACATCCACACCACCCCAACGGTAGCAGGAAATCTAGTTACGACTGGCAAATTGTCTTCAATTAAACAGCCCAAAAGGCTCTTGGCCACCATAGTGGACATGATTGTGTAGTTCACGTGGCTTTAAGAATAGTGGACATGATGTCCACTATGGTGATGTCCACTGTTCCTAAAGCCGTGTGAACTACACAATCCATGTGAAGCATCCCAGGGCTCAGAGGTGGCTGGAGAGCCCCTCCGCAGCAGCTAAGGGTCTGGGAATAGCAAGCCTGGGTTTGGTGCACTCCCACGCACATCTGCACCCCGCTCTGGCACCCTGCTGATCTCCCCGCCATCAATCCTGCTGCCATCTGGATGACAGCTCTTGCTCAAGCCCAGTGCCATTACTTAAGGCTGTGGCTGTTTACAACTTCCCGCCCAGCGCACACCCGCCATGTGTTAATCAGGATGGTTCATAGTCAGTCCTGGAGTAAACAAATGCAACTTCACCAGAAAACACAGGAGCCACACCTCTTTACTCCAGGTGTGCATTTTGGCCCACTATCTGTTTCTCCATAGCGATTAGTGACTGGTATTTAAGACAATTTCTTAACAGGAGTTGGGATCGGTGGTTTATCTCCTCATTAAGTTGGTAATATCATTAATTAAGGCTATGTCAACGGACATGATGCCACAGCAGATGGGTGTTATCAGTGGCAACAGCCTTCCAGGGTTTGGGCTTACCGTGTGCCTACCGCGATGCAGCATTAGCATCCTGCCCAAGGTGGGGACCTGCCCTTCCCCCACACTGCCTTTGAGAGCCCGCCCCACAACAAACTCATTTTGAGGCAGGCTCCAGAAATCCCCTCAAAAGTCCCCGTTCTCTCATCAATTCCCATTCCCCAGCTGACAAACTGAGAGCAGGGAGCGAGCAGTAAACACGGAGTTTTGGCAGGGCAAGGCAGGGGCACAGGGGCTGTATCCATGGCCCTACTCACCCCAAGAGCAGCAATCCCTGTGGTGTGTGTTTGGTCCTTCCTAATGCAGCTGCTCATTCAGCTGGCTGCATTTTTAACTGAGAAAATGAGCACGTTACTGAGCAAAGTGGTGGAAGACGTGGTGGACCCTGAGCCATGTTGTTAGCAGCAGGCCGGGATCCTTAGAGCAAACAGGCTGTTGGGGCTAGAAGGAGTTATGTGATCATAATGTTCCCTCTGGGTTTAAACCATACACACCATGAGATCCATGAACCTAAGAATTTTTGGGGACGCTTGGGAAGTGCATTTAGCCTGTTCCACTCACATGATGCACCACAATATAGAAGAAAAGTGTGAAGACCTTTTAAAAACTTTCTTCTTTCTCCCCTTTTACTCCAGCAGACATATAGTTAAGTCAAACACACCCTTGGGCCAAGTCCTGCCCTGGTTCTGTGCAGAAGTCCCAATACATCCCAAAGACTCAGTGCACTTTAAATATACGTCAACAGTAGCATGTGCTGGCCAGAAGATATTTTACAAAGCGGTCCTTCAAATGAATGCAGTTTTAGTTGTTTTCCTCGGTTGTTTGAGGTCACTGTTCCCCCGCCCTTGTTAATAAAGGTGTGATTAATGACTTTTGGCAAAGCTGCTGCCTGAAAGAGCCAATGCTTTAGGAAAAGCAAAACCAGTTTTCAAGTATTTTCTGTAAGGTTCGTCTCAGAAACACACAAATACATTTCAAAGCATTTACAAAACACACTGACGCCTCCTTCGCCCCGTCTTCACCCCCCTGCAGACACATCACCATTCATAATCTGCATGATTCTATTCCATCTACCTGGAAGAAAGTGCTCACTGTGCCTTCAGCTGGAAAGGTTCCCCCTCGGCGTGGCCAGGGCACGGGCGCCAGCCAGAGCACTTATCACAGGGCTTCCTGGAGAGCCCGTGGTGCAGGAATGGATTTGGGATTGTTCTCCCCAGAATGAGCAGTACCCAAAAGCCCCGAGTGAGGCCCCCAAGTCCCTCCTTAAATAAATCACACCGGTAGGGGTAAAGAAATCTAAAAAAAAAGAATTTAAGTTGTTTTCTCTTAGAGTGCTGGACTCATGGTTTGAAGCCTGTTTCTGCAAGAAGGGAGGCACAGAAATACTGGTGGTTAAAAGCAAGATGGCAAGAATTGAGACTTTCACAGCTGGGCCCAGGATGCTGCAGCAGGGATTTGAGGAAAAGCACCGAAATTCAGGGTGGTCATGAGAAGGGCAGAACCAAACATAGCAGCTTAAGCTGTGCAGCCTCTGTCAAGGAGTCATTTCTCCTAGGCAGGCCCTGTTTCTCACCAGGGTTTGACAGAGCATAGCTTTCCCAGTCAGGTGGTTTAAATCTTCACATTGGTGGGGTTTAATCTGCAGCATGGGGGCCTGTTCTGCTTTTGAGGGGGCCACATAGGATTTCTGAGAGAGGGTAACGCCTGCCTGAGGAGGGGGATAAGGATAAGGACACTCATGCAAATGCAATAGGCCAGCAGTGGTGCCTGAAGGCTCATACATTGGGTACCAAATCTGTGCTGTGATCTAGCACCACAAGAATTAAGACGAAATCAGAGGCATTAATGGGGTCTTGTGCCAGAAGGGTGCAAGACCCCATCAACTACTTAGTCCTCCACTCTGACTCTTATCCTGCTGGACCTGAGCTCTGAGGATGGAGCTGATCTGCTCCAGGCAGGCACAACTTGGGCCAGGGTTTGCTCTCAGCCTCCACGGCAGCTGGAAGGAGAGTTGGGGGTGTCTCTGTACCTCACTCTGCTTCAAGGGGCTTTGCAAGGAGACAGTTTTTTGTGCAGTTTGCATGGGATGCCATGAAATGTGGCTGTACCTGCAGCAGGCAGTGCTTGGCAGAACTGGTGTTTTTCCAGCTGCAGGAAGCTCTGCTGGGGAGATCCAATTTGGATGAGCCACTGACATTTTATAATCCAATGGAAAGAAAGGAGTGAGGGCTCCAAAAGGAGTTTGTCTCCAAAGCTGAAGCTAATCCTTTAAATTAGGAGGACAGTCAGGCTAAAGGCTTATACAGAAATTCCTATTGCTGTGACTCTCCTGCAGGCACCGAGGTGGCTTAAAGCACTGCAAAACTCCAGACAAGCAGGAGATGTGTCTGAGAGTGCTGGCCACTGGATTTCTGAACTGGCCCAGTCCAAGCAGATGGTGAACTGGCAGCACTAACAACAAGATCCCAATCCATACACTGAAGATTCCCCAAAATTGCTGTGGGTGGCTCTAATTATAACCTGTATCCTACCGCCTCCCCTTTCTGTGAGTAGGAAGGAGCTGAGCTTTCTTGTTACTCTAGCTGCCTGCCCGTTACCAGGTCGAGATTGCTGGTGGGATAAGGGCCTTCCATTTGTTTGTAGCACTGATGTCCTACTTGGCAACACGTGCCTCATTCCTTCAACCCTACAAAGGGAAGAGCCCCGAGCAAAGCAGGTTTGCAGCTGGCTTAGCAACACGGCTGCTCTGCATTCCTGTAAATTTCCAGGTTCAAGTACAATTTTTTTCTCTTTGTTGCCAAGCCAAGTGGACATCTAGCTCCCCTCATACCACAGCTGAACCTTTGGGAAGGCTGATGGGATCTGAGAGGAGTGTCTCTGGCAGCAGGCAGCAGCCTGCAGGGAGGAAAGTGGTTCAGCGATGCACATGAAGGTGACCAAGAGCTGCACCATTTGCCCACCTCCAGACTTCCAAAGCAAAAGGAAAGCTTGCCCTTGAGGTTTGAGGTGAAGAGGTAAATACAGGTATAGATCCAAGTCCCCAGGGCTAGTCTGAATTACTTGGCAGTCCAGACAGTCAATACTTTCAATTTTGGATGTGATGAATTTTATTTTCAGCATGTGGCTCATTCTTGGATTCCCATTACTTTATTCCGTGTGGGGTTGGTGTTTCTTCATTGTTTTCCCCTGTGCATGATTGACATGAGCAGGAAGGAAATGTGGAAACTATAGGAACTATTCTCTGTGCTGAGGGAAGGTGCCTCATATTCTTCTGAACCTGACCCCATTGTTTGGTGCTGCACCCACAGGCACGTTCTCTGCCTTGCTCTGGACAGACCAGGGCATCCTCACCCACATTCGGGCAATGGTCATCAAGCAAGCATAAAGAGCTGACCCCATTCCCACTGGGATCTGTGGGAGTTTCACCCCAATTTGATCATGGGAGGAATCAGGCCCCTACTTATGGCATATAAATAGAAGGACTTGATTTGAGGCAGATGGATATCAAGTTGGTCTGAATTTTTCCCCTGATTTCATTAGTGAGGTGATTTGTGTTACAAGGAAAACTTGTTCTGAAGCTGTCATTATTTACCTGAAACGCATCTGTACTTTGAAGTAGGCTCTGGAAACACAAGCAGAATGAAATTGCCCATAAAGCAGAGGTGGAGTGCCTTTTTCCGAGGTTTGAGACTGTTGGGTTCCCTCTACACTAGAATGCAAAATTAATGCCCTAAATTTAAACACTCACTAGGCTTTTTTTTTTTTTTTNATGAATTCAGTCGTAAAACAAAATGCAACTGACACATTTGGCATGCAAAACAACCATTGTTTTTGCCAGGGGGTTTCACGTGCACGTGTGTATGTGTTTGTCTGTAAAACAGCTCATGAGCCTCCATGGAAGACTCTCATGATGAAAATGTTGGCTTTGGCTGCCCAGAAGTTAACAACCGCTTGTGGTCCTCAGTCTCCTTGTGGATCATCCATGTCCTGCTCAGAAGGATTAACTCATCTGCATCCAGTTTCCAAAGATTTAACATCATACAAGATCACTGCAGTCCCAAACCATTAAATGAAATAATTTAACGACTAGATTTTTTTGGCTGGTAACTGGCATGAGCTCAGACACGGCGTGCAGCTTTGTGCGTGCACCTTGTTTTGCTGCACTGCTTTCTTCCCAAATGAATGGTGTGATAAAAGTAGCAGCAGCAGCAGCGGCTTGGCGCAGAGAGCCTAAAAAAAGGTGTTTGTTTCCATCGCAGTGCTTAGCTCATTGTTCCTGCTACTCGTCCTGTTGACTGCCTGCTCAGGAAGGCCAGTGTTCCCACCAGCCAGGAGCTCCTGCCTGCTCCCCAGTGCTCTGCCACCAGATTCCTAAATTCACACTTTTTATCTCATGTCCCCTTCTCCCTCTTTGTTGAAAGAGGTGGTTTTTTACTTCTCTTGCGGGGATGTGGTGGGTACTTTTAAAACCTTTGAAAACTGGTTGCAATTCCAAAGATGGCATCAGTGAAACTCACACTGGTGTAACTGGCTGGAGATACAGGGATGTTGACTTTACAGCTTTCATGAATCTGGCTTTCCTCCTCCATCTTCTGGCCATGGGAGGGTTAACTGAAATTCCCTTGTATGCTGTGCTTGAATGAAAATGCCAGCAAGCTCTGGTATGATAATATTTATATCTGAATCACTTCAGTCAGTCTTGGGATGAATGAGATCTCACAGAGACAGAGGTTTGCTTTCCACTTCACCATTTTTCCCTGGTGTTTCTCTTTTTCTCAGAGAAGGGACACACAGGAGCAAACCCCTCAGGGCCCTGGGTGCTGCCAGAATTCCAGGCAGGGTCCTTGCCTCCCTCTCCTGCCTCCTGAGGCTGGGGAACATGAGCTGGTGTTGAAGGGCAAGAGATATGAGTCCCCATGCTCGACTTCTGTGCTGTGTGGCTTCCTGAGAGCAAGCATTGAATTACACAGCCCACTTTTGGTTGGCTTTTTTGTTGTTGCTTTTTTTTTNGGATCAGGAACTGAAACCATCAATTCATTTCACTGACAATCTCATTCTCAACTCAAGTCAGCAACAGCTACCTCAGCTAGCACCAGGGTTCTACCCACTGCATCAGCTGTCCCAGCTCCTATGGGAACGAAGATTCATGTGTCGTGATGTGAGAGAGGGTTTTTTATTAAGAAAGCAGTGTGAGGAGCTTCCCTAAACACTCGCTACACATCTTTATGTCCTTCTTGGAGACACATTAATTAACCCTGCTGTCATCTGCTGAGGTGGAGCAGGGGAGGGGTGACAGTGGGAAACGTGGGGAAGGTCCACCCGAACAGATTTCCTATCCTGAGTCACAGCACCTGATCAATGAATTACGCCTGTAACCTCCAGCTGTGTCAGTGTGAGATCTATTTCCCAGATCATGGGTCCATGTTACTATCACTGCCATAACCCCATGTCACACTGGCTGTGCTGAGAGGATTGAACAAGAATGGGGATCACAGCACGATGGCCGTGGGAAGGAGCTCTGCTGTGTGTCGGTCTCACTGTCCTGTGTCAAACAGGGACAATGCTGCCCTGAGCTCCAGAAACCCAAACTCTCAGTATCTGTTCTCATGTCTTTCAGAGCTGAACCAAAGTCCACTGAGATCAATGGAGTTTTCACACTGGTGACCATGAGTTTTGCATTCAGCTTCCTCAGATGAAAGTGCAAGGGACAGGCAGGAAATTATCCACTAGGAAATCTGTTTCAATCACCCCCTTTTATGACAGATGCTTTGGAAATGATTATGTGCTGTGTAAAGAAATATGGCCTTCTGAATTTATTCAGGCTAATTCTGAGTGAACCCAAAGCTCTCTTACACTGTTCAAGCTGTGTAAAGAGTCTTAATGCACACAGAAATTAATTTACAACCCATTTAAACCACCTTTGTTCTGTCAGAACCTTAAAAAGCAGAAAAGCCTTCATTTTCATACTTGTATGTTGGTCAAGAGTGTGTTTTTCTTTAACTAGTGTGGTTAGAGAGTGGGCATTAGAGTGATAGGCAGACAGAGTAATTCCCCAGGGTGGATGTGTTGCTGTCTTTGTTCAAGTCTAATTTATCCCACTTCTCATAAAGGAATAAACCCCTCACACATAAACACCTCTATAGAGTTACAATTCCAAGCACAGCAGGGAAGTTTCCTGCTTTCCCATACGCAGCACAGGATTACAATAAACCCTGAGGTCCAAATCGGCAAGGATCTCCTTGCTCTATACTGTGGGATGAGTCCAAAAGAAAGCAGTGGGACAGATGATTGATCTTTTGACAAAAATCTCATTTGTAATGGCCCTGACAAACTTCCCTTACCTTCTGTTTGCTGGAATTTCATGTTATTTGCCACACACCTTGAAAGGTTTCCAACTGACATCAGTGGGCTTGAGTCTACCTCAAGCTGCCTCAGAGGGTCTTCGTACAAAGAGTTTTCTCATCCCCACCACCAACTCAACACTGGGCTCAGGCAACTTCCAGCAAGGACAGTAAAACCAGGTGTATCAGCCAGGGCTAAGCAAGGCTGGGTGCAAAGCAAAGGGAGATCTCAATTTATTTTGTTCAAACAGGAGGAGGTCTCTGTTTCAGCTTCTCATAGCCCTCACAGTTTCATCCCCTACCTGCCTGTTTCGGGACAGCTCCCCCCAAATCCATCTGAATCTCAGGAAGGGCAGTTAAAATGTCACTTTAATTCCCCTGCAGCATCTCCAGGCTTAGGACAGCACTGAGCCCATTGCTGCCAAAAGGCCTCTGTGTTACTGGCACACAGACTGGTCACCAAAATCAACCTCCCTGTGTATCCTTAGACTGAACATGCATTTATGGCTGGCTTCAGCCAGGAGACATCTGGCACACAGTGAAAGTTGGGTGCCTGCCCCAGTTCCCAATCAAGACAGAGATATTCACCATGTGAACCATGCTGCTACTCAGTCAAAACAACTCAAAATAAAAGCACTGTCGACTAACAGTGAGAGGAATTTATTAGGTATAGTTTACTTGGCAAATAATCCTGCACTTCAGATACATTTCAGGAAATCATGACCTATTTCTGGATGACTTATCATGTCCACGTGCGGCAAAACTCCTCTGATAAATAAGTTGTGGTGAATGATTTAATTTTTATTATTATTATTATTATTATTGCCCGCTCTCTCTTAAATGTTCTGAGACAAGATGAAAGTACTGAAACTTCTAATGCCTCCCTGCTGAGTCGCTATTGTAGGAGTGAAAAAGAGCAGAATGGATCAGTTTTTAGTAAAACACATGGTTTATGTAAAGCATCTGATTCAAAACCTATTTTCTATGTAGCCTTTTCTTGTGGACTGAAATAGTAGGCTGCATTCAAACTAGACTTTGAGCTCAGTGAAAAGGAAACGCTGATGAAAATCACGACTCAAACACCCTTGCATCATGTAATTCTGTTTGTTTTATTGGTAAGATACAACCTAGGCCCCATTCCATGGCTGCAGAAGGAAACTCAGCGTAGGGCAGCGGGCCAGGCTCAGGCTGAGGCAGTGCCTGGACAGCAGTCAAACCCAAGGGGTGGAATTTGGACCAGACCAAAGTCCATGGGGACTTCACCATCAGCTTCCACAGGCCCAGATTTCACCTTAATGGCCACTTCAAGGGCAGCTCTGCAGAAAGGAATGTTTCTGTTCTTAAAACAGGCCTCTCTTGGAGAGTTCAAGTTCTCCCAAGGACATCCCCTCTTCCGTCTTGGCATCCTGCCCAAGTGACGGAGAGCAGACACAGCAGGTGCTGGGCAAAATCCATGCCCCACTTTTCTGCATGTGGATGGTGGGGTTCCCCTCTCTTCAAACACCCAGGCAGAATTCATGACGTCTTCCCTGGCTGCCCCAAGGGTTTGTGTGTCATTTGCGTGACTTTTTGGTCTTGATATGTCTGCAGCTTCTGAAAAACATTTCAAACATTCCTGCCTGGGAGGCTTTTGGCTAACTGATCATCATCATTTGGGAGAAATGAAGCTATGAGGCAAACCCTACGTGCAGTGAGTGTGCACACCTGCTTGTGCCCACAGAGATCTCTGCAGGAGTCACTGTCCCCCTCTCATCTCTACGATGTCTAAGAAGCTTCCCATTTTCAATATATGAAAAAAATATTTATAGCTGTCGGGGAAGTGGTGACATAAACTCATCCTAAAATGCCTTGCAGCAGAAAAGATACAAAGTCCTTTGTTGTGAGTGTTGGGCAAACCCCATGACTTGGTTCCTCACGTGAGCAGTGCCGTGGCACTGGAGGTGCTTAGTTCAAGAGAAGGCTGTCTCTGTGCTATGCTGTGGAGCAGTGATGGTGAGGTGCTGCCTCTTGGGAGAAAGGAGCCTGGCACTGAGCAGTCACAGCAAAAGGATACCTCTCTAGGGGAGCTGTAGCCAACACTTGAGAAGCTACACAGTGGTCATAAAAGATGCTCAGCCTGCAATGCCTGATGAAATATGGATCAGTGTAATTGTTTCTTAGGCTGCTGAAGTACATCAAAAAGGAACAGAGAGACTTCAAGTATTGTATTACCACTGCACCCTTCAGTGGCTATGGCTAACATCTTATTTTTATTTCCATGCTGACAGCACCGGGCAAGTTGATTTATTTTCTGTACTGTATTAAGTATCAGAGGAGATATGCATGTCCTAGAATCTGAGGCATGGGATACAGAAGATGAGCTAAATGCGTGTTAACCAAAGCCTCCTCTTGATTCACTTTGACGTACCTGAGTGTTTGCTAAGTGAAGCTCTTCTGAGCATCTGTGAGCAGATCCACCAAGGGTTTTTGCATGTGGCAACTGTGATTTGCTGCCGTGGCTCGAATAAGCCACAATTGCACTAATTGTTTCCTACTCCCCTTTCTTGAACTCCTTTGTCGTACACTTAACAAATATTGCTCCCAATCAAGAAATGTCTGTGATTAGCAGATTTAGATGGAAGATTTGTTTCGTTATTATTTGCCTTCTGGCTCTGAAGCTCTGTGGAGGACATGTTTTCAAGCTTTCTTTTCAACCACAAGATTTAGAACTTACTTTTCTCCCCCTCCTTTTTTTTAAAGAAAGCTGAGATTCTTATGTAATCACCTGCCTTCAGCATCTGGGACTTAAAACACAGGACCAAATATGGCTTGAAGTGGAAACAATGAATGATCAGCTTTTCTCACATGAGTAGTCCCTTTGAAGGCTAAGTGTCTGTACTCAGGAGCAAAGTTACATGTGTATTATGAGAGCTTGCAGAACAAGAACATGAACAAAATACCAAACCTAATTTACCCTAGAAATACAAACCTTGTATAAAGTTTTCATTACGTAGTTGGGGGAAATACCCTTTTTCCTAAACTAAACATACTTCTAATCTTTTTTTCCTTTCCTTTGTAAAAATACCTGCTTTGATACAGAAGTCTTGTTAAGTCTTTCAGTAAATGTTTCAGTAAATATTAAGTAAGCTTAAGGCAATAACAGAAGTTTACGACTTTTTAAAAGAGCTTGTTCCTTTCCCTCCCACATTATGTTGTTCTTGTTTTTTTTAAAAAGTCACAAAACCTACATCTTGATCTGCTCCAGTCTGAAGGCTTCTATTTATAGTTTTTGGTTATGAATGTTTTTTCCTATGAAAAGGTCAGACCTTGCACATATACAATGGTGGAAAGCCCTGCTTATTAAAAAGCAGGCAGATGGATTTGTTAAAAAGAGGCAATTTCATAATGCAGCTGCTGTGAAAGCAGGCTGCTTTAGCAGAAACATCCTCATGCTGCTTTATGAGAAAAACAGGTAAAGGAGTTCTGTTTTGTGGTGAAGTAATTTTTCCTTTCCAAGCCTCCATCCTCACACACATGGTGCGTGCTTCACCTCTATTTCCACACTTTGTCCTACACCCACATGTACACACACACACCCCCTCATATTCCCTTAACCCATTTTTTCCCACCTCTGCTGCCTGGAAAGGCTGGAGGAGGTAATGGTGCACCAGCTCAGTGTATCCTGCATGGACCAGTCACCCCTGGGCTGCTGCCCAGGGCTCACCCAACACCAGCCACACTCTCCTGTCCAAAGCCAATGGCCAGTGCCCTCGGACAGCACTGGAAGGTTGGGGTAGGCTGGGAGGTGGGTCCTGGCTCCGGGGCTGGGGTCTGCAGGCCAGGACCACGCCTGGTTGAGGCATTTCTTGCTCAGAGTGACCTGTGCAGAGTCAGTGTTGACTGAGAGATGTCCTTCACCAGCACCCAGAGGAGCTGCACTGCCCAGCACAGGGCATGGGATTGTCCAGGGTTTCAGGGCAACAGCAACCTGCAACCTCCTGCGTGATGGCAACCAACAGACACCTCTCTCATCTGATAATGGCAAAAAAGGAGAGGTCTTGGCTGCTTTGTCCTAGCCCTGAGTGAGGAGCTTTGATTAGTTGAACAAAAACCACTTCATCCCAAAAGCTTTTCTTTTCCTCCTTCCTCCCTGAAGCATCCTAAGCACTCCACACACCTGCAGCACCCTGGGGTGATGGAAACAACACATGTAGCCTCACATTTCCTAAAAATCTGTGTTGTTAAGGAAGACCTCCCCTGTATTTTATGAAATCATATGCAAAATGCCCAACTCCTTTAAATTAAACTTTGAAAATAGCCACTTCTCACTAATTCCTGACTACTTTGTACAAGAACAGCCCCCAAGGTCTGACTAATCCCTTCTGCTTGGAAGGAGCAGCCGGTGCAGGAGGGGATGGGGTCACTGCTGAATGCATAAGGTGTCCTTCAGCCTCCAAAGGCACATCCCCATCAGGGTTTAATTTCCAGGAGGGCATTGCTGTATGTTCCCTCTGAAGGGCTTTGTCTGCATCAGCTCCTGCTCAGCAGCATCCCCAAACAAGTTGTCCCCAGGGTTTTAAGTTCAGGGATCCACCTGTGCAGGAAATAATTTGCCCTATTAGTGATTCCACCACTGCTGCTATCCATCATGTCACTCCTGTGAGGAAAAATGAGGATGGATTCACTGAAAACCCTCTCTCTCTCCAGAGTGGGCTTGGTCCAGCACCTCTGGGCTTATTAATCAGCTTCTGCTGCTGCTGTGAAAGAATGCTCTGGGTGCCTCCTCCACAGTGCCTTCCCACGGGGTGCCAGCCCTGCTCCCATCTCACTGGCTCCATGTGAAGTGACAGCAGTGGGAGGGTGGCCAGGGCTTTCCCCACAGGCACAGCCTGTTCCAGGGAGGCAACAGCTCTGATCGGCCCCAGTCAGCACCACTGACCTCCCTCTGGACGGTGACTTAGGTGGGCAGCTCCATCCACCCTTCACATCTGCTCCTGGATCTGTCTCTGCAAATGACTCCCCACGCAAGGCTCAGATGGTCCCCATGCATCTGCAAGCAGAGCTCAGCATTTCTGGTGGAATGCCATCTCACCTGAGCTCTCAGGAGCAGAGCCCAGCAATGCCAGTCAAGTAATTCATGGAGAGATATGGCAGCTTCCACTTACCTGCAGCCCAGTATGAACACCAGCAGATTCCCACCTGCAGTTTGTCACCTGGTTTCACCAACAGGCTGAAAACATCAATATTCTGTAGCAACAAAACTCTGGGGATTTAGATCTTAGGTGGTGTGTGGATATTTTGCCCCGGGTTAATCTCACCCATTTTGAAATCTAATCCAACCTCTGATGGGATCCCATGGCAGTCATCAGTACAGCTGGAAGAATGGCACTGGAGATGGGCAGAAAATGCAGAAGAAAAGTGGATCTAGCCCAAGAGTCAGTGAGTCTGGAGTTTGCAAAAGTGGAATGAAACATTGGCCTTCATGACAGACCATGTAGGTGTCGTATTTATGTCTTTATCAGCAGTGAAATCAATATAAAGGTTTAGTAAGGCAAAAGTGGAAAAACAAGAAAAAACAGTCTTTCCAGGTGACCTGCTGTACCTTCTCTTGATTGTTTCAGATACGAGCCATTCAACCCTGGCTTTAGCTCACCTCACGTGTCCTGTCCCACTCCCAGCTCCCAGGCTTCTGCAGAAGCATTAATTACTATTGCCTTTGCAAAAGAGAGCATCTAATTGCACCACAGGAGCTGGTACGTGTGCAAGAGGATACATCAAATTACAAATCACTGTTCCTCTAAGCTGTAATGTCTGTATGTGCACTGGGTGCAAGTTACTCTGGCAAGAAAAGGCATGTTACAGATTTGTTAAGTACTGTGTGCGTTAGTCAACACGGTCATTAAAACAAATATTGCAGTTGTAGGGGCACATGTTAAAATGCTTGTATCTTTCATGGTATCCATACTAATCCAAGAGGAAATCAGTTTGTGATCAATCTGTTGACGGCTAAGAGTGAGATTGTCAAGGTTTGCCCCACTGCAGCACCACACAGGCGGTAGCTGTGCCTGGCAAGCAGGGTCCCAAACCTTCCCTTGCTCTGAGCATCCCTGGGACCTGATCCCCACCTGGCTTCCCTCAGGATCATCCACATTACCCTGACTTGGTATCCTCAGAGATCTCTGAGGATTAAGGAGCTGTGACCTATTGAGATGCTGGGGAAAAGCCCCCAGGTCTGTTGGAGAAAGGATTCTGCTCCAGCAAGGCTAGGAGAGGCAGGAGGTGTGCAGGGCTGTACACCTGCCTGCCCACCTGTGAGTCTGCAAACCAGGGGAAAGTGAAATAGCTCTGCCCACACCGCTGTCACTGCAGGGGGCTGCGGAGCGGGGAGGGCTTAGTAATACCGAGAGCAGAGAAGTCTGCCTTAGTCAGATATTTTTAATGATCTCTCCCCACACAGGGCAGGAAGTGAAACTGAGGTCCCAGTCAAACCCCTCACCCGCGCTCCCCCTCAGCAGGTCCTGCCGTGGCAGCGGGTGAGACATTGTGCTTTCAGTCAGCATGGATGGGGTGCTGTGACCTGGGCCCCCACACTGAGACTCACCACCCTCCCCACCCCCTGCAGCCCTGTCTGCTCCCATGCCACCCGTGCTGCCCTCAGTAAGGATGCCCAGGCAGGGCTGGGCTACAGGAGGGGAACCAAGCCTAGATTTCTGACCTGCTGTCATATAATCTAGGATGATCTCTTCCTGACCTTGTTTTCCAGCCCAAATGTGACCTGCAGGGCCTGGAGAAGCTGGCAGTGACCACATATCCCAGTCCTCAAGGGACTGTCTGGACAAGCTGGTCCTTGGCAATTGCTGCTTTGAAATCTGTGGCAGCACTGATTTTATTGCTGCCATACTGAAGCCTGTCCCCCTGGTGTTCTCCTGCTGACTGAACAGCATGTGGTCAGCATCAGCAGAGTGGAGGGGCACCATCTGACCCCCGTGCAAATGCAGCCCTTCGTGAAGCAGAATGCAGGTGCTGTGTGATGTTGCACAGCAAGAACACCAAGCAGCTCAAAGCAGACACTGAAAGGAAAGGAGGGTGGAAAGCAGGAAACAGTTGCTGCCTGCCGAGGCTCCCAGGTGGAAGAGCAGTCCCAGTGCTTGAGCTTCTACCAGCAGAGCTGCAGATCAGCAGTCTCATTGGGAAAAAACCTCTGGGACAAAGCACAGACTTGTTCCAGCCCTGTTCTGTGATTCAGCTTCAGTTGCTGAGGGTGAGTATCCCGAAAGTGGCATGAAGAAGTGATGACTTGGTCATCTCAGATTCCAAGAAAGATCCTTGACAAGTGAAATCACTCGAATGTAAGTGGGCTGAGGAGGACATTACATTGCAAGCTCTTCTTCAGATGCTTCTTGATATCTCTTCCCACGGCATTTATAGGAAGGGAATGTCTTAACCTCCCATCCCTGTGCTGGACCCTCAGGCAGGTGTTCCCAGCCTCTCAGGTGAGACCCTGCAGGATGCCACTGCCCCCCTGGCTTCAGGGAGCCACAGCAAATTGTGCTGTGCCTGGGTGGCTTTGGGTGGTCAGAGCACATTTCTGCTGGGCACAAAGCAGCCGGGCAGAAGAGATGGCTGGCAAGCAAATTAGGACCTCGGGTCCGTTCCCTCTAACAAGGACAGCTCAAGGGAAGTGACCGAACAGCGGCACGGTCCTCCCCTCCTGTTAGCCTCATCTGCAGGGCTCGGGCAAAGGTCTTTTTATTACTGTTCTCTGCTCCAATTAAAACATCCTACAGATTGTGCTTGGCAGGCTCTCAACGGCATCCAGAACTAAAGCCTGTTAACAGGATACAATCAGCGAGGTTCAGGGCTTGGAGTAAGCCAGAGGGGTAGGGAGTGTTTGCCAACTGCAGAGTGCCAAGTCCTATGGTCTGCCCATTTTAATTCTGGCTGTTAATTGCTTTCTAGAAGCACCCACAGGTCCCAAGTGACAATCAGAAGCCAGTGGCCAAAAATGCACATGCCCAGAGCAACAGGAAGCTGAGCTTCAGAGAGCTGCGTGTCCCCCCTGCACCCGGGATGTTCCCATGGACCAAAGAAGGGTGGCAGGGGCCGAGGGGTGGCCTGTGCCAGTGGATTTTTGTCAAACCACCATGGTGGCCTTGAGGACACGGTGCCCTCCTGCCAGCTGAGCGTTGCTCAGTGTTATCTCAGGCCCGCTGGGCATTTTGCACACCCCGACGGGATTGCTTGGGCTGACTGGGAATTCAGCCCTTGCAGGAGCTCTTTGAGACACGTCAGCTATTTTCCAATGATCACCACATCCCTTACGTCTGCAGAGAGCTCTGCAGAAGGATTTCCACCAGCAGCAAAGCAACCAAGTAGCATTTCTCTGGGGTGCAAAGGAGGAATTAGAAACAAACAAAAGACATAGTCACCTCATACACTGGGAAACAGCATCTGAAGTGATGGAAAGAGATCTGTGTCCAGGAGTCCCTGCGTGACAATTGAAACCTTATAGTACCCAGAAAAGGGGTCTCTTAAAACCTCTGTGAGACCGGAGAGGGAAAGCAGTCACAGCCGAATTCCCACATTAATTGGCTTATGGGGAAAGCATCTGAGGGGGTCTGAGGACCCCTTTGACACACCCGGAGCAGGACCATGACCCCTTTGCTAAGTGCAGTCCTGGCCAGGGGAGATGGAGGCAAGCGTGACATTGAGCTGTAACACATTGGCACTGCTGTGGGAGAGATGAGGCAAGCATGGGATGCTCTGCGAAGCTCTTTGCTCCTGATAGACCAGCACAGCCTCGCAGCAATGCAAGGGATGGACAGCAAAAGAAACAAGCAGATCTGAAACATGAAATGACCAGCCTGATTTCTTCATGCAAGCTAGAAGAGGTACAAGGTGTGAACCAGCCCCTGATGAAAATAATCAGTGATTCACAGCAGTTTGGAGGATCCAGCAATTTTCTTTCTAGCTCAGCTGTAATGACAAGTGAGTTTGATTTTTGCAACTCATTCACTTTCAATGACCTATGGCTGTCGTTAATGACTGAGCTTAGGACACAACTTTTGGATAGAAGAAGTTTATGTTGACAAGTGGGTCTTCATAATTGCTTCCCCTTGTTTGTTTTAGCTTTCTCTTCATTTCCAAACATACACGTTTTCCTTATTGTTTCTGACACCTGTCAGCAAAAAGCACAGCCCTGTGTGTCTCCTGCCATTCCCAACCAATGTGCAGGGAAACGGCTCTGCATGCTGTGTGGGAACTGTGCCAGCAATTCCAAAGATCAAGGAGGGAAACAGATAATGCAAATAAATCATAATGCAAATAAATCACAGGCACAATGGAAGACTCTCCCTATAGGGACTGGTGGCCTTAACCTCATCTAGACCAACAAGAATCAAAGGTTAATGCAGGTGTCACTTGAAAGGTAATTTTCTATTGATTTGCAAGTAGGTCCCTGACCTACTGACCTCCGTGGTGCAGGAAATAGGAGTTCCCCTGGAGCAACATATGTGCAGGCAAATGTGTTATTTACTTTGGTAGTCCCTCTAGTATTTATAGGCCCAGGCAGGACCAACAGAGATAACCTAAGGAATGTGGTAGCCCTTGTAAAGGTTTCTGTCTCACGCTTAAATATTTGGGCAGCAAAATAGCAACCTTGATCATAATTTGACAGAAGAAAACCACAAGGGCGCTGCCTGATTTCTACATCCTTTTACAGGCAATAAAAACCACCCATAAATAATTTTCATGCAATGCCTCAGGAGCTCCTTGCAAGGGTCAGCTCAAGGCTCGCTGGACATGATTCATGTTGTGCAGAGGTGTAAATCTATGTGGAGCTCTCCCTGGGGTGCGCTGTGGGAGGGACTGGATGATCTGGATTCAGGAACACTCAGCAGAATGGTGTTGCTGGTGGGGGCCACAGTTTGGGCTAGTCTGGTGAAGCAGCCCCAGAGGCTCAGCTCTGAGTGCAAGTCCCTGGCTAGACAGGCTCTTGAGTCTGGAGCCAGGAAGCAACAGCAAATCTGTGGCTTGGCCACAGGTTGGGGACTACGTAGTCAAAAGTTTTCCTCCTGTTTCTTCAGTAGGAAATTGGGGATTTTTAAATGAAAAACTGAAAACCTCAATAGGCTTAGCACAGAGAGATGGCTGCAGCACTCCCTGAGGATTTTAATTACCTCTTGCTCTCCCTCTGCTTGCGCTGCCATTGATGGTCCATGATTCACAGCTGATGGGAGAGGAGATAGCGTGTGCAGGGAGCTCACCTCCCTCCCGGGAAGCACGGAAGGGCGTAGGGTTTCCAACCCAAGAGTCAGCAGCAGATTTCCCAATGCAGAGAGATTTACACTTACAAATAAAAAGTGAATGTTTTTGGTGGCTGGAAGAATAAGAAGAAAAGTGGTGGAGAAATACGTAATTTTTGACCATGTGCAGCAGAAATGCCACAGTCACCTGCACATCCTGACCTCACCTCTCTTTTCTCTCAGCAATTAAGCATGTCAGGGTCTGCCACACTACTCAGAGCTATGTTTAAGAGCCCTCCTGCTCCCATCCCTGGTGCTCCAATACTGCCCTGGGTACTCCTTGTGCTTGTTCAGTCTGTCTCCCTCCCATGCAAAGTAAGGGGTCAGTACCCAGGAGCTGGATCTGGGGTTGTACAAGGCAAATGGCAAAGAAGATGGGGTTTCTCCTCCACAGGGTTTCCTACCAGCTGGGAGGTGCCAAAGCTTGCAGAGCTGTTGCTATCACACCCCAGCTCCCCTGGGTACTGCTGAGAGCAAAGCTCAGGGGTGGGGATGCTTCAGAACCTCCATGGCCGGCCGGGAAATGTCTGGATCAGGGCTCAATGGGTCTGCCAGCTCCAGGGAATCCAAGTCTCATCCTCCCACAGAGAGACTCTCAGATGTTTCCCTTGAGCTCTGCTTCCCACACCCCATCCCAGCCCAGTTCTCATTCCTGGTTGCTCTCCCTTTCCTTCCCACTCCCAGGGCCTTGATCTCCCTGCCAAGCCAGGTCTCCTTCATCAGGCTGCTGGCTGTCTTCTGCCAGCCTTCTGCCAGTGATGCATCCAGACTGCCTCAAAATTTGGGACACAGAACCTGGCACCTGCACCCTGACCCACCAAAGGTGGGAGTCTATGGCAGCCTGGGGACCCAGCCCAGGTGTGACTCAAGCTGCTCACTACCTGCCACGGCATTTTATACCCCGTGCTCCTGGCTGGCTTCCCAGGAGACCCAATTTCACACAAGGATTTCAAGGATGGTCTTGACACATCCTGGTGGTGGTTACAGCTTCAATCCAGGCATTTCCCTACCCATTGGGAAAGCCAAATGCAGCAGACTGGTGCTCCTGGGTCTGCTTCTCTCCCACCACCACACACACCCACCACTGCTCCATGGAGCGGGTATCGCTTTGATCTCTCTTTTGGTACAAACCAGGCCACAGCTGAGGCACTTTCATGTTTGCATGGCAGTGGAGTCATCCCAGAGATGCTAATCCATGTCTATGATGCCAGGACGGGTTAAGGCTCCCAGGGCCCATTTGGCTCTCTAGGGAAGCAGGAGGGGCAAGCATTCAGTGGCTGTGTGACCCAGCAAATAGTTTTTGATGGGTTTACTCCCATTGCCTCCAGACAGGGATGTGGGTTATGGAGCAGCCCACCTACAGCCACTGCTGCCTGCTGGCACAAGAACCAGCTCTGAAGAGCCCATGAGCCACAGGCAGCCCACAAACCATAAATTTCCCAGCCCTGGAGGTGTTATCCTATCTGCAAGTCCGAAATGCTACAGCACTAGATTTGGGGAGCTAGGGGACCTGCAATAAAGCTGTTGTGGAAATGCTCTGCTCCCTGATACCTTCCCTGCTCATGTTCCTCCTGGTACAGGAAGGAACCTTTCTCTCCTTGTTCAACAGCTGCTAGGACTCGCTCATTTCTGTGATCCATAGGTCATGAGAGAACCCATTCAGTCCTTGCTCATTCCAGTGTCCCCCGAGGCAGCAGAGATGGCTGAGGGATGGAGAAAAAGGAAAACAAGCCCCCTGCATGGGGCTGAGTCAGCATCCACCAAGGACCCCAGCCAGGCTGTACTGCTGTGTGCATCCCTGTGCAGGATTCCCCTACCTTCTGCCAAGAAATACAGGAGTGATATTAATTTGATTTTGCAGTGAAAGAAACCAGTTTAACAACATTCTGCTTTTCCAGAGCTGCCCAGCCCTCTTGTAGGACCACAGGGAATCCAGGTGTGAGCTGTGTTGGACACTGCTGAGCTTTTCTCCCTGAGATGTGCAGCACCTGATCCATATGCTACTGCTTGATCCATATGCTGCTGTTCCTTGGTTGAAAATGGTATTTGCTCACTGAAAGAAACCTCTGGGTAAAGCTATTTTTGTATTAGGAGAGAGGACAGGGAACCCTACAGAATAAGCAAGTTCAAACAAAGGTGTCACCAAAGGAGTCACAGGTGACTCTTCTTCGACTCTGTTGCCCACAATCGGTCAGTGCCACTGCAGAGAGTGGCACAGCTAAAGGCAATGACTGAAAGTGCACAAATACATTGCCAAGGCAGTGATTGTTCCCACCAGCGATCCTGCAGATCTGCTACAGCTGGGCTCTGCTCATCACTGCTGGGGAGGGCACTGACTGCTCTAAAAAGGTGGTCTCCACCCGTATTCACAGGGATGGTCTTCATAGCCTTCCTTCTGTAACACTGCCACCTTTTCACTGATACAGTGGGCACTTGTGCCAGCTCTTCTGGAAAGGGCAAATGAGGTTTCAAGTGCAAAACCAGGGCATCTTTCAATAGTCCAGGACAGCAGCAGATTGGTGAAGTAGGAGAAAATTCACAACACAGCCCTCCCCTAGAGAAACCCTTTAAAAAAAATTAGCTTGCAGCCTTTGACCCCTTTTACATGCACAAACCTAGGTTTCAAAGCAGAGGGATGCTGCTGGGGTTAGTAGTGTTAGAGGTTGATGGCTGCTCCTCCCTGCACAAACTCTCCCAGATGCTGCCGAGGAATGGAGCAGCAGTTGGTTATTATTTTTAGCCCCCCATTCACGTGGCCTGAGGATCAGATGCACATTCCCAGATGCTCATTCTACAAATGCCGAGATCCCTGCAGCCCTCGCTGCGCGGATGCACAGGGCGGGCACAGCTCATGGCAGGGCTGGGGGAACAGCAGGGTCTGGGATGCAGCTCCCCCAGCCCACAGACCCACACGTACATGTGCATGGACACACCACCTGCTTCGCTCAGGAAGCCTCCAGTGAAAAAGGCTTTCTAGGAAATTTGAATAAATGAGCACGAGAAAGCCAAACTGAATCAATCCGTCAGGCTGACGAACAGCCTGTGTCCCCCGAGGACACAGCTTCACTGGGAAGGTGAAGGGCCATGTTTCCATGGGAGAAACCAGGCAGAGGCAGGGAGAGCAGGAGGCAGGGGCTGCATGTGGGAAGAGTGGGATGTGAGGAAGGGGATGGAGGAGAGCAGAAGCTGGACCAGACAATGAGAGTGAACCAAGGAGCTGCCGTCCCTCTGCCAGGTAATTCTGGGGTGGGCACCACTTCCATCCCTCAAAGGAAAAGGTGGTCCAGGAGGGTGCAGAGAAGGAAAAGAGGAAAACAAGCTCCTGTAGAAGTAAACCAAGTGAAGAGCACTGAGTGCATTCTCAGCTTTGTCCTGATCTCTGCAAGAGATGGACTCCAACATGTCTGAGGTATGGGGAACACATTGGGCACATGCAGAGTATCCAGAGGAAATGCACCATCAGTCTAACCCTGGGAAAACATGTGTGAGCTCCTTTACCCATGCCCACACAGCTCTGAATGGGCTGCCTGGCACCTGAAATGTCAAATGAGAGACTGAAACCCTCACCCTCCACACAGGCAACATTTCTGGGCAGGGAAAAGTGATGCCTGGGGTAACCCTGGTCCAGGGAAGTCCTGCTGGGAGGTGATGTGGAATGGGAGTGGAATGACACCAAGCCTGCCCAATTATTGGAGGTAAAACAAGATCCAGTGGCTGCAATCTGAAGCCAGACAAATGCAGATTAGGTATAAAATGTGTTTCTATCAGGAGGCTTAATTAAACACTGGCACAGCTTTGGAGAGCTGTGATGGATTCTCCATTACTGGCAAGGGTCCCATTTGCATGTGGAGGTATCTCTGAGTGCTCTGCTCTTGTTCAAGCACAGATATTGATCTAGTTGTAGAATTGTCAGGGAAAAAGCCTGAGGCCTGGGCTCCCCAGGCAATCAGCAGCAGTGGAGCATTCTTGATGGTGTCAGTTTTGGCACCAGTGGAGACTTGGGCTGACACCAAAACCAAGAAGAGACAAAGCCTTACAGATAAGACTCAGGATACCAAAACACCTCCGGTCTCAGCGGCGGATGTCAAATGACTTTGAAACCTCTAAGAAGGTGCAAGGACCACGGGGGTGTGAGGAAACCAGGTCCCTGCTCTGTGGCGAGGCCATTCCTGTGAAGTCACTGCTCATTTGCTCGGGGTGGCACTGAGGAGAGTAAGTCATGTCTTGGGTGCCCAAGGCCAAAGGTGGGCATGGCTTTGCCTGCTCCACAGGCTGCAAGCAGCCTCCAAACCACACCACGCTCCTCTTCCCTCACTCAGGGCAATTGCACAGCTGCTGGGCTGGGAGAGGCTCAGGGTGGGGTCATGGGCTCAGGAAGACTTTGCCAGCTACAGGGGGTGCCCCGGGCTTGAAGGCCTGAAGAAAACTGCTGACCTTGCTTATGGAAAATTGTGTTTTCTTGCAAGGCTCCTGTCCCTTAGACGAGTTTCTGACTGGTAGATAGCTATGGAGTGAGTCACTTCTCTTTGTGCCCCAGTTTCCAAGCTAGCTGAGAGGCTGAGTGTGTTCACCTTGATTCAGTCATAGCACTGCTGAGGGAGGGGGAGAGGCTGAAACAAACCTGGAGCCTTAAGCCCACTACTTTCCAGGGGCAAAGCCTCACAGCTCTTGTTATCACACTTCTCACGAGCACAGTCATCTTGAGAGGGTTGTTGTGGTACCCGGAGAGGCTTCGAGCACACGGACACTCCAGAGCTGTGACAGCAGCACAGCACTGCAAGTTGTGCATCTCCCTCGAGCTCTGCTTCTTCCTGGGGTGTCCCAGCACCCCAGATCCCAGTGCTGGCTGGGGCAAT
Source organism: Pachycephala philippinensis (assembly GCA_013397055.1). Lineage (NCBI taxonomy): Eukaryota > Metazoa > Chordata > Aves > Passeriformes > Pachycephala > Pachycephala philippinensis. The sequence goes on from VWZT01000192.1 coordinate 74,077, forward strand.
CACCTTTGGGGCAGCACTGTGTCTACTCCAGCAGCTCAGCATAGCCAGCCTTGAAGGGAAAAGAGAGGAAGGGGAAAAAAAGGACTTTTGATTAGTTGAGCTTCAGGTTCACAGCAATCCAGGGCATCTCTGGGGAGTGGGCAGACCTTTCCCAGATGCAGCGGGATCTCCACATGTATAAGTGATGCCTGTAATAATCCTCATCAGGGCATGGCATTCTTCCCATAACAAAAATTGGACATACTCAGACTAGTAAGCAAAGGAAATGTTTGCTGCTTTTATTAATAACCTGAAGAGACCTGTGCCTTCTATTCTTTAGCTGTATACCGCCAGCCCCATATGAAGAAGATTTGCTAATGATCCTTCAATTTTCCACAATACTCTATTGAAACATACAGAATAATTTCTTTTCCCATTTCTGTTCTGCTGAAGATCAGTAATTTGTGAATTACTGCAGCAGTCCTGCAGCCTTCTGCAAGTCGGGAGCACTCTCCTCTGTTGAAAAGTACAAAATGGGGATCAGGCCTTTCTGCCTACCCAATCTCCTGTGCAGCAAACAACAACTACAAATATTGTGAAATAATCTCAGGAAGAAATCTGGTTGCTGTTCCAGCCTTTAGAAAGCATTTTCCTGTGTCCACTGCTGCCCTTTAGAGTCCAAGCAGCCAAGGCAGGACCTGCTTTCCCAGCTGACCATTGAATTGATTTCCTCTTTGTTTGTTATTGTGTCTGGGATCCTTTTCTCTCTAAAACCCTTGTACCCACAGACAAACACACAAACACACACACACAGATCTCCTGCCCATGGCAGATACCATCTCTGCTCTAGGGAGGAGTGTGCTCAGCGAGTGTTAGGTTGGCCAGGGGCTGGGGCAGCTGGACTCCATCCCAAATCTGCAGGTTGAGTCTCTGCAAAGAGCTGTGCCTCAGTTTCTCTTGAACAGAGCGGGGGTGATTTGGATCTCCTTCTCAAGGTGCTTTCAGATCTAGAGACAAGAAGAGCTGCGTTGTGTCAGTGGTATCAGAGCCTCCCGATCCCATCATTATTTTGCATCACTTTGATGCCCTTGAAATCAAAATATCACACTGTGATTTCATTAGTTTTCAGAGAGGATATCAGCAATCTTTGTCAAGTGTGTGCATGCGTCAGGTGAGGGGCTGAGGGTGGTGGAAGTTACCTGAGATGAGTATTAATGACTAACAGCTCCAAGCTCCAGCACTAGAAGTGAGAACATCTAAATCTAGATTGAGGCACTTAATTAAACCTTTATTAAATTTCCTTCAACACATGGGCATAATTCTCTCTTGCTTTTTGAAACCATGAATTAAAAAAAAATGTCCTTTCACACTCAGGATCATGTTACTTCTACTTTACTGCAACATGAGTTAGTATTCAAGGAGCCAGAGCTGCCAGCATTCAGCTCCCCCATTTCATCACCCAGGGCAGCAAAATTAAAACGCAAAAACTGGTGTTTCATTGCATCAAAGTCCTGATGCAGCCAGGGTTTTTGCAGGACCAAAGGGGTCAACTGGCCATTTTTCAATAGCTGTTTCAAGGTGACCAGGCAGCTTTGCGTTAGGATTAGAACTACCCTCAACTCTGATCAAGAGTCTCCAGACCCACAGGATGGAGGTCCCTGCTGCCAGCCAAAGTGGACCCCAGCCCAGGCACATCCCATGTTCGTCAGCATTTTGTCCCAGTGACTTTTGTAACCCATATATAAACCTTCATCTGGCACAGCCCAGGCAGGTGGCCCTCTGGTGTTCCTGTTGCCATGGCCCTGGCTAACACACAGAAATAATAACATTAAAAATCCCTAGCATCATTAAGCAGCTATAATAATTAATCCCTAGTACTTAGCCCTACCTTTTATGCTTTCAAGAAACACAATGACATTCCCTGACTATGTTCATTCACCCTTCTTCTCCTTGGAGAAAACTCTGTATCACATGCTCTGTTATAGAGGGAATGAAGAATAACACGTCCATGGGCATCCATGCATTTCAGTGCACCAGATGGGAATATGGTATTATGTTTTAAACAGTTTGCTGTCCTTGAGTGGCAGTCACAGTGTTCCCTGATTCACAGGGAGCTGGAAAGTTGCCAGAACAGCCGCAAGCCTGCAGCTAGGTCTTGCAAGTTTGGGCAGATTAGCCCAAAGGACTCCTCTGAAGATCTACCCATGCTTGGAGTGATTTCTCTGTTGTTTCTTTTTTTTATTGTGCAAGGAGTGAAAGACGTATTATTCTGGGCCTGTGATGGGACAGTGCCCCAGCTGTGATGTCTAGGCTGTTCTTGGAGCTTTAGGAGAGTGAAGCTTCTCAGAGATAGGCAGCAGGGCTGGTTGGATGCTACTGGGCACACTGCTGGGCAAAAGCAGAGCTGAGATGGGCCCACGGGACATGATCCTGCTCCCTGGTGCTGTGCTCACAGCAGTCTGAAGCACGCCAGGACGCAGCACAGTAAAGCTTTAAAGTGTGCTCAGCTCTAAGCAGAGGAGCAACCTACAGCAAAACAATGCTGACTTCAGAGCCTTATCTTTGCTTAAAGGTCAAAGCATGCTTAATGCCTCAGCAGCTTAAGCCTTTAGCACTCTCATGAAGGCAAGTTGAGAGCAGTTGTCCTTTTCAGTAAAGCAAACCCTGAAGACCTGGGTTCTCCTTTCCCTTCTTCCCAGTCCCTTTGCTGATGTGAACAGCACGTGCTCCGGATCTGTGCTGGGGCAAGTGGAGCAGGACCCAAGTTCTTTTCTTTGCAGGAAATGCAAAGGAATGGTTGGACAAGTGGGGCTGAGCCAAATGGGAACAGCACATGCTTCCTGACAGAGCCCCTACACCGCCCTTGGCTCAGAGATATCAGCAGCCTCTCGTGTGCTCTGGTGCCCTGGGGAAGGCATGAAGTGCTGCTCATCTCCCAGGAGACCAAAGCCTCCAGAGACCTGTAGGTCAGAATCTGGGGAGCCAGGCAGGATGTGGATGTGGCCACGAAACAGCCAACACTTGCCCGCCGCCCGCAGCACATCCTCTGGCTGCCCCATAGTGTCCACCATAGACACCCCCTGCCCCCCGCCAAGAGATATTTTCAGGCCCTGTTTTGATCTCCTTTGCATGTCAGTTATGCTATTTCTGAGCAATTTTATTTTTATTGTTTTCCGGTGGTGAGCTTGTTGTCTTACACTCTCGCCTTGATCTTTTCCACTTCCTCTCGCTTCATGCCTCTTTCTTTCCCCGCCGGGCTGATGGGTTGGGTGTTTTTGTCACAGCTGGTGGATGAGCTGTGTCCATCCCACGTGTGCAACCCCCAGTGGAGACTCCTCAGGGCGGTGGGAGTGCAGAGTCAGCCCCGGGGGTGTCTGTGTGGGTGCGTCACCCCCCTGCCTATCTTGGTGCCTTACCTGTTTCCAGCCACTGCCGTGTGCAGAAAGAAGTGTTGACTCATTAATTATCACGATGTAGGTTATGGTTAGGCAGATGAGTAAAACATCTTCCAAGTGGTGCAGCACCGCAGAAAGGGAGGGTTTGCCCTTTAATCACCCAATTCCAGAAATGGTAAAACAAGCAGGGCGCTGCTGGAAGGGGCCACTGGGTGACCACATCAGCTCCCGCTGAGGAAACTCAGCTCCCACCTGGGAAATTCAATTTCTGTTTAGTTTTGGCTACTCAAAACAGACATTCTTCATCCAAAAATGGGGAGAGGGGGAGCTGAGGGGAACCATGGTGTTTGGCAGCTGAGGAGAGACAGAGAAAGGTGTCTCTTAAACTTTTTTTCACCAAAACCTCCCTTTCTGCACCATATATTTTTTGTAGTTGTTCAAAGTATGATTTTCCTCCACAAACCCTCAACAAGACTTTTTTTTTAAAGCGTAATTTTTAAATACAGAAGACCCTGAATCTAAGCAGCTATCAATGCCAGATCTGTTGTAATCTTAGCCTACATTCAACACTTGTGGAAGAAATGCACAACCATGAATCATCACAGTTCTGCTTTAGCAGGGTTTTATTGAAGCAATTCATGTGGTGAGATACAGGTCAGAATCTGACACGCTGACAGGATCAGTGTTCACATTTCCACAGAGAAGGGGCAAAAAACCCAAGTGGTGTGACTGCAGGACACTAGCTGGAGACCAGCAAGCAAGCTGTGACCAGGTAACTACTCACACCTGTGGCAGAGCCAGCCTGGATGAGGGCTAATGAGAGCCCGTGGATTCTGTGCAGCAGGGAGAGTTGCAATAACAGTGAATCATTTGTCCTTAGCATTGTTCCATCAGGTGGTTAGTGAGGGTTTTCTCTCCAGATAGGCTCTTGTCTTCCCCTGGAGCAGCTGGGATCAGCCGTTTGGGGAGGCAAATGAGTGGCATGCGTGCCTTGAGTGTCTGAGCCAGGCTGTTCAGCCTTCGGCTCCTCTGAATAGCCAGCAGCTCCCTGCAGAAGGACAGCACCAACACGCCCTTGCTCACTCTTCCTCACACCTCTGCTCTCTCCTTCCTCTTGCTTCCTTTCAGTCTTGCACTTGCTGGATCTGATCTCACACTTGTCTCCCTCACCGTAGGACCACCAAAATTAATGGGGTGGGGCAAACCCCCCATGGCATGTGCTGGGCTGCTTCCAAGCCCTTGGCTCTAGCCCAACCATGGGTCAGTCAATAGTCAGGTGGCAAGTCCCTGGTCACTTCAGCTAGGGTCAGCAGTCCAAAGGGTCAGTTGGGAATCATCTGATAATCTTTCCCAAGGCTTTGTTTCTAATTTATAGCTGCAGGGGAAAGCAAGGACACCAGCAGCAGGGAAAAGACATGATAAAAGCACTGAAACAACCCATGCTGCTCAGATGCAGTGATAATAACAGTCAGAGAAGTGCTGAAGTTAGATAGCAGGAGGGAAGGGGGGTCTGGATTTACTTAGGCGTAGTTTGGACCAGCTGATCTCTCTCTTCTCCAACCCTAGACGGGTCTTTAAGGAGTATCACCTTTCTGGGGACCTATCCTATACCTGTTTCCTGGGATAGCCTACTTCCCTACTTTACCCTCACTCCCCTTCCTCAGCCTGAGGTAGCTTTGCAGAATTCATCAGGCTTGAAGCCATATGCCAGGAGGAGCGCATAACANATCAGCTGCAAAGCAAATCTTGCTCATCTTTCCCGGAGAACCTGCTCCCCAGGGCTGGGCTTGACCGTCGGTTTGCAAGTGTGATAAAACAGACAGGAAATTCAGGGTCTGGCTTCAGTGCACAGGCACTGCCCTTCAGAGGTACCCATGCCTGCTCCAGCACTGCTGACACACAGCCTGCGAGCAGGACAGTCCCACTCATGTCCTGCAGGGCCTGAGTTAATTGTGCTGCAGGGGAAACCAGGTCTGTCACCTCCAGCAGGGACGGAGCTGTCACGGGTGCCCTGCTGTGGGTGCCTGAGAGAGCAGGGTAGCTCTGGACAAAGCACAGTTGGTGCAGATATGCCCATCAGTGGCAAGGCACGGTAGTCCCCTTCCTCTCCTCTCGCCTGGCTCTGTCACCTCTGCTTCACATCTCTCTCCAGCTTCTCACACCCAGCCTGTGTCCGAGGTTTAGCGAATCATGCCTGGCACAGCTTTGTGCTTGCCCTGATGCTCATTATTGTATCAGACAAAAACACCTCCTATCCCTGGCTCCTTGCTGTGTTGCGTCTGCTTGTCAGGGAGCACTGGCCCAGGAAGAAAATCCCAGACCAGTTTCTTGCTACCCTGCACAAGCCCATGCACTATCCTGCCCTGTTTTTCTGCTGTTGTGATTCCTACTGAATGCTGCTGCTCTGAACCCCCTTCCCACTCACAGTCTCAGTTCATCCCTCAACCACCTCATTCTGCTTGATTTTGGTGCTAACTTCCCGCCCTGAGCTGGGTAACTTTACTGCTCTCACCATAAATTCACCTCCCAGCCCTGCTCAGCCCTGTGCTTGCTGTTTTTCCAGCAGCTGCCCTGCACTGTCCAGAGCTGCCTCTTTGCTTGAGCAGAGCCAGGCACGAGCCCCCAGTACAGCACTCATCCACGGGCAGCAGCACAGGCAGGGGAGCAGTGGGGATGCAGGGACAAATTCCAGAGGGGATGAGCAGAGCAGCTCGTCCCGCTCCCTCCACTCAGCACAGCTTGATCAGCCTCTTGCTTTTTCCAAGTGCTGTATTCCCACATGGAGTGAGAGAGGTTTCAGGAAATTTCTGCTCCTCTCAAAATCACTTCTGATTTTTCTAGTAAAAGCGTCTGCCAGCCTCCTGCCGCCAAGTTGGTTTTTTTTTAATACATATACGATTCAAGCTGCGTTGGCTCTATTCCTGAAGTCTGGCAGGTGCTCAGTGACATATGTTCTGTGATAAATGTTTATTACATAAGTTCATTCAAGCTAACATGGATTTTGAGATATAGTCAGCTCTCATTATACAGCTTGCCTTCAAAGCTCAGTGTCCAGATTATGTCTTTTCTTGTAGGGATGTCTCCCAGGGTTTGTTTGCTCCTTCCTTGATTTAGCCAACTCTTGATTGGTTCATCAAGGTAGTTAACGAAGCACTCAGACCAACTCAGGGGAGGGGAGGAAAAGGAGCAATTATAACTTCAGCTTGTTCCAGCTCATTATTTTAATCACTGTGTATCATATTTGGTGAAAACATCTCTCTACAAACATTAAAACTTTGAAGCTGTCATCGCTCAGAAACAAAGGGTCTGGTTTCGCTGATTCCCAAGCACTGGTCCTGCCTTAGAGGTGGATTGCATCAGGTTGTTATCACTGTCTCATTGGAGGAATTCCTCCTGATTCCTGCTGTTTCAGGGCTATGGATACAACTCACAGTGTTCAAGATTTCCAAGTGTGTTCATCTTCATCCTGACTGTTCTGTAAACTTATTGTTTAATCTTGTTGTAATAAATTCTGATCACTTCATGGGCTGTTCTTTGGCAGGATGAAATTATAAGTGCTGTACCATAAAATGCTGAGCATCCTGTGCAAGTCCAGGGGAACATTTGCATCGAATTTCTCCTCTTAATGTGCATCAGATGGTAAAGATCAGGATAAACTCGTCTTTGCTTTGGATGAGGAGTTTGGAAATGGCAGGAGCCAGAGCTGCCTTGGGGCTGCCTCCCATGTCCCCACATCTGAACCTCTCTCTGGGCTTCACAGAATCTCAGACTCATTTTGCTCTCTGGGTTTTGGCAAGGTTCACAGGAGAGGTGCATACTTGTGTCCAGGAGCAGTGTGGTGTGCATTCTGGGGAAAAGCCTCAGCCTTGGCTGTGTGGGACACAGATCTCCATGTTTGCTCTTAGGGATCAGGCTGATCCTGCATGTTGTCACTCTTGATGTGCAAATGCTTGTGCAAACTGGATGATTCACATACATTTTGCAAATGCCTTTGTGACTCTGGACTCTCTGGTGAGTCCAGCCTTGCTGAGGCAGGGCTGGGTTTTGGAGAGTACAGCAGCAATGGAGGTGACTTTTGCTCAGAGGATTGCCTTAGCCCCATCATTTGGGAGACCAAAATATCAGGCCTGTCTATAGGCAGGCAAAATCCTGGCACAGGAGGAGCCCTCCAGGAGGCTGTCAGGGCTCAGCGAAGGGGAAAGAAGGCTGTGCATTTTACACTTGGCCAGTTAGGGCCAGCAGTAACAATAAACATTTTCTAGCCAACACATGTGTCTTATCTGGCAAATTCTGAAGGAAACGCAGGGCAGATGGGCTGTTGCTAAGTACCTGTACCTCTCTTGGTCTGCAATCCATGTGTTTTCCTCCTATCCTACCTACATTTGCTGTTCAAGATCTCTTAGTCAGAAAGAAACCCAACTCTGGAGATGTGGCAGATCTGCAGATGGGAGGTTTGCAGTTAAGGGACAGCACTGGGCTATGACATGTGGTTAGAGCTTTAATGTGTGCCTGGGCTATTATGGTTGAAGGGGCAGGGTGTTTTTAATACAGCTGCATAAGATAATATGTCAAGCCTTCACTGAATGCACCAGTTTTAGCAAGACGTGTGCATGTTATTCAGAGAATCTAAGGTTGAACTTGCTGAGCTGTAAATCTCAGTGACTGGCATGTAGTGCAGTTCCGGGGTGTCCTGAAGCGTGCCTAGGCAAAGGAGACATGGGGAGGATATCGTCCTTAGAGTCCTTGGGATCAAAAATGCAGACTGGCAAAGATCAGCTGTCTCTGCTCGCGCATTGCCTTGGGCTGATTGTGATCAACCTCATGTTTTGGAGGTTTGGAAATGATAAAATCTGGTGGACAGAAGAGAGAGGATGCAAAAAGGAAAAAAGGATCATTAAGGGGAAAGCAATGTCACTGAAGACCCCAGACTGGTCTTTGGTTTTTCTCGTATCTTTGGGAGGAATTGGGTGTCCTTTCTTCTAAATAATGCATAGTGGAGAGCACACAAGAAACATCTCCTGCACGAAGGGGAGGAACCCAACTAGAACGCAATTAATGTGCTTTTTTAATTGGCAAAACTCCCCCTCCATGTCTCTTGGAGTGAGCAAAGCTGAAGCGGTCAGCCATCTCAAATGGATATGAGCAAAGCAAGGCATCAAGTGTTGCACACCAAATCACCCCTTTTAGAGAATTGCCTCAGAAAAGGCTGTGGAAAACAGAAAAATTTATCTGAGTTAAATCCCAGCTGTGAGAAACTGGCAGGTCTTGAGGGGCAACTTGCCACAGTCAGTCCCAGAAGTCCTGTGAGGTCAGGGTTTCTCTGCTGGGACAGGGTCATGCTGGGAGCAGGGATGGGAGCAGGAGTCAGTCATGAGGTGGAACAGGAGCCTTACTGGACACCAGGTGGTTTTGCATAATCTGGAATTTAATAGGAGCACTGAAAATAATAAACCAGCACCCCAGAAAGAGCTGGGTAATTAACCTGTCTCTCCTGTGAACTTCTCCTGCCAGGCTCCCTCTTTGTTGTAACTGGTGTCCAGCCCCTAAAGAGGTCAGGAAGCACCTGCATTGGTATTTGCATGCACTACAAGGTTTTTGAGGCAGGGACCGTCCTTTGGTGGCTTGTGCTGGCAGCCTTCAGAGCCAGAGGTCCTGGCTGGGGAACACCTGCAAGGCAAATCTTAACAACCAGGTGCCCATCTCAGCCACTGTAGGTGAAGCATCTTGTCTCTGGCTGGGCAAATGACTCAGACCCAGAGCAAATCAGAGTTAGCTTGGGTGGAAGCGTGATGTGAGTGTCTAGCCACCACTTGTGGGGAGGGTCAGTCACATCACCACAGCTCCATTAAGAATGATGCAGGCATTCTCCACCCGCAGAGAATTTGGCCCAGACCTTTTTAGTCAGATCCTTTTGGTAACTTGATTTCCCTCTGCATTAAAGACATTAACATTGTAAGTGCCTGAGATGTTGATGTGACGCATGGACCAGTGGAAGTGGTGGTTTTGCACGTGCTGACATTCAGCCCTTCTGAGCAATGTCCCAAACACCAAACTGCTTTTGGAGCATCTTTGCCCCAAAAAGAGCTGCCACTGTGCTGAAATTAGAGCCAAGATCACTCTTCAGAGAATCAATTTGCCTGACAACCCTGATCCTCAGGGGATATGACATTAGCATGGTGGCTGTCATCAGTCAGTCTGCTGCTGAGGGCTCCCTGATCTGCAGGCATTTGAGTACTCCCCAGTCTGGAATGGGATGCTTAAAGCATTTTAAAACTCTCAGATTCTGGGAAATCCAGTCTAAATTTTTCAGGAGGCACAGTGAGGAATAAGACTGAGCAAGGTACCACTGAAGATGGATGTGTCCTCAGGGCTTGCAGGAGCACTCACTACGGAGTGCTTCAGGGCTTTGTGAGTTTAGGTTAAGTTCACAAGCCCCATGGACTGTAAATGAAAAGTATGATGCTGCTTTGATGTTTATTTGGTTTTCCATAGGGTTCAGGATTCAGGCTTTGTTATTGAATGGACAGCTATATTCTTTCAGGCATGAAGCAATTCCTTCCTTGTCTCTCCTGTAAAAAGGTCTGGCAAATACCTGCTTTTGCTGCACAGCCTTAGGATTAAGCTTTCCAAAGGCAAGTCCTCACCATGGGGCCTTCATTTCTGGGATGCTGAAGCACAGCTTGCAGGAGCAGCTTGCAGCAGCCTCTCCTTTGCATCCTTCAAAGATCCCTCCAGAGAGATGCCTCAGACACAGAGCCTCTTAAAGGTCTGGTCACTCCTGAAGGTCCTGGCATGCCTGTAGTGTGACTTTACCCTCTCCCAGACCTTTGCTCTTGCTCCTTCAGCCCATCCTCCAGTCCATCATTACTTCAGCTCTTTGGTGAATTCTCTCACACACCTTTGCTCTGCTGAGCTTCCTATTCAGGATGTGGATGCAGGAATCAGCCAAGACACTGGTTGTGGTGGATTAGGCATTAAGTCATTTGCATTTCCTCACCACTGCCAATTACTACTATTGCAGCAAAAGACAGAGTGCACACACCGACTGTGGCTGCTGCTCCTGATGGGAAAACCAGAAGGGAGCACTCCTTCCGTCATAACATTCGCTGTGCACACCGACTGCAAGTCCCTGCATGCTGTCAGCTTGTTTCATGTGCCTCTCCTTCATCACAGCGATGTGCAGGCTGTGCTAACCACCCCAGCTCCCTCAAAAACAGTTTGGGGTTTGACCAAAGGAAAAACACCCTCCTTGGGAAAGAGCTGATATGCAGGGAAGTGATTTTGTCAGAGCTGCTTGCTTAAGCACGTGGAGACAACTGCTCAGGGTCAGCCACGGATAACAAGCCTTCAGATGACAAATGGCAGTCCTTGGCTGTACAGTAAGGGGTGTATGTTCCCAGCATGCTCCCTCTGAATTATTGCAATGGCAGCACTCACTTCCCTTCTCTGGGAAAGAAACAAGAGCAAAGCAAGCAAGAACTAGCAGCAGATGGTCCCTCCTGTGCCCAGATCGTTCCAGCCAAAACAAATCTACATCCCCAGCTGAAGGGAAGGGTACAGGAATAGAACAGGAGTGTGACTCAGATCCAGTGACTCAGACAGCAAGGCGAGGGGAGAGAGGGAGGGGGAGAGGCTGAACCTGGCGCAAGAGCCTCTTACGGATGACAGTGATTATTGCTATTATTCCTGCGAGTGCTTGCGGGCACTGACAACTCTCACTCCTGTTCTCTTTTTCAGAGTTGTTTTTCTCCTTTTGTTTTTTTTTGCTGTGTCTCTTTCTTTCTCACTTTTCCCTTTTGTGGGAAAGCTGTGAGCACCCTCCTCTGCATATTTATCTGTTTGTGAGCTGGTAAATAGCCGGCCAAACACTTGTGTGCCAGATATCAGATAGGCTCAGCTGTTTGCATGCCAGCGGAAAATGCCACATACCCATCTTCCCTCTGTCGGGGCAGCAGCCTGAGAGATTCCAGGCATGGTCCCCAGCTCTCCTCCCCCTTCTCATCTCATCCACTGGCCTGTGGCACTTTTGCCATGTGCCTTCCCGCAGCAGTGGTTGTGTGGAACTAGGATGATGTTTGCCCAACCTTAACAAGTCAGATTTTGAATAATGAGCTCAAGTGCTGAACTGTTGGTATTATTCTGTCAGAGCTGCCATGCAGGTCAGGTCGGCTACTGTCACTTACTCATGGCTAAGATGTTTTTGTGGGGCTTGGTTTTACCATGGATGGATGGATTCACATCTTGATACCCCTTAGATTATATGAAAGGCTTTGCAAAGCTCCTGAAAAGCACTATCACTAGAAAAACTAGGCCATTGGGTGAGATCATGCATTAAGCACTAGGGGCTGGCTGAACAATCTGTCCCAGAAACCAGCCTTGGATTAGTGCTGTGCTGTGCTCTGGCCCTTGGCACAAGCACAGGTGGGACGAAGGGCCCAGATCCTGCCTGACCGCGTCGGAGGAAAATTACCCTGTGGAGCAGAACATCCTGCCTTGCCAGGTGCCCTGGTCCTGAGCACGAGGGGGCTGAGCAGGGAGCACAATGTCCAATGGAAACCCAGACTCTGCTGTTCACCAGCAGCAGTTCTGTTTCTCCATCTCCATCCCGGGTCATCCCCTGCGTGTTTTCCCCACCCACCAAGGCAGAACTCAGAGGCTTCTGATTTGTGTCAGACCCCAAACTGCTCCACACTATCTGCACCAAAGGAGGTCTATCCCATGGAAATACTCTCCATGAGGACTGGCATTGTATGTTGATGACCCTGAGCACAGTCCACAGTTAAGATGCATTTTGAGCACATGCAGCTTGTGTGGTACAATTGTGTCTACTGGGATGTGTGGAAGAGCCAGAATGGCTGGGGAAAAATGGTCTCACTGACTTCCAGTGAAACCAGCTGCCCTAAACTGAGTAAACTGTGACTATAATGGGAATCCTATACACATTTTGGATTTCGTGGGTGATAAGCACCAGAATACATCTCTTTTAGGACACAGAGGTGCTTGAACACACCATCCTCTCTCCTGAAGTGGGTCCCATGACCGGTATAGTGCCTCTGGACTCAGCCGAGCAGGCTGGGGACTTACAGCTTACTCATCACGAATGCAGACACCAGCACCCCAGTCCTAAACTGAGGGGTCCTCAGGGACAGAGCCAAGGCACAGAAAGGAGCATGTGTCAGCCCACGCACTGCTCACCAGTCAGCCAAGGCTTCAAGAAAGCCCTGTGGTCACTGGCCCAACCAGCACATCTGGGCTGAGGGAGCACAGCCCAAAACTTGAGGACCCCTGCCTTCTGGCTTTGGAGGGTTTTCTCCTTGGGGTAGCAGAGAAAGAAGGCAGAGACTGTCAGACCTTGGGTGATTGCTGAGGGGCATCAGGGAGATGGGATTTGGAAAGAAGAGACAGGTTGAATTTATATTTAAAAATATATAGGTGTTTTTATATAAACTGTATAGCTATTTTTAACTTTGGTACCTACTCTGGGTTTCATTTAACTGAACAGGATACAGGAGGTAAAACATCCTTCAGGGCTACACGATGTAGAGGCCCAGTGGGTCGTCACACATGAACGGCTTCCCCCTTCTTTGCATGTGTTGGTGAGGCCTTGGCACGTTACAGACCGTGGCAGTGCTATATTTTCACACATATAGTGTGTTGATTTTTTAAAAAAAAGTGATTCAGCAGTAATGCAGTCGGCATGCACGTGTGAGTAACTCAAGGGGAAATTTAACGTAAAGCCCCTTCTCCGCAGTTGCTGCTCCAGCCCTGCTAAGGGCATGAAAATACAGCATGTTTTCTTCTCTTTTTGTTCTTGACCACCTCGTATAGTGCTGTACAGGATGAACTGCTTAAATGATGAAGGATGAGGGAGAGATCAAAAACTTTAGGGTCAGGCCATCAATCTACACTGTCCGTGCTGGGAGAGAGGTGAACCTTTCTTTCCCAGCCCAAGCTGATGCCTCGGAGGCACAACCTTTACAAGCAGATACACTAATGCATGATCTGATGCTGTATCTGCCACACTGTTGTTATACCCAGAGGCTGTTTCTGGGGGAAAGTTTGGATGACCTAGATACAGTTTTTTGGTTGTTACAGGGAAAACAGTGTCTGAAGTCAAGACATTTGGGTGGGAATCAGGGGTTATTCTACAATCAAGCTCTGGCACAGATTTCCGATGTAAGTTCACTGAGCAGCAGGGATGCTGACTATGGTGACTGAGGGTGCTGTTCAGATGAACAGGGCATCTCTGTGTGAGAGTGGATTGGTACCAGGGCTGAGAGCGTTTAGGTGGGGGGGAATCATTAGACTGTAGTCTGACCCACAGAGTGCATAACAATTGCTCTTACCCATCTACCCCTTACTTGTGCTCACCTAAAGCATCTCTTCCAGAAAGGTGTCTAGTCATGATCTGAAGATATCAAGAGAAGGAGAAGCTGCCCCTCCCCTTGGTCATTTGTTCCAGTGGTTGATCACCTCTTTGCTAAACACGTGCACCTTGCAGCTAATTTGAATTTGTCTGGTTTCAGCTTCTCTCCAGTAGTGGTTGGTGTTTATGCTATTCTCTACCACACTGAAAAGCCCTGTCGCACTCTGTTTTCATCTGATGGAATTACTTATATGCTGATCTTAACTCACCCTTCAGTATTCCCCTCCTTCCCCCTTCGGGTGCATGAAACAGATCGAACAATTTCAGTGTCTTGCTCAAAGGCATTTTCTCTACTCCTTAATTCATTTCTGTGGCTCTTTCCTGCCCTCACTTTAACCACCTTTTGAATATTAAAATGTGAGCCCCAGGCCTGGTTGTGTTATCTTATCCACTTTAGTCTCAGTGCTTTATGTGGAGGAAAATTAACCTCCCTGATCCTACTTACTACTTTCCCTGTCTGCTTAATCCCAGGCAGCCCTTGCCCCCATTTGCCAGGAGAGGTGTCTGTGCTGAGCCACTCATCCATAACAACCTCCAGCCCTCGCTCAGGAGCTCTGCTACACACGCAGCCAGTCCTGCTTATAATGAGCAACCTTCCCTCTCCCTCCCTCCTGGGCTGCAGGAATGCATTGCAAGTGAGCCCTGCTTACCCAGCAGCCACCAAGCCCTGGCACAGCTGCCTCTTCAACCACCTTGCCACCAAAGATGGGTATCAATGCCCTTTCTCAGTGGCCCTTTTACATTGTCTTCCAGATTGATGATAAAAAACCCATGGGGTAAAGCGGGGCTGAGTCCCAAACCTGCTTGGAATTTGTTGTTCGGTGATGAGTCCTCACTGACAACAACATTTTGAGATCTGTCAGTTATCCAGCTCTCAATCTGTCTCACATATCCTCTGGTTCATACTATTCTGTGCTATTTTTTAAGCAGGATGTCATGGTTTTAGCTCAATCCCCTAGTAGAAAATCTAAGTATAGCATATCTGCGTAGTTACTTTTATCAGGCAACTTTGTAATCTCCTCAAAGAACTAAATCAGGTTTGTTAAGTGCTATTTTCTCTACAACAACATTGAATCACATTCACAGAAAAGGGGAATGCTGAGATGCTACTAACTTTATTATTCTTAAACTTATTCTTCTTATTAGTATTTTATATATTCGTCTGCTGTCCTCACCTAATTGAGAAGACTGACCTTATATTTTTGGTCTCTTGGATGTAGGACCTACCAGCAGAGCCACTGAGCAGGATCACAGAGTCCCCTGGCTTGGCTGACCCTTGGGGGTGGCAGTGGCTTGGTGAGTGCTGTGCCCAGCAGTGGCTTCGCACAGGAGAGCACAGCCCAAAGCAACTGGTTCTTGTGAGGTACAGGCAAGGCTGTGGCTGCTCTTGCAGGGGTGCATCTCTGCTGGCCATCTCTTGGGTTTGGGGATGTACCACCAAACCACAAAGCACCAGCTCCAGGACAGAGGAGTGGGAAAGGCCTCTGCCCCTCCCTGCTCCTTCCACCCTCCTCCAGGCAGTCTGTCAGTACCTGGTCAGGGGGATACCGTGTCTTCATGGTGATCAGGATCTGGAGAAGAAAAAAAGAAGGGATTATCTCAGGTGTTGGATGCTGTCTTTCCTGAGAATGGCTGTGCTCAAGCCCCTTGAGTCAGCCCAGCTTTAATGTGCTATAAAGCAGTGAAACATTTGGGCCTAAAGTCTGACTGACAGAGTGAATGTCCCGCAGGTTTCTAACACTGCCCTAAGCCAGCCTGCTTGGTGAATTTTGCCTGGTGAGTGTTGTAAAAGTTTGTCTCTTCCTCCCAGCTACAAGGGTGCACTGCAAGGAGGCAGTGGAAGATTGTGCAGCACCTGCAAGGACCTAGTCCCCTTCTGTGTGGGATGTGTTAGCAGCTGAAGAGCTGAGCTCCTGCTTTTCTTTATGTGCTCTCCTGACTCAGCCAATCTCTGTTACAAGCACAGCTGCACTAAAGAGAAGAATATTTTATAAAGAGAGTTCAAACTGGCTCTTCTGCTGTGGTAAGTTTTCAGCTACCACCTCTGAAGCACATCCTTCCTTCCTGATGGCCACGTCAAATGGTTTTGCAAAGACACCGTGGAAAGGAGACCCAGATACGCAGCGTTTGATGGCCTCCTCGTCTGCAGAAATGCTGAATGTCCTCATCACTTCCTGTCTTTGTATGATTATCAACGATAAAACAAGTCTGAGGGATGGCCAGATTTAATCAATTAGAAGAGAAACACCCCAGCCTATGCCTTATGAACACCCCAGGATGTCACTGGCCTTGGGATGGCAGGGGACTGGGAGGCCAGGTTTTGTTTAACTTGAGCTTTAAGTCTTTCCTAAGAAGATGGGAGCTCTCACGATTTGTGTCACAGTAACCAAGATCTAAAAAATTATGCCATGTTTCCACTGCAATTTTCTCTCTCAGATGTGCCAGCTGCTCTTTTTTCACACTTTTGCTGCACATTTACGAGAGTGAGAAGGAATGCACACACACACACGCACATACACACAGCTGCAGCCGTGAGACCAGCCTGGCCTTAGCCCACACAGTGCTGTTAAGCCCAGAGATGTATTTAGTTAGAGCAGAAGAAAGGAAAAAAAAAATTGAAAGAAGAAAGTGTTGGTGTAACTATGTCTGGATTCCCAAACACCTGCACAAGGGTTTCCTGATATTTCTGCAGACATTTGCATCAGAGATACAGCTGCCACAGTGCTCACACAAGACCTCAACCTTCATTTAATCGTGGCTCTATTCTCCTTTCATTTTCTCTTACTTAAAACAGAGCTGAAATCTTATGTGCACCCAGAGCTGCATGTGCAGCACCTGCAATGGTTGGAGTCCCTGCTCGTGAAAAGTATCCAAGTCTATTACACCAGTTTAACATCGTTTAGTCAAAGGGCTGCAGGAGGCTGTATGTGCTCTGTCAGCTTAGTTTAATTTGAATACATGAAGAACAAGCTTAAACCACTATCTGTAATGGATTTTAAATAAGACTGAAAATTTGTCTGCAAAGAAAGCCTAATTTGATGGTATAGCTTTAGGAAGGGCAGACCTTTCTTGCTGTTTTCAGGGAAGTTTTAATTTGTGGTATTTTTATTCCCTCTGCACTATTGCTTTCAAGATGAATACATTAGTTTATCAGATGCTGAGAACTTAAGTAAGATAACCAGGGCCAAATTCCGACCTGCTGAATACATTTAAACAGGCTTTTTTTATGAGGTGTTCAGAGTCCTCTCCTTCTACTGACTTCTCTGGGACTTGACAATACTCACCACTGTGGTCCCTTACTGAAAACTGCCCGGGTATGTCACAGCTGCCTTAGACAAGTAGTGCCAGGAGTGAGAAATGTGTCAGGCAGCTTGTTCATTCATCTTTCTCAGCTTAGAAAAAAGAGAATGGGGACTACCACTTGCTGTTTCTACAGGGTTTCACTCTCTAGTTCTCATGAGGTAGCAAAAAGCTGAAGATTCTTTAGAGGAAGTCAAGCAAACAATTTCAAGGAGATTTCTTTAAAAAAACCCAACAAAAACGAAGAAAAAACCCAGAGCAAAACAAAACAGCAACATCTGAAATGTTTCTTTTTTTCTTGGAGATTCTGTAAAACCCCTTGCTTAACTAAATCTAGATTTGGGACCTACACCAACCTGAGAGCTTCCTTTAATTAAAACCTCATCCGCAATTCAACTTAGAAAAAAACACAGTGACAACAAACACAAGCTTCAGAAAAAAAATGAGATGACATCTGTTCTTTAGGCAAGACTCCTTTGTCCTGAATTCTAGAGAGCTGGTTATTTAAGGAGAGAATTATGTGAACAACTAAGATTAAACAGAAGCAGCAACACACCCTGATGCAAGCTTGAGGGTGTTGAAATTGCTCTGCTCTTCTCCCCAAAGACATTTCAGGTCCCATTTCTTGAACACTGTTTATGTCGAAAGTGTTCACATTCTGATTTCCTCTACAGCCAGTTCACTGCTCTCTGCAGTCTCTAAAAGCATCATCAAGCGTTTCCTCATTAGATAATATCATCACACACCCTAATGATTAGGCTCAATGAGTCACCTTCCTTTTTGGAGCCCTGTATTCAATCCAAAATTGTGTATCCTCTCTCTCTCTTGAAGAGAACTCCCTCCACACAGAGATGTCTCAGGAGACCAGCCCAGCTGTAGCAACAAGTTCATTAGCCAACCTATTGTGGTGGATTCTGAAACCCCTCGGTGAGATGCCAGAAACAATCAGACCGGTGCCAGGGTTAGGGGTGCTGTGTGCTGGGAGCAGTGTAGACTCTTCAGAGAGGGGAGCCCTTGCCTCAAAGAACTCCGACATCTGAAAAGCAAGAAGCCAGCTCAGTGGTTAGTGAAAGGCTTTGGGGATCACAAGGATGATAAACAATCACTGTAACTGTGGGCACTTGGGATGAGCAGAGAGAAGGGACTAAATATACCAAGTCTATGGGGAAGGATAAGAAAGGAGAAGAAAATGCTGAATTGAGACAATGAAACTTATGTAGGCAACAAAGCAGAGGCTAGTAGAAGAGGAAAAGGGATGGGTCCCTCCTGTTTGATTACAAAGGCCTTTTCCTGTCATCTTGCTTGCAGAACAGGTTTTATTATTTATCACATTTTTTTATTTCAGGCAGCATTAGGAGCAATTATAAAAATAATGACATCTCTACTGCCATATGCTCTATTTACATTCCTGTAAAGCCTACAGTCTGTAGGCAGGGGCCAGGAAGAGGGCCATTCTCCAGGGTCTGTGGCTAGCAGAGTGGACAGGCTGGCTAGGGCAGTGACCCGTGGCCACCTGCACAAGCAGCCAGCTTGGCTGGGACAGCAGCCAGGAGGGGAAAGACTGTCACTCTCACTAAAGTTTTCATCAAAGGGCTTTCCTGCCCCTCCCCTCCAGCAGTAGTGAGTGGTGGACTCTTCAGGACTTTTGTTGGTTTCATTTATTTTTATTTTATAAACATAGAAAAAAGAGATACTTTCCCTGGGACATGGCTGTTTGCATCCCGTTGCTCACAAGTATTTGTAGGGTTCCCCTCTCTGCAGCTTCTGAGTGTCTTGTGCTTTTAGTTGGATCTACACTCAGATTTACCCCTTCCATGCAGGGCAGTTTCGTGCAGGCACACACGGCTGAAACTGAGGCAACCAAGTCCAAAACGTAAATCTGGAAGTGGCTGCCTCAGGTGCCATTTAACACCTCCAACATCCCGAAACTAGATGGAGAAATACCTTAATTCCCAGAGGGACACTTTCTAGAAGATGTTTTCTAAACACATGTAAGACTTGCACCAAACAAGTCACTGCCCTTTCAGGGAGAATGTTTGCATGTTCCCTCTCACTCACCCAACCCACTGACAGGATGTGCCACCATGCAGGAACACATCCCCACTGCCAAGCCACAGGGCATGACTCCCTGGTTTTCCTAGTGAAATGGTGACTCACTTCACCCTCCTGGTTAAGGAACTCATGAGCATCCCCTCCAGTATTAAATGAGGTGTATTTCTTTGCATAGAATCACAGAATGGTATAACCCTTTAGATTGGAAAAACCTCCAGGATCATCGAGTCCCACAATCAACCTAACGCAGCCAAGCCCACCACTAAACCAAGTCCATAAGCACCACATCTACACATCTCATAAATACCTCCAGGGCCCATTCTGAATTAGGTACCTCCTCCCCTTTGCACGCCTGGTCCCTGGAAGTCCTCCACCACCACAGGGGGTTTAATTGCAGAGGATGGAGATGTGGGACCAACAGCCCCGTGTGACAAGTCCCTGTTCATAAACCAACCCTCCTCTCCAGCAGCCTGGGTGCTGCTGCACAAAGCGGTTGGAAAGGTGCCCATTTTGGGAGTGTGAGGGCTGGTCAGAGGGCTCTGTACCTGCTGTACAAGCCATGCAAAGTGAGCTTGGAGTGGAGGGTTGGTATCACCTTTGGCTGCTGGCTCTCACTGACGACAGCAGCTTGCTTGGAGCTCACTTGTACTCCTCCTGTCTTTTTCTATCCTTGGGGAATCAAGTCTCTCTTAAGCTGCCTCCCTCATGCTGCTGAGGGCTTGTGGTCCACCTGGCTCTGTGGACCCAGGATATTTCTCCCTAAGAAGGAAAGCTCTCTTTCACTCCCCTCCTTTCTCAAGCATTGCTTAGGTTTCATTGTTCTCATCATCAAAGAGGACCTCTCAAACCCTGTCCCATTAAGTCCTGCCGGACAGAGGAGGTTTTGTGCCCTGCAAACCAGGGAGAGGCACAGCTGCTCTGTTTTCTGTCTGTTCTGCCTTGATAATTTTTTGCTCCCAGTCATCCGCCTCCTCCTAGGTCTTTTCTCCAGAGGAGGTACTCTTGTCTCCCTGTCATTGTTTCATAGACACACGCTCAGAGATTTCCCAATGGTAGTATGTGGCAACAATGAATCCCCAGTGCACGGAAATGCACATGAAATTGTATTAGTCACACACAATTAGGCAACGCACAGTCACCGTGCAATCAGGGGAAGCCTAGATGCAGATTATTGAGGTGCAGAGGTTTTTGATGAACCGTATTGTCACCCAAAAATGCTAATACATGAGAAATAAAGCATTTTCCTTGAAAGGGTTGTGCTGGGCAAATTTTTCAATTTGAATTGTATTTTAAAGGTTGGAAATTGCCCTTTTATCATCTCTGAAATGAAAAATTCATTTCATTCAAAATTACTTTTGATTTCACAATTTAAGCTAATGAGGTTTTTTTTTAACGTGGCTGAATACAAAACACTTCAAAGTTATCAAAATGAACCAGTGTTGATTGCCCCCACAGAGCTTTTTTTCACGCTTTCTTTGTAAAAATGCTTATCATCACCTATATTTGCATGTAAGGAAAAACGTTTAAACACTGAAAACATTTGCAGGACAGGGCAATCATGAGTTGCTCAGCTCTAACGCAACAGCAATTTCACCACCTCCTTGTTACACGATTGTGATATGCAGTCTTGTCTTCTTGACATCTTCCAGAGGATTCTTGCTTTCCTTAGGAGAGGTTCCTGGCTATGCAGTATTTACAAGCTGCAAATCCACACCAGACCTTTCAGGACACTTGCTAGACCACACAGAGGTGGAGGAAATGGATGTGGTTTGATTTGCCCGAGCTGGGTGGGGTCTCAGTGGGACTCAAATGGTACTGACAGAGCAAAGAGAGACCTTTGCGTGCTTCTCAGTCTCCAAGTGAGACTTCCAGCATTGTTTCCAGGCTGCAATCGGAGAATTACCCAGCATTATAATTCCATTATAATAACTGGAGGCATGTTCAGTAGCTCAGCACATTTCCCAGAGGTGGAATGTTTGCACATGCCATAGGTGCTGCTGGCCAAGATATTCCCTGGGACACGGGACCACCCCCATGGGGGGCTGGGAATGCAGCCACACGTGCTTGGAGGGAGCACCCCGAAATTCCTGTGTGGCATCTTGGTGACCTCCATGGAGCCCTCTCTTTGGTATAAAAAGCCAAAAAACTCACACAAAATAATGGTTATCACCCTGACCAGTGTCTCCCCTGCACTTCCTTGGATTTTCCCCTCCATCTGCACTCCCTGCCCTTTGGACCACACCTACAGTGTCACCCAACATGTTCAGCTGCCACAGCAAGGCCACACTTGCAGGAGAGCCTGGGAGGTCCCTGGGCACTGCCAAGGTGTCCAGGACCATTAAACCACGGTTCCTGGCAGCTGTTGGAATGGGGAGCAGCAACATTAATTAGAGAGCAGCAAAGGGGAATTGCTGGGATCAGCCTCTTAGGTGCTGCTTGCTTTTTTGAGCTTCAGCCAATGAAGAGTATGTGGCTTTAGCAGCCTCAGGGTTTTGCTGATGCGGTGTGTTGGAAGTTCTCTAGAGTAAACCTTAATAGCATAATGTTTGTGCTTTTGAGTTACCACAGGACGAGGGGCTGTTGGAGGGTGCCTGACCCTTGTGTAAGTGGCCTGTCCAAGGCACCAACACAGACAGAAAATTGCTCAGCTTGGGAACAGAAGCCAAGGAATCTGCATCCCAGTCTTTTCCCTTCCCAAACCATCAGATTTTCTCCTTTGCTGTACAGAACCATTTGTAACCTACCAAGAGACACTGTGTCTCATGCTTACCAGAATTATTTTTAAAAAATCTTGCATAACATGGATGAAACCAAAACTACAGTTTTGCTACAAACCAAGGTAATCCCAAATGCAGTAAAAAACTGAAAGACTGGTATTTCACTAAGACTAGTTTTATGTATCTAGGCGTCACAGGAGCGAGGTGACAGCTAGAAAAGAAGGTTGCAATGCCTCAACAGCCATTGAGAACATGACAATAAACAATTTGCTTTGAATTATCTTTCATTCAGTATTTTATAGTAGGAACAAGACAGGGCATAAAACAGGAAATGCAGAGTAAAAGCCCACTAACCACAAGCTTTTCTCAGCAAGAATAAATAAATTTGAAAAAAAAACCCCAAACCAACAGTATTAAACCCCAAAATGTTTATGTTTAAATATTATATTTATGTTCTCTTTTGTAATACTCCTGTTTCAAACTCGAGAGGCAGGGCTGCTCACATGCCCAGCTGGCAGCATCTCTCTGCTGAAGCAAGAGTTGTATCACTCATCTGATTCCCATCTTACATAACACAGAGCTCTGCCTGGCTACGCTGCAGCTGGACAGGGGGAAAAGAACCTGAGCTTTGCTGAAACACGTCACAGTGCTGCAGCAGTGTTGGTTCACCACGATGTTTCCAAAAGTTAATTCCAGTAAAGATACACAGGGTGTTCAACCATATCAAGAGTTCTCTCCTCCAGCTGTAAAAATTAACAGGAGTTGGATTGCTGTGAATTCACTGGTTCTTGGACTCATTCTTCCACATGGGCTATCCCTTTCAGAAAGTCTGTGTGCCTCAGGTAACCTGAAAGGTTAAGTGCATACATATATATATATATGAGAACACACTTGTACCTATGTTTATGTCCGTGCTTATACACACACTCAGATACTTGTCATGTGTACACATTCTGGAGAGCCCAGCCATTCCCCCTTGGCTCAGGGAGCAAAGGTCTCCGAACAGGACCCAGCTCTTGCACAAAGAATGTGTCCCCAAGGCAGCCTGGCCAGCTCTGATACTTGAAGATCCCTGGTCCTCAGAGGCTGAAAGGCAGAATCGGGGCCCACCCTGGGTATAGCTGAAAAGCACAAAAAATGTTGTTTTGGCTGCTCCCCAGAATCTGGTACCGTTGCTCAGAGTCTCCCACACCACTGCCATGCCCACAGCTTGTACCCAAAGTTTCCCCAAGAATTTTGGTTAACAAAGATGTCCTGACCAAGAGGAAATGAAGCTCTTCCTTTTTTCTTTTTTTCTTTTATGCAATCGTGCATCTGTCTCTCTTGTCCTGTCACCACAGAGGAGATGTGGTTGCTGGATCCTGTGGTTGCCTCCCACTACCCTCTGAAGCAGCCGCAGAGGACAGTGCTTAGACAGCACAGGGGATCAGCAGGAATTCCAGCCCAGCCACTGTGTGGTCCCAGCCTTTGGATGCAGGTTCCTCAGTGGTGCTTAAGAGCCCTTAACGTAGGTGTATGTTTGTGAACCTGCCCTGTTCCCGTGTTTGTAAGAGTCCTTGTTTGTCTTAGCGTAGCGGGAGTGCATAAGCACTTTCTAGGGATTTGAATTTTGTTTGTTAAAAAAAACGAAACAGCTTGCTATTGTGTAGGCTCTGCACAGGAGCATCCTTCTTCACTCTAGAGTTGGTTATCACTTAAATAGGAAAGTATTCATCAGGAGCAAAGGAGAAACATGTTTCCCTTACTCCCATTAACTTCAAGAGCTCAAGGAAATCTTCCTCACAAAAGAAGAGCAAGACTTGGGGCTTTCTCCTAATGCTGCCTTTGCAGTGCCATTTCTTTATCTGTCGTATAAACGCTCACAGCAGCACCTGTACTTGTTGGTGTACCCTCAATGAACTGATTTGTCCTGGTACGTGAAATTCAAGCCACCATAACTCCCTTTCTGCGTCACCTCTCAGATATGTGTCCATACCACAGGAGCTGAGCACTTTCCAGCGTCGTCAAGCCTGCAAAGGCAGATGCTGCTCAACTTATGGAGCTCTTCTATTCCTGTCCTTTTCCAAGTGGAGGAGACTTTACTCAGGACAGGTTTGCACAACGAGGGGTTTACATCTTAAGGTTTTTTCACTCTCTGTGAGCTTTTGCTTCTCTCTAAATACAACACGGAAGCTCTGCAAATTGCTATTCTATGGATAAACCCAATCTCCTGAAAAACTTGCTTCTCCATTGACCTTTTTGATCCATTGAGCATTTATGTGACTTGGATGCTTTCTTTAGCTAAATATTTATATAGTAAACATCCGATGTATGGATGATTGTTAGGGCTGCAAGCTCTGTGGGACAGAGGCTGGTTCCCTGTTTTGCAGCTTGCACAGCCATAGCCAACACAATGCACAGTTACAGCAACAATATTCCTATGGCTTTGGAAGGCACAGACTGTGACTGGCTTTGCCAGGCACAATGGAGCTGTTATCATCAATTGCTCTGAGAAGGAAGTTTCCAAATTCACCTTTTCTGCAGTGTCTGAGGAGAATGGAGGGGGTGTTGAATTCTATCACGACAATATTAGAAAGAAGATGAGTCAAATATGCCACAAGGGTGTCCATCAAAGAGCAGAGATAAAAGTACTGAATTCCAGCAGCAAATTGTGCCTGGCAGACACGATGAAATAATGCTGCTTGAAGGGAGTGAGGGGAAGTGTCACAGCACCCCAGGTGTCAGAAGTGCCTCTGTGAGCTCCAGAAGAGTGAAGTTGTCTTCGCTGCAGCGCTGCAGACTTTCTGTCTGACGCTGAGTGAGTCACTGACGTGTGGCTCACTGCAGGAGTGCAAGTGCCTGACTGCTGTGGAAATCAGCGCAGGTCAGGTGCTGAAAAAAATTTAAGGATCTGAGTGTCTTCTCTCCTGTGACGTACAGATAATATTTCCTCTGTTCCTTTGTGCGGTAAGGTCTTTGAGGAATTAAGTGATTTATGCTCAAGACTGCAGCTTCAAGTCCTGAGCTTTGGGGACACTCTTCACTGCTATTTTGGTATGGCAATAACTGGGGAAGTCCAGAATTTAGTTTGCTGTTTGTGGAGAGGGAAGAGCTTGTGGGCATTGCAGCCCCAGCACAACCTCTTCTGGCTCGGGTGGAGTGGGTAAAAGCCCGTGTGGGTCCAGATGATTCACAGAGAAACACGACCTGGCACACTCAATGGCCCTACCTCTGCTTTAGCACCAAGGCAAGGGAGCTCTGCTGTGCCTCACTTCATGCAGACGGGACTGCCACAGTCCTGCTGGGGCAATGCTTGGGTTCCCCTGTTGCAGAACGACGGACAGAACCACAGTGCCTGGGAAAACCTCCCCTGACGGATCGCCCCTGTCTGCAGGGCACACACCATGTGGCCCAGGGCTTGCCAGCCAGCCCCGGAGGAAGCTGCCTGTGCTGTGAAATGAATTTTTTAACCAAGAAACAAAGTTTCCTTTCCTGTAACCCCAGACTTATGAGTCAGCACTTCACACATCAATTATTTACAACAAAAAGCAAGAAAAGCAATTTTAAGATTTTGTAGGATGGAGGGAAAGTGGAGACATAGCCCACACCACTCCTAAGTTAAATGTATTCCCTTTCACTGCTTTGCAGGTCCCCAAGAAATTCTCTTTGTCTTTGGACAGTCTTCTGTGTGTAGCAACTCCAGGCCTCCATTTATGTTTAGCCTCAAGGTCAATGCAAAGCAAACATGTTTTACAGTTAGGGAAACTAGGCACAGAGAGCTGAAATAATTTGGCTGTGCTTTTAATTCCCCATACCAGCCATTTCAGGATCCAAAAGCAGCATGTGAGACACAGGAATTCATGTAAGGACACCAATCCTGTTTGTGCAAGGTAACTGGAGGCTTTCATTCATGCACCCTTTGGTAACGAGTGCACACCTCTAGACTGTAGATGAAAATTGCTTTGAGTCACAAGGAAAATCCATGGAACCCGCAAGCTGCATGTCTAACCGTGCTGCTGAACATGGAGCCACGGAGGCCAACGGGGCCTTCCTTAAGTGACAAAAGGGATCCTTTGCTGCCTAATGTCTTTTCCAGCTTCCAGGAGCTGTTTGGCTGCCGTGATGATGTTGTGAGGTGGTGACAAAGGATGCAGGAAGTTCTTATGAGGAGGACGCTGTGACGAGGAAGCAAACAAGATGAGCTGTTAATGAAAGACAAAAAGCACTGAAATCCCTCAGAATATGTGGGGATTTTTCTGGTGAGTAATACTAACATTTTAGGAACAGAAGAATGAGTCACTCCAACTCCGCATAAACTCCTCTCATCCTGCCGTGATTTAGGAACCAGTGTAGTCCCATGGAGTCTTTCACCAAGGGATGGAGTAAATGACATCTCTCCTGTAGGAAAGACAAGATCTCAGCATTTGCCCCAGACCCCTGTGTCCTGAAACACCTGCTGGTGGTAAGAGTCATCAGGCCCCTAATGGAAAATGTGAAACACCTTCAGGCTCTGTCCAGTGAGAAGAGCAGCCTCCCCTCCTCTCTCACCACCCAGCTGGCAGCAATCTGCACCAAAACTACATCAGGGATTGTGTTGCAAACACCTTTCCCTCTCTTCCTCCAGCCCTCAGTCGCATGGGCAGTGCTGGGAGCTGTGGATGTGAAAACTGCCTGCCCCATCTTGTTTGGAGTGATGCAGCTGGTTGAAGTAAGTTGGGTGGGTGAAGGTCTTTGTTATGATGAGCTGGTCATGGGCTCTTGCACAGGCACCTCACGGGAGGGCTGTGAGCAGTATCTGTAAACAGGGTTCATGCAAACATCATTATCCTTGGCAGCTGCAGTGAAAAAGCTGCAGCCTAAAACGAGCGTCTGGTTCCTCAGTCTTTCCTGTGCTATGATCTCATGTTACAATGTGAGCAAACTTCCTATCTGTAAAGAAGGGAAGTAGAGAAGCCTCTGGGGAGCTGAGGTGGATTTTCCCTTCTTCCCATCAGGTGCTACTTTTAGCACAGGGCTGTGGTATAACCAGGAGCCTGGGTCAGGGTTAATCAGGGGCTCCTTGCAGCCCTGCTGGTGAGATGCTGACCCTCCTTGCCTCTTGCTGAGTTGCTGTTGTGCCAGTAGTGTGTGGTGTGGCCTCTCTGGGTTCCTGCCCGCTTTGAGACCCTGCCGTGTCCCAGCATGTCTGGGTTCCCTTGATGAGGAAGGCGTGGGAGGAGGTCAGCATGTCCAAACTGACCCTCCGAGAGGCAGGGGATGGTCCTGGCATGGAGGGACTGCATCAGGCAAACTGTTCTGGCAAGCTGCTTTGTGCCTTTTTTTTTTTCTTAGTCCAAGATCTGGGGCTTTTACTATGCTTGGGGGCACCCTGGTCATCCAGGGAAGAGGGGAGGGTCTGTGTATTCCCACACGGCAGGGATCCTGGGAGACCCATGCTTCCAGCTGGGCATAGCTGGGAATGGGTGAGCTTCATACCATCCTGGATCCAGTGCCAGCCATCTACAGTAAGAACAGCAGGAACTTGTCTGGATACCTTTGGGATCCAGGTGTTTATTTTGATAGTGTGGCTGTGTTTGGATTTGTGCTTGTGATTTTTCTTTTTTTAGAAGCAGAGTGGATTAGTCCTGGCTTGTGCAATTGTTGTACCACGTTCTGGCTTTGTGTTGTACAGGGCTCAGCAGTGGTGTCAGGAGACGTGCCCCTTAAGTACTCTTATTATTTATCCTCGTTGTACAAGCTGCACCAAATAAGTACCAGGCATTTCCAGAAATTGCTATTGATTGGGCAACTGCGTTTACAAAGCTAATCAATAAGTTCCCCCCACCACGTATTTATTTGTGATACAACTGCTCTCTTTGTGTGCCTCATGTGCTTTCCAGAGCTTGTAATTTGTCCAGTGTAAATAGCTGATTTCATTCCTTTTCCTGGGGAAAAAATAGCCCTGCTATTATAATGCCATGCCTCTTCTGGTGAGGGAGGTGTATGTGTCTTCCTGCCTTTAGGGTGGGTAATCTCACCCTTCACAGGAAGAAGATGAAGGGATGGGAAAGAGCCTTGTTGTTTCCTGAACACCAGAGTTACTGAAGTCTCCTGTGGGTTTTTGTCCTTTGGCCTTTTCATCCTACTTCTGTTTCTATCATAATAAGCCCAGTTCTTTTCACACTGCTCTTCCTGTGGCTCCGTGACACGGAAGATAACGTAATGCTGTAGCTGGGACGGAGCTGTGCAAGCTCTGGTTGGCCAGCCAGGACACACGTGCTGTTTGGCCAGGCAGCTGTTCCCTAAGGGTTGGTACCACGTGCCCTTCCACACTGGAAATCCCTCTGGATCTCTACCTCCAGTCCTCCAAGAGCTCTGCCAAGTCCTGTAGGCACTTCTTGCTGCCAAAATTTCTACCACTCTTTCAAATGTGGCCCAATTGAGTCAAAACCTTCAAAAGTTCTTTGAGAAGGATGGATGGTGGATTATCTGAGTGTCAGTCCAAAAAGAATCCTTTGTGTTGATGGCTGAATTGCCAAAATATTTAGAGTTCTGTTTAGGTTTCAAATTAAAAAGAATTTGGACATCTTCCTCTTCTGGCCTCAAATTACTTTATTTATGCTGTCCCTCCAGGCCTGGTTTGCCTGCAGTGAGAATGAGAAAGCACATAAAGTCCTTCTAAAGGATTTCCCCACAAACTGGAAACACCAGAATTTTGCAAGATCATTTTCTGTAGTGTGGGACTATGACTAAAGAGACACTGGCTTTTCTTGCTCCACCATGTCTCACTATGCCCTGCGTGAACTTGGATACGTGAATGTCCCCAACTCTCTTCTCTGCTTAGGAGAAACAGACCTACATTTGACTTTTGAAACCCAATGTATCCCACATTTCTCTCCGAAATTTCCCAGTTTGATCTGTACAGTCACCACATTCAGCCCTATTTTGCACAATTCACTTTACTCACACACAGATCAGCGACTGGATCCCGGATGGGATTTAAATCAACAGGCTTACACGTTGACAATATTTTTCCAAGATTTTGAGAGATTTTCTTAGTGGCCACTGCCCTGGCCATAATACTAAGCAAGGCCCAAACCAAAGTAGTGTAGAAAGTGGTGCATAAGAATATTAATTACTGCCAAAATAGTAACACTAGTATCTTTATTGTGTTCTTTCAGAAAGTGTAGAACTTGTTGATCAGCCAACCTAAACAGGGCAACCCAATAATCCTTGTTACAAAAGTGTCTTGAAAATCAATGGCCAGGCAATAGTGTGCCCTGTATAAAAGACTCAGGGAGTTTTCACAAGTTACAGATGCTGTTTGGCCAGCAGAGTAACTGTACAGCTAGAGCACAAATAGCCTAAAACAAACCACAGCAAATGCATCTTCCCCAGAGGAGCCTTACAGGACATGGGAAGGGGCAGAGTTTTGAGGAAGCTGTGGGTACAGGGCTGGGTGAGGTGTAGGTTGTGGTGACTGTGGGGGGAATCTTAAAGCACTGACCAAAGGGAAGTGTGGGGGACACTAGAGTACATGTGCTGATGGAGGGAAAGGACGTGGTGCAAATTCTTAGATCATGAAAAGAAGACTCTTGAGGCCTGAAAAAGCTTGGCAGATAAACAAAGGTGTATGGTGAAATACTTTGTTTCTCATTCTAAAAACTCCTATTGCCCACTTTCATGAGGTTTTTAAACAACAAAAATGGCTTTCTTTGGCACTAGGTACAGTATAATACCATGTCCTGAAAAAGTCAAATTGACCTGTGTATAACTAATGTTTCTTTTTAATATACATGAAGGCTTGCAGCCAGTGGAGCTAAGCTCTTAAAATGTGAACCTTTGTCTTCTGACTTTGGTTGAGATTACATTAATTCAATGCTCTATCCACAATTACAATTAACTCCTATTTCTTCCTTCTGCTCCTCTGTACACTCAGTTGCTTGTCCACACCCTCAGCTTCTTGGATCATTGACTCAGATATTTAAATGGAAAAATACTCAGCACAAGTTTATTGCAATGAGCAGAAGCAAAGAGGGTCTCTGCAAATATCTTGGTTCTTTGTATGTAGCTGGGTTCCCCTTTGTTTACTTGACTTCCCAACTTATTTTCAAGCCTCTAAGGTCATTGCTAGTTAATAGTTGGCTAGAAATCAATAGACAGAGAGATGGTTAAAGATAAGTTTTAATAATGGGTGCAATCAAATTCTAGCAACTTTTATCTCTCTGCTGCTGCCAGTGGTGGGTGGTTTTTGTGCATTGACTCCATTTATCTTCCAGCTGTACAAACTCCAGGCAGGATTTTTATCTTTGTAAAATAAAAAGTAAAAGCCCACCCTGGTGCTTAGTGCCCTGCTGCTGGAGAGCTGAGTCCAAATGCACTTCAATTCTTTCTGTGAGTTTCAACAGGATTTTCATCCCATGTTCACCACCATCCTGAGGAAACAAAGCCCCAAGACAGAGAGTCAGAGCATCATCATCTTTTGACTTCTCTCTGAATAGAGGGAGCATCTCAAAGCCTCAAGGAGTATTGACAGTCAGTTCAGTTGTTAAATGGCTCCTGCACCTTTAATTGAATGTTTTGTTGAAGTTGGATTTTAAAATCTTCATATTGGAAGCGAAAACGCTGTGATTTGATTTATGCCTTTAAACACAGGGTTTGCTTAATTTGGAGTGTGTGCAGGGCCCTGCAGTAGTCTAATAGTTATCTCTTGCCAGCTGGACATTGCCACACGCAAAGCAGATCTCTCACAAATACCTCTGGTGTTGAGTGATCATTTCAACAAGCGTGTTCGAAGCGTGCTGGAGACAGTGGCTGCTCCGGGCTTGGGATCAGGTGCTGCGTGATGCTGCTTGTCCAGAGGTTCCTTGGCTGCCCACAGCTCACCTGCTGATCCCGTGCCTGGCACCGGGTTCTCTTCCTGAGGGCTTTGCAGGATTTTATTGGGCTGTGACGCAAGGGCATCCCATCCGTGCTGCTGCAGCAGATTCACCCGCAGAGCTGTGGCTGGCACTGCCGTGCGTGCTCCAGCAAGTGAAAATCTTACACACTCCACCTAAAGCCCTGTCAGATGTTTTCACAAATATGACAGGCCGCTGGGATGGCCTGGGCTTGGAGTGCCTGCCAGGAATTTGAGGGATTTGTGCTCAGTTCCTTGTTCTGCCCCAGAATTCATCTTCTGTCTCAGGCAAATTACGTCAGTGCTGTGACTCACTAGGAGTACAATGGGAATAGCAACAGTGCCCCAACTTGTGGGGTTATTGTGAGGGTAAACACCTCTAAGACTGCAGGACACTGTGATCAGGACAGCCGTATCAGCAACTGTATAAAAAGTTACTTGAGCTCTTGTATCTGCCAAATGCTTCAGGGAATGGTTTGACTTGAGGAAAGGTTTTGGGAATGCTAAACCTGCCCCAAGGTGTGGGAAGGGACTGGGTAACAATTGGGGTGCTCAGGACCTTCTCCTGTGGAAACATTGGCAAATCCTGAAGGTGTTGCCAAAATGGCATGTCAGCTGAGAACTTGCAGAAGCACCAGGCACCTGAGGTTCCCCCGTTGTAAAAGCTCTGTCCAGGCCATGAATCAGGGAAATTAATTTAGTCTGTGAATTCAGGGCTATGGATTCATTCTGTGAGTGACAAAGAGCTGCAGGGCATAATTAACTAGCCAAAACTACCTGCTCAGGAATTAGCTAGAGCCTGCAAATATTTGCAGCTTCTCCGGAGTACAAAGACACTTCAACGAGTGCAAGGGTTGCTAGGAACTTGGAAAAGTTACCAGTGGCTGCACTGCCCTCTCAAAGCTTGCAATTTCCTTACACATATCACGTCTCCAGAGGAGCTTTTCCTCCTTCCTGCCACCTCCACCCCTCCCTCCTTTCTGCAAGAGCTGATCTGCTGGAGAAAGACCTCCTTGGCCAATGGCACCACTTGTCAATCCACTACGGGCAAAAGCTGGTTTGGCAATTTCAGCCAGCCAAAGAGACACCTGTTTGGGCAATTGAAGAGCACCAGGGCATTGTTTTTAATGATTCACTGATAAGATGGGGACTATTCACTACAAGACCTCCTGGAGATGCATGTTCTGAATGGGTCTAGTAGTAACCTCTGAGTAACTTCATAAGGTATTAGATAAATGCAAAGTGGCACAATGAAGAATGGTAGATCTTGGGGAGGCTTGTTGAACACCCAGACAACATATGGAGTCCATTTTCATTATGAGACATAATTGAAAACTGTTCACATGTAGAGTATTTTACATTTATATGTAAATAGAGTATGCAGTTTCAAAATTAATAGGTGAAAGCTGAGTTACCAGTTTGTTACTAGTGTGCAGCAACAGGACACCTCAATGGATTCAAAGTAGTCCTGTTTTTATGGGTATCCCAGGATGCAACCTCTCTGCAGAGGCATTGTCTAGCACACCAGCTCATCACATTGTCTAGGAATTATTTCCTAGGTGGCCTATCTCTTGTATATAATTTCCAGGCCACTTCAGGAGGTAAAATATCTGCATTAATGCTCTTGATAATACATTAGAAGAGACAAATGTCTTGCCCCAGTTTCACCAGCCTTTCTTCAGTATGGATTTTGGCCACAGAGCAGTAAAATCGAAATACAGCTGAGAACCTATTTCTGCTTTCGGTGGGCAAATCATATCATACCTCACAATCAACCTGCTAAATATAATTTAATTCCTCCTGATCCATCTTCTGAGGCTGGAGGGTGGATTTTGTCCGTGAGGATCAGCAGGTGAGAGCAGAGTTTCCTGGTGCTTCTGAAGGACAGCGTGTAAGCCTGCACATGCTCCGTGCCCCTGCCTCGGTGAGTGGTGTGTGGCCAGTCACACCTGGCACAGAGCCACACCTGAAACCCAAACCTTTGCTGGGCTGATAAGCCAAGCCATGTAATGAGAAAGGAACGCTCTGCCTTGCTTTTGAACACACTCAAGGACACATACAATGTCAGCTTGTCCAAAGGCAGGAAGGATTTGTTTGAAAAGAGATGTAGGGAAAGAAAGTAAAACCCATATTTTTTTAATACTGAGCAAACAAAGTGAGGGTTGGGATGTTTGTGGATTAGGACTTAAAATCTGTAAGCATTAGGCTTTCCTCTGTTTTGAATAAGGCCAAGGTCACAAACGACCTGAAGTTGTGGTGGTGTTGCTTTGCATGAAGAACTGGTTAGAATTTGTGAATGAGCAGTAAATTTGGCTCAAAACTGCTTCTCAAAGGCCAAGCCTATTTGCTCCTTAGCATCAAATATGGTTTGAGTTTTGGTCAAGGCAAGAATAGGGATGTTGACATCAGATATTTTCCCATGGCTTGCAGACAGCATTTTGACTTGTGTTTCAAAAGGATATTTTTGATGTGCAGAACTTTGGTTTGAAAGTGTGGAAAGAGGGAGGGCAAACTTAAGTAACTCCAAACCCAGAATGTTGCTTGTCAAATTAAATGTTTTGGACCGACCCTGAAGCAGGTTTCCCAATTACCTTTGTTTTTCTGAAATTGTGCGTTTTCCACTTGGTTGTCATGGGTGAAGAAAGGGAAGTCTTCCTTGTAGTCCCACCTTAAATCAGAGTATCAGGTAGGAGATCACATAAAGGTTCTGGGCTCATTACTTTGGGTGCAGCACAGGCAAGTAGCAAAAACAACCTTCCCCTCCCTGACGAACGCCTGAACAGGAATTAGACAGGATGCAACAAGTGGACAAAACGCAAATGGGAGTGTTGGAGGAAGATGAAATGAGGAGGAAGCTGTGCCTCGCCATGGGCGAGCCTGCTGCCAGATGGGTGTGAGGGGTAGGCTTGTGGCAGCCAGGTGTTTTAAGGAACTATTTGAAAGATGCTACTCTGCCTGTTGATGTGAATTTTGAAGCCCACATGGTGAAAAATAATCTCTGCTGTTTTTGGCATTAGTGACTGGTAGTTTCATCAACAAGACCTGAATATGAGTGCTGTCATGGGAGTTTCTGCTTTCTTCACTGTCTCAGATAGTGCTGTAAGTCATGCTCAAAGCTTGTTGACGTTGTCTGGGCCCACTGCCAAGGCCCATGCAGGAATTGTCTGGGGGGCAGGGGGCTTTCTCTCGTGGGCACTCAACCCAAAGGCTTTTCATCTTCAGAAAATGTCAGTTAACAGATCGAAGATGCTCAGAAATGCTGACTGCTCCTGGTTCCTGTTGTCTGCAAACTGGAGCACTGGGTGCTCAGGTCATGACTTGAATAAACATCAGAGTAGGATTCTCGGCAGCAGCCAGATGCCTGAGCACTGTGCAACCCAGTGGCTCTCAGACACTCACAAAGATATTCTTGTTGATCCTTCAGCGAGTGCTGAACTGGAGACTTAGATCTGAACTCCTGCCTGGAGTCTGTGATTCTCGAAGCAGCTCCAGGAAGCTACGTGCAAACTTTTAACTTGGTTCAGCTCCCTTTGACGCCTCTGGAAATGTGCAACGGAGGCAGAGAACAGGGATGAAGTGGGAGGCAGTGCAAGGTAGCACAGCAGCTACCAAATAATGGTTCAATGCTTCTTTTCTTCCAGGGTAACCAACAGCTGATCAATAGGATCAATTAAAACTGTGGTCATGATCCAGCAGCTGATTGATACCTGTCGTCTCAAGACTCCCTGATTCTGTTGTCATTCAGGTCAAGACCTTATTGGTGGGTTTCTTCAAAAGAAATGAAAATAGCTACTAAAGCTAAAGGAGAATGTTGTTTGCTAACCACAGACTCCTGAGCTGATAATTAGGAGGAAGTTTCTATCAGAGTTTGAAATTCCTTCCCAGTAGGAGCAACCAATGTAAGAATGTCCTGTGCAAGAATGTGGCTTGACAAACTTCAAAAAATTGTCACAATTGTAAGAAGATGTTTGCAATAGCAAAAGCTTAAATGTAGTAATCTGTGAGTCTTTCCAACCTCCTATTCCAGTTGTGATCATCCTGTGATTTTAGCTTTTGTTTCAAAGTGAACTGGACTAAAACTCAACTTCTTGGTATCATCTTACTCTATTCCCATTCCTAACCAAGCTATTAACTTGCAGTATCGGCTATTAAAGGCACCTGTGACCCCCTACAAACCTCCAGAGCCAACTGACTGCCTACTTCTCCTTCCTGATCTGGTTTGAGGTCAAGATCTGAATATGCTTCAGCAGTCCAGTCCAATTAAAAAATTCAATTTGTGTTTAAAATTTGTTTGGAGGTCTTTAATTCCCTGCTGTAGATTCCTCCCCTCCTTGCAAAGTTGTAGGGAAAAGCATGTTCAGTGTTATTAAATGACTCACCAAAGTAGCCCAGTGGCTTAGAGGGCTTATTTGAGGCTTAGTGTACTCAATGGAGCACGGTGGGATACCCAGCACTGTCTGCCAGGTCAGGAGTTGAATCGGAGCTATCTGAGCGATATTATCCAGGATGCCTGGGGACAGAGGAAATTAAAAGTCACTAACGCTTACTGCCCTGGGCCAAGACTCAATTGCAGAAGCACCTGCAGGGTTGGCCTGCACACCTACTGCTTTTTTTTTTTTTTCCTCCCTTGGTTGACTCTTAAATGTGTTTTTATTTCCGAGCCAGTGGATGGCATAAGGCTGGCTCTGGATGGCTGAAATAGTCAGGGATGAGGCAGAATGGGATTCAGTGATGTGCAAAAGACCTTGGACACTGCTGGGAGTGAGGGAGAAGAGTGATGGGAAATGAGCGGCTCTTTCCCTTTTGACTTGTGGTCTCTAAGCCCACAAAAAATAGATGTGGGTGATGGGCTTTGCAGCCTGACCGGAAAGGGTGGGGGAAGAGGGGGAGAAGCAGGCTAAGGCTGTTCCAAAATTTTCATTACAAGGTTTTTTCCAAGGAAAATCTGGGGTTTCAACTGACCATAATTTTCTCTTTACTGGGAGAAATACCTGCTCTTGAATCCCCCCCCACCCCTTTCTTTTTTTAGCTGGAAGTTAAACTAATAGAAATAGTTTTAGATCAAATGAAGCATCCCTCTTTTCTCTTTCGTTTTTTGCACTTTTTAGAAGATAATAAAAAGTTTTATTTAAAAGAGATTGGAGTAGAAATGTGAAATATCAAGGTGAGCTGAAAGTTCTGGAAAAAAAAATTCTTCAGTTTGACTCAAAATAAAACCTTCAGATTATTCTGAACTGCCGGTGAACCGAAAAATCAGTCATTTGCACTAATGATAAGTAACTGGCAGGTTGTTTTGCCTGTCAAATTCTGTGTCTTGTGGAGTGAGCACATTGTTGTCTGCTGACATGATCTACAGAGTTGTTTAAAAAAAAAAATCAAATACAGCTCCTCTCTGCTGGCAATAAGGCTCGCTGACAGGTGCAAGGCACTTACGTTCTCGTGTCTGGGCTACGGGGATGAGGGACCCCAATCCCAGTTGTGTTCTCAGAAACCACCATGGCCTAATAAACACCCCAAATTTTCCTCTGAGTAGTGATGTTCAGAGACTGTCACAGCAATAACCGCTGATTATCTGGATGGCAGTGGCATCTGCATGCAGCCACCCATGCCAGGGCAGGACACAATACCACAGTGTGTCCCAACGGGGAAGTCAGAGGATGAGGTGCTGGGGGGGAGGGAGTGACTGTCCTTTTCTCAGCCCTCTGCTGAGGGCTGGTGTCACCCACCACCACAAACAAGGGCAAACAACAGAAATCAGCTGGACCTGCCAGTGAGGTAAAGAAAAATTTAAAAAAAAAAAAAGAAAACCTGAGTGTCTCCTTGTTCCTCCTTTTAGTGGGAAATGGATCTGTGTGTTGGGAAGAAAACTACTTTCTCCCACAAATATATGTTACATACACCGTATATCTTGACACTTGTACCTTGGTGCTTTTACTTATTTCCCCTTGGGTGCTTTTCTGCTAACACTGCCAGGGGAGCAGGCTGCCTCACAGACGAGATGGACAGGAAAGAGCAGGGGAAATGTAATAACTGTCATTTCATGGTACCTCTGCCAGGTGACCCCAGACTCGCCGAGTGAGGCGGTGTCTGAGCTGGAAGGAAGTTCTGGGAAACTGTGTGAAGGTCTGGGTTTCACCTGAGGTGCATCTGGTGGTTGTGGTTAAGGCAGAAATCTGGTAGTTTGGTAGCTAAACCAAATCAGGGTTTAGGGTTGTGTGGGAAATGAGCTGGTGGTGTGGGCTAGACCTCTCATCTTCATATGGTTCCTGCTGTCTGCCGTGCTGGTCCCCAGGGGTTTCTGGCCCTACAGAAGCAGAGGCAGCTCAGCAGGAGCCTGCCCAGTGCAGCTCCAGGACTGGCTGCCAGCAAGGCTCTGGGCAGCTTTGCCATGCTGTGGGATCAAGCCCGAGGCTCCCATCTATGGGATGGGAGCTGTGGGACTGAATGGTTTCAGTAGTATAGTGCATTTAAGTGCTCCAGGGCTTGGGTTGTGTCTGGTGATTCGGTGTTTTAGTTCTGTTAGACCCTGCACGGTTGCTGCCCTAAGGAAAGGGAATCAGTCTAGTGAGCAGAGCATGCACAGGAGCCAGGTCTAGATCTACCCCTGCTTGCTGTGATCTCTGGGGATCTCTTGTGTGGGTAACGAGCAAAACTCAGTAACTATAAAACTTACTTCTCAGAAAAAAAAAATGAGGCCATGGTACAAGTAAGTATCACTCTAGAAGCGAAACAGACTGCTGCAAACCAGAGCAGAGTAACACATGGGGCTGTGCCCCCATCCCCCACTTGAAGAAAAGAATTCCTTTAATTTTCTTTCCTTTACTTAGCTTTATACTCTAAAACATGAGGTTCCAGGTCCATCAGATGCCTGTGAAGAGGCACAGTCACAGCCAGTGTGGTAGGAGAAGGGAGGGCAGGGCTGGAGCAAGCGCTCATGGTTCATTTGCTCAGAAGCCGTCATGCACACAGTCTTGTTTGTTTTTTGGTTTTTTTCCTAACTAAAAAAATCCAAACCACCGTCTTGGGTCTTGGTGCCTGTTTTCCCAGACCAGCTAGGTACCAAATCATGGAGCAAATACAGCACCAGTAAATGCTGCTTTCCCTGCGCACCCTCCCAGGTGTCCTGGTACTTTATTCCAAGGAAAGTGGCATGAAGGCTGCAGGAGTGTTCGTGCTTTCTGCAAACCCCATCTGAAGGGTGAGGAGCTGGGTTCAACAGGCAGCACTGGCTGCCAGGTCCTGCCTTCACTTGCTGGTTGCATTTCCTTATCTGGTGACGGCTCCCGATGCCAAGTCCTGACTGCCCTCACGTACGCCTGCAGCTTTCTGCTCTTCTGCCATGAAAGTGACCCGTGTCACGTGCTCCTGCTTGCTCCTGACCCTTGTTGTGGTGAGAAAGGACAACGAGAACTAGCTTTTCATCTTCAGATGTGCTTGGTATTCACACCCTGGGTGCTATGTCATGCATGATAATTCCCATGCCCTCCTCACTCTTACTCCTTTTGCCTTCCTCCTGTTACACTTGTCCCTATTGAATTTTCAAGCTGAAGAATTAATTTCTGGTTTTTAAGTTGCATAGGTCATCACAGAACAAAAACTACATCTCTTTTTGCCTCTTTTCTGTTAGTCACCTAACAGGATCTCATCTCCAAATAACCCTCTAGCCCTCAAGGATCTAACTACTTGTCTCTTCTGCTTCCTACCCCTGCCAAGCACAGGCTGTACACAGTCCCTTTCTGACTCAGCTCTGCTGAGGGTGAACCAATAGCTGCCTTCCTTGGCCACTTCTGCCAAAGGTGGAACTTTCCAGACAGATTAGAGCTATAGCTGAAGAGTTAGAGTAGAAAGTGTCTATTGTGCTTTGGTTGTCTCTGGAAAAAGAAGCTGGAGCAAATTAGTTTTATTTGTGGAAAGGCTATTTCTCTACCGTATTTCTACCTAAAAATCAATACAAAATAAATTCCATGTTTAGTGGAGGGGTGTGTATTAGACTGCAGTGATCACTATCCCAACTTGAGGTCAAAAACTGCCAAAGGTTTTGGTGAATTTCCTTAGTTACATTGGACAGGATAAAAACACGTGGAGAATGGGTGCTCCAGATCAGAAATCTGCTGCCCCCTTACTAGTGTCACCTCTGGGCAGTGTGTGCACCCAGGTGCTTCATTAACAGGCAGTTTGCACCATCTCAAGAAGCAGCAGGAATTGACCATGCAGGTCTTGGGTGGCAATTTCCAGGAGGGAAAGAAATAAACTGTGTGTAGTGGTCAATTAATTCACGACACCCAGGACAACGTGCTGGGTCAGTAAAACTTGTAGCATCTGGTCTGTGTCCCGTCTCTTAAAATAATAGGCTCTGCCCTGGAAAAGAGATTATAGGATGTAATTCTGCACCACCAGGAAGAGGACAAGGCAGGATTACGGGATCTTTTTCACTTATCATAACCTGTGACCTATTTCTCCAGAAAGAAGGTGAGTAGGTCAGGCTGGAAGGGGTGATAGCTCTTTCCATAAACCTTACCCAACTTGGAAGAAATTTCCTACACAGCATCAGGAAGGAGTTAAACCCTAACACAGGGATGCATAAAATCTCCGCTGGACCAAAAAAAAGAGAAAAGTCATGCTCTTTAATTTTTAGCTTTTCTTTATGGAAGTCGCAGGACTTTGTTTACACTGAATGCAAAGCCAAACCAAGATCAACATGTCCTTGATTTTGCTT
The DNA here is from genome assembly GCA_013397055.1 of Pachycephala philippinensis. Classification (NCBI taxonomy): domain Eukaryota; kingdom Metazoa; phylum Chordata; class Aves; order Passeriformes; genus Pachycephala; species Pachycephala philippinensis. The sequence goes on from VWZT01000192.1 coordinate 113,519, forward strand.
TGCATGTTAAGTACTGCATATTTACCCCTTGCCACCTAATTTGTGAATTTGCCAGGAATCAAAACATCCATTTAAACTAGCCTGGAAGATAGCAAAATATGAGTACAGCTAGATCATTATCTAAGGCATGGTTATGATGTACTGAGGGTGGTGTTTCAAAGTCTGATGAACTATAAAAATGCATCTAGACATGGGAGAATAAAACAAAAATTAAACAATAACACTGCCACCACCCCCTCTCCCCTCAACAAAAAAACCCACAAAAACCCCAAAAACAAACCCAGAGAAAAATTTCATTTGCTCCAAAATCTGACTGTTGGTAAAAATTAAACTGGAACATTTCAGGTTAAAAATATTTTCCCTGTGGAAAAGCAGTAGAGGCTTGGGGATTATCCAAGGTTAGATGTTGCAGCCTCCTTCGAGACAGCCCCATGGGTGAATCCCAGTCTTTCCTGAAACTCTCTGGCCTATTCCCCAGGGGAGAAGGAGGCTGCAATTCAACCTTGGGCTAAAAACCTGGTAGGAAATAGAGTCCGTCCAGATTCCAGGGGAAGAGAGACCCCCTAATCTCCAATATTTGTGCAAGTCAAGGGGTTTTGAGGGGCAGAGGAGGAGTGAGTGGTCAGCATGGGGTGGAAGTGATGTGTGAACTGTTGCATGGAGACTTCAGGATTATTTGTTTTTGTGAGTGCAGATCATCTGATTTGCCCTGAGTTGTCTGTCTTGATGAAGGTAGCATGGACATGTAGGGGAGAGAAGAATCTGTCTTCCTTAAATTGTTCTTTATATTTGGTTGGTTTTCCCCTAGATGCAATATGGTAAGGAACAGCAGGCTTTGAAGTTAAACCAAGTCTTTATGAGAAATGCTGCTAAAAATGTTTTTTATACAACTTTTGGTTTTAATGATCTGGGAGGATTTCTGACTTTCAGTACTTGCACCTTATTGTTCCTCAAAGCACGATATTCAACAGAGGATAAACAAGGTAGTCTTGTCACAAATCTTTACCACAAATCTGAGATTGTCAACATTTTATTCCATTTTTCCCAGGTATCAGACAATGGTCCATTGGAATACTGAACTGGGAAAAACTTAGCTGCTTGGTGATCTGTGCAAGTGTTGGGATGTCTCATGGCATTTGATGCCTTAGTTTCCCCATTTGTTGGACAGAAATCGTTATGGTTTTCTTCTGTTCTCCAAACACCTTTGAAAGCTGGAAAGTGATGCCCACAGGATGTTTTAGTAAGCAATTAATGAAAAAAAAAGTATAAATGAAATAAAATAAACTAAACATGAAGTAAATGACATTTTTACTTTCTAGCTGTTTTTGTAACCTGTCTTATAAAGGAAGGGGAAATCCTTCAGCAGCTCAGGTTGCAAATTGAGCTCAGCTGCATTATTAGACATCAGAAAATCCAGCCTGGCAGGAGCAAGAGGAAGCCAGCCTTCCTACGCATCACTGTCAGGGAGCTATTGCCTTCACTCCAGTGTGGTGGTAATGAATTATCTCTGGAACTGTTGGGCTTTTTATTTCTGCATGTAGGCTCTCAGGAAAGGAAAGTGCACAGGATTTTCAGGGTTGCTAAGAAAGCAGCTAGTGACATCAATCTGAATCTTATATTGTTGTTGATGCACAATGGAAGTTAATGAGGTTAGCTGGAAGTGTTAATTGTTCTACACTGCCTGCTGTCTACGCTTGCTCTGGAAAATTCATGCATAGCAGCAGCTGAAAACTCAGCAAAAAGTGCTTTAACAGAGGAAACGGGCAACATTTGGCCCAGTAAAATCATAATGCAGGTGGCTGAGAAATCACTCACTCAATTATATGCATGAGGGGGACTCCATTTAAGAGCAACATTTGGAGCTTTATGGGCAACATAAAAGCAGAGAGAATGAGGTTTTTATATCGCTGCGCTCAGTTGTAGAAGAAGCAGGAGGTTGTTTCCCACCCCTTTGCATATGCTTGGACTGTGCAGGGAAAATGGAAATGTCTGCTCAGAGATTTGGATGACACCTGGGGAGGATGGGCTGGAGCTATTCCAGAGACCCCCTGAACACACCCTGCTGCATCCCCCATTACAGAGAGATTTTGTGTGTTCATGACTGGGCAATGTCAAAACAAAAGTCGTACTCTAAAAATAAAACCTTTGGCTGCTTTACTAACAGTGAACTCTCAAAGCAAAAGAAGTTTTCAAAAAATATGATCATAATTAATTGCTGCTTTTCTTGTCCCTTGGCAGTTGTTACAGCAAGTGAAGTAAGATTATCTCCCAGCACGCACAGCTCCTGCCATTTTTATCATCCTTCTGTCTCCTGTAGGGACCCTGCCCCTGGAATATCATGGCTAAATCTCTTTAATAAAGTGTCTTTTCTAATGCTTATGTTGGCTGAAGGAAAAAGTACAGGTAAGAGTGCAACACCTTCCATGTCAAAGTATTTGTATTTTCCTTTGCTTTAAATTCTTCTAGTGCCTTAATCCCTGATCTTTGTGAGGCTGGGGCTGACAGTGCTGTAACTCTGACACTGCAGCAGCTGTGTCCATCCTTTCCTCCAGGCATGTCAATACCTGCACTCTCCCCATCCTTCCTTCCTACTGTGGATTAGAAGAACCAAAACATTTTATTTTCTGCTGGTATGGATAGTCCTTTTAATCTGCTTAGAGAAGATCCATCCACTAGCTCAGCGCTCTCTTTGCATTTCTAACAGAGAAGTGCCTAATTTATTTTTCTATTAAACAAAATACAAAACTACCACAAATACCTTAATTTTTTTTCCTGCTGTAAAGCTTGACATCTGGGCCTGTAACAGCTCATCAGTGGATTTGTGAGATGAAGCAAATGACATTTCTATATAGAGCACTGGCTGCTGTAGAAATCAGATGGTGAAATGGAACTGCAAAGAATTTGGTATTGAGTGATGATCTTCATCCAGGGATCTCGGAATACAGCAGTCACCTCTCTGCTGACACAGATGATGGGTGGCTTACTCCAGCCTGCACAGCAAAATTGGCTTCACAGCTGAGTATCTCTGGAGACCTGCACGCAGAGCACAAGCACTCTGGAGCAGGACTCACACCTCTGTGTTTTATAAAGCTCTGTTGTAACAAGTCTTTGACCCTGGTGTGGACAGAAGTGCATCTGTGAGTAGCTGTACATGAAACACTCATTCCATCCTTGCCATGCCTGAAATCCACTTGGGTATTTTCTTGCTCCGTTGCCCTGGCAGAAGAGAACTTGCACCTTGCTTCCCTACACACATGCAGTTTGAGCTGTATTCTGTACAAACATTGTTTCTGTGTGTTAAAACACAGCATAGATCAAGGCAGCACTGCCCTGCCCTGACCTCGGCAGCCCCACTCCAGAAAAAGGCTGGAAAGCAGTTCCCAGCAGAACTGCTGGGAGTGAAAAGTCAGACTGAAACCCAATGACCTGAAGCAGTTTTAAGATGAACCTGGTAAAGTCCTAGGATATGTTTACTTCCAGCAGCAGGAGACTGGACTCAGCAGCCTGAGTGTCCCCTGTGTCCCCTGTGTGTCCCCCTGAGGGCTGGTGACCCGGTCTCTGCCCTGGCCACGCCTGGTGGCTCCTGGGGCTGAGTCCAGGCTGAGCTTTCCCCTTGCCGCTGGTGCTGAACGCCCGGCCTCAGCTCTGCTTCCCCAGGATCGCTCCTTGGCTGGAGCACGGGGAATCAACCCCAGTGTGGAAAGGGAGCGCTGCCCCTGACTGCGATGCCTTTCACTGCAGAGAGGCAGGGGGGAGCAGGGGGCCACGGTTCATCTCCTTGTGAGCAAACTCGGAGCAGAGGCAGGCTGCTGCGAGGATTTTGTGTTCCTCAGGATTGCTTTGTTCCTCCCCAAGTGCCCAGCAGTGCTGTGGTGATCCTGCTGTTGCCTCTCCCATGGGATTCAGTCTGGCAATGCCAAGCTCTTCACAGTGTGCACACAAGGGTCGGTGGAGCTCAGGGATGCACCTTGCACAGGTATTTTCCAGAGTGTGACTGTGTGGATGGCAGGAAGGGTTGGAAGGAATGGGGCACACAGTAAAGCACACCTCTTCCCAGCACCAGCAATCTTCATGTGTTGAGACACATGAAGATACCCTGATTATCACCAATTGCAGCACCTCTGTGATTCTGGTATTCCAGAACAAGTCCTGCATCTCTCCCTCCTCCTTTTAACCTCTGGAGTAGCTGGGCACTGCCAGGCAAATTCTGCCTGTGATCATGTGGTGCATAAACCCTTGTGCAAAGGTAATTAATATGTTTCAGTGAAGGCTGGAAATCTAGTTCTGTGCTCCAGCTTGTACATTCAATAGCAAAGACATTCAGACCCAGCTGCACCATCTCAAGCCACATCTGATCAAATCTGAATCAGCAGCAAGAACTTGCTGATTCCCAGAAATTCCATGCTTTGTAAAGAGATGGTAGTGATGGTTGTCTGTCAGCCAGTCAGTCAGCACTGTGCTCCAGCTCCTGGCAGGACATGAGGGTGCTAAACTGGAGGCCTAAGAGGAGTCCAGGATATTCGTGGCCATAAGGAACTCTGTGGCACTCTGCTAGAGAAGGAGCATTTGTATGACTCCTGCTGCCTCCCATCCTGGGGAGTTCTACTGGCTTTTGCACTTTCAGCTGAGCCTTCTGTTGGAAAGAATTGAAAAGCTGTAAAAGTCTTGTAGTTACTGAGATTTCAGTTTTGCTATGACACAGGAAAAGGTTCTCACAACACTTGTATACTGGTATTTTTTTAATTAAACCTTTCAACTTTGATTGCAGTGATCTTGCATATAAACTGATGTGAGAATACATGCATTTATATATGTGACCTACTGATAATTAAAAAGTACAGCTGGTTGGAATTTTATTTTCTGGAAGATACCTCCATGTGATCTCTTTCTGCCTGGAACCCATGCCATGCTGTAACACTTCAAATTCTCCTGTGGAACTGAATACATGTCTTTACCTAGCATGTAGCTCACTTGCCTGTTAAAGGCCTGAATGGGGCTGAAGCAGGTTTATGGCTTTAAAAGTTACTTTGGATGCTGTTAGGAGCTATGTGGGTATTAATGGAAGCCACCTCAACAGCTGTGAAGATGTGTGTTTGCTGTTGGACCCTACTGTGTTCTGTTGAGCTGAAAGGGCTTCCCTATCTATCCTTGGTGCAAACACAAAGTGCAGACTGCTTCAGCTCAAGCACAGGCACTTGGGAGCAGGAAAACTCAGCTCTGTTCCTGCTCTTGTGAGCTTTCGAGTGGCCATTGCTATTCCATTAGAGAATTTGCAGGTGAAGACATGTCCAGAGTTGGGTGCTACAGGTTCTTTGCAGTTCTAGAAGCAAATCCATGATGAATCCAGGACAAAATGGGTTTCCTTTCTGGAAACATTCACAAGGAGACTGCTTTGAAGGGCTCTGAAATAAGTAAGACCTGGAGAAGCACAGGAAGAGACGTGTCAGCTTGGGTCTGTCTAGAGAGGTGCAGAGTGATCTGTCAGTGGAAATCTCTCTTTATAGAGCTGCCATGAGGTGCCCCCTGCAACCCAGCACTCAGGCACTCCGTGCCTGACAATGCCTCATCACTTCCCTAAGAACAAGGGAGAGAAGGAAATAAAAGAATGCCAGAAATGGCTTTATCAACTGGCAACTCTATGTCAGGTTTTCATTAAAACAGTGGAGAGAGGGGCCAGCAGTCTGGAGCTTTGCTTGATAAAGAGATTTCTAAGCATACCAAAAAACCAAATTGTAGCAAATGGAGTACCTTTTGTCTCTGCTATACAATAGCACCAAGTGGAGAGTATTAGTCACTTCTGGAAGTGGGAAAGGAATTTTACAACATAGAATCACATCTTGTTTCTCTCTTCCTTTTTCCAAGATTTTGTCCATCTGTTCCCTTTTTCAAAAACAAACAAACTATTAATACATTGCTTTGATGGAGCCTTCTGTTCAAGGCTCTTAAAGGGCTGTACAGATATTCGTGATTTTATTTGCCAAGAAAGGCTCCAAGAGATAAATATTAAATTCCTTGCTTCCCACAGGGCAGATGCCAGAGAGGCTGTGTGTGTGCATGTGTGTAGTGCTGACATCACGACTGGCGCCCTGACTTCAGGCTCTGGAGAACTTGCTCAGTCCCTGGCTTTATCTCAGCATTCCCATAGGATTGTACACTAGCTGCCTGTTCCATCTGCGTCTCAGTTCCCCTATTTGTAAAACACAGGCATTTCTTTTCTTTTGCTGTTCCTTGCCATCTGCACACTGTGACCCGACTTCAGCTGATGCACAGGCACACGGTGATCCGTTCCCTGTGGAACAGCCCTGGGCTGGGGGGTTATTTCTGCAGCGTGGCATAACCAGAGATTTCAGCAACAAAATACTTGGTGCTAGACTGGCTGGGTCGGGTACCAGTATCAGTGTAGTCCTGGCAACAGCGCTCACTCCCAGCTACCCTAATGCTTGCTTGGATTCCTAGGCTGGTTTTCTGCCTGCGCCAAGGTCTTTGCTGCTGCTGTTGGTCCTAAAGGTAGCTCAGAGGGGCCTGCCAGAGCTGCTGTTGCTCCTTCATCTGCATCACCACCTCTCTCAATCTGATGTGGTGCAAGGACACAGGACAGTGCAGCTTGTGGAACCAGGACCCCTGATCCCAAACCTTGCTACATTTTCTTTAATGAAGGCACAAGTGGCACCTGTAAAGCACCAGAGAAAATGTACGTGTATTGGGGGACTGCAGACTGAGGATCTCCCCTGGAAATTACTTCCTGAAAAATCTCCTTGTTGCCTGAAACATCAGAGCTAGGGACTGCCAGCCTGGGACCGTAGCCCAGTCATGATGTTCTCTTAGTCATTTTTTTGGTCCTTTTTGTTGGTGGAAGAGACAAAAGGATAAATTGCATAAGGTGCCCCAGATGGAAAGCTTTTGTTATCAGGGAAAAAGGAAAGGCATCCAAGAAAGGAAGGAACCAAATGTATCCAGCACTGAAATGTATTCAGGAACATCCCAATTGCTGCTTATCAGAAGTCAGAACCTCAGAGCACCAAAATAATGGCATCTTAAATCCTTTAATGAGAGAGCAGCCAATGTGAAGTTTTGGGTTTTATAATGAAAGATACTCTCTCTTCTCACTCTGTTTTGAAATAGAGCTCATGATGGTTTTCAAAATACACTTTGCAAGTCTGAGTTAGCTTGTGAGCTATTTATCCTAAACACAGACTCACAAAGTTGACCTGACCCAAATGAAAATGGTTTTCAGCAATACTGGCCAGTTCCTGGGTTCCTCTTTATTGCAAAATTGTTACAGCTGGGCATAAGTGGCAGCTTCTTCTCAGGAGCCTGTGTTTAGGAGTGTGGTGGGACTGTAGGATGTGGTCAGTGTAGCAGACAGTGCTTGGGTCCAGGAGAATAAATGGGCAGGCACAGTACATGGAGGGAAGGCTGCTTGGACGAGCTGAGTGGCCATGGAGAACAGCTGGGTCATTTACAGGAGGGCAGATATCAAAGTGTCTCCAACCAGGAACAGTACAAACCGCGGTGGAAGTGCTCAGCGTGTGTCCAAAGCAGGAGATGTTCACAGGCAAAACCTGCTGGATAAGAAGACATTTGTCTGAAAGAATCAGCTGTTTCTTTCTTTGCTCTAGCAAGAGACAGTCTTGGGGGAAAGTGCCTTTTCATCACAAGATAACTGGGGGGAGGCAAAGTTTCTTTCCTCCAGCAGAAATCCCAGCCTGCAGGACTGGGGTGCCTGCATCCAAACTCAGAGTGTGGGGATCTACCCTGAACTTGGATTTTTTGGCTCACGAATATGCCAGCTGTGTAGGCAGGGAGGACTGAAAGAGGGAATATGGGTCTAGAGCCATTCCAGAGTAAGCAGAGAGGCACTGTTGGAGAGCAGTGTGGAGGGACTCCTGGGAAGCATGTCCATCTCTCTGGAGGGGTGGGAGGAAATGAGCCTTCAGAGGTCAGCTCTGTTCCTGCTCTGATCCCTCACCACCTGCCACCACAGAACCATGAAAGCCACTGAACCTATAAGTAGAAAAGGTCTCTCTTTTATGAGGTCTCACGACTTCTTGGTGGCAAGTGACAAGATACCTCGTTTTATGGCAAAACAAGATATTTCAGGACAGGTGGAGAACAGTGAGAGCTCAGCACAGCTTGTACTGGAGAAATTAAACTAGACACTGTTGTGCAATTTCTTGTCATGACTTGGCATGACCTCCATTATACCCATGAGATCACCTCCAGTGAGTATCAATAGTCTCTTCCCCTATGTCTTAATGTATTTTTAATACCTTGTAACTGCCAGAAAAATAATATCATTTCTGGAAGCTTTCACTACAACATTTAGTTATGCATTTATCCTGTTGTCTGTGAATTCAGGATCCTTACTTACCCTGAGCCCAACACCTGCAAATGGAAAAAGGAGGCTAGGAATACATATCCACAATAGTTTCAAAATAACATTAAAAGTCTTCGTTATCTGTCCTTGTTGAGTACAAAGTCTGATACAAATGATGAAATGCAACTCCTAGCACCTTGATTGGGGTATTCTGAATTATTGTAGCTTACTGATGAACTGGTCAGTTAAACCTTCCACATAGCTTTAGCTCCAGCTTTTTAAGTTGTTTACCAAATACCACACCTTTTCACAGCACACAGATATTCAGGAGCATGTGAATTGTATGCTCTCCATCAGATGTAAGCTCTTGTAGGTTTTTCTGCTAGATCTCTGCTTAGCTACTACCTTAGGATGTAGTGTTGCCCATCTTGAATCAAAATTGAGTGGGATTTATGAGGCTGTATAACAGCCCAAAATGTTCCAAGCAGTAAATATGGATTGGTGAGAAGAGCACACATAAAATGAGTGATGATAAGGACTGTGCCATAAATACAACTAATCTTACAGCTATTACCTCTGCTTCAGTTGACTATGACAATAACGTTTAACGCTCTTGATCAGGGGGCCTCAGGTCACTCTGTAAGGAATTCTTGTTCACATTATACTGGCAGTGAAAATTCATATCTGGGAGATATAGTGAACATCTGAGACTTGAACAAACCATTACATATTGTAGAATCATAGAATAATATGGCTTGGAAGAGACCTTTTGAAGTCACCTAGTCCATCCAACTCCCCTGCCAGGGGCAGGGACACCTTCCATTACACCAGGTTTCTCAAAGCTCCATCCAGCCTTGTCTTGAACACTTCCAGGGATGGGGCATTCACAAATTCTCTTGTTCCAGTGTTATATCACTCTTATTATAAAAAACCTTCCTTCTATCTAATCTAAACCTGCTCTCAGTCAGTTTAAAGCCACCACCCCCTGCCCTATTGCTACATGTCCTTGTAGAAAGTCCCTCTGCAGCTCATTCATAGGCCCCCTTATGACATGGAGGAGTACAAACCTCATTTTCCTGTACTCACTCACTGGACCATGGTACATGACTGGGTGGGATTACAGACACACCTGTACGCACAGGATAGCTTCAAAGCAGCACAGAAACATCCCAGGCACCTCAGCCAGAGCCAGAACTGCCTAGCTGGATGGCATGTGAAAGCATTAAGGAGAGAAAAGAGGCCCATTTCGGTGGCTTCCTGGTAAGGGAATGATCTGGAAGGCAAATTTGTTGATTTTCTCTGAGCTAAAATCTCACAAACTTTGGTGTTCTGGTCTTGCTGGAACAGAAGACAGGAGCACAATGTCAGCAGTGGAGCCTTGACCTGGGATCCACTTCAGCTTGGGCCTCCCATGTCTTTCTTTGCTCTTTCTCTGTCCTGTCCCTCTGCTTCCTGATGTCTCCATGCCGCTGTGGTGTAACCCGCACCGTGTGACCAGCTCAGCTCAGCAGATGCTGAAGGGATGAAAAATTCCCTGCACCGAGCCCTGGAGTGGTTGGCAAGAATAGGTTGATAGCCTGATTCAGCTGCGACAGCACTCCACCCTCCTTCTGTAAATGCCTCCTGTGTCCTGCTGCCAGTCATTGCAGAAATAGAGACTTAGCTTTTCTCAGGAGGATCTAAATGTCCTGGTTGCTGCTTGGTAAGGGGCATATTTCTCCAATTAATTATTAAGTGGAGCTCTGGCTGGAGGAAGGGGCTGCAGAGACGTCAGAGTGAAAAGGGGAGAGCGTTTTAACCTTCCTGGAGCTCTCCTGCAGTCAGCAGCAGGTTTGCCTTGCGGGTGCTGGCCAGTTCTTGTTCTACAGCACATTGGCAAGGCTGGCCAGCAGAGAATGGCCTCACGGGGCTCTGCCAACTTCCATGGCTCATGGGCCTTCTTTTCTCCCTCCTTGGCAGTAGAAAAATGCTGCAAGGAAACTGCTACCTACAACTCATGTCTTCATCCTGCCCTGATTCTCCTGAGCTGGATGGAAGGTCCTGGCTGCGCAGCTGTAGGCAGCAGGGGAAGCAGACTTGGAAGAGCAGTTGTAGGGACAGGGAGAAGATTCATGACCTGAGAAGGAGCAATGGGAATGGTAGCATGGTCTACTGAATATGGTGTTAGACTGGAAGTCCAGAGACCTGGGCTTTCATCAGCCCAGATTACAAGGGCAAAAGAAACTGCAGTGATCAACTCACACAATGCGCTGGCCCTCATTCCTTGGGAGTACCATGAGAAAGCTGCAGTGCTCCAGGAAATCACTGTGTCAACTCATGCCTTGGTTTCTTCAGCAGTAAAATAATACTCTGCTATGTTGTGGTCCTACAATGAAAGGCACTTTTCAGGGGCTGAAGTGGGAGGGATTAATTGTGCTGTCTTTTCCAGGTAGAATTGCTGAGGCAGACCCTCCACTGGTATGAATCAGCACAGTTCAGTGTGGAATATTTACTATTGGACCCCACGTGCAGGAGGATTTTTCCCTGACCCTATGCTCTTTTGAGATGGCTTAATTGTCCTTACAAAGAATACAGAGGAGAATGTGTGAGACAGGGCTCAGCTCCGCTAATTACAACATGTATTCTCAAGCCCGAGCAGGGGTAACACTGCGGGTCACCTCAGCCCTCACCCACTGGGGACCCTGCTGTGGGACAGCCACCAAGGCCAAAGGTGTAGGGCAGCTCCGATTCAGCTTCCAAGCAGCCTAATTCTGTGTGAGGCTGTGCTTTCCTGCTCAGGGGATGCTACAGTCAGTAGGTATCCTGAAGCTTTTCTGGTTTACCCATGTCTTAGCAGCTGCTATCAGGAATGTATAATGGCAGTGGTTGGGTTCTGGTTCTCCTCTCAGTGGCAGTGCAGCGGGGATGGTGTGAGAGATTACTCACCAGCACAGGGCCAAGCTCAGCAAGCAGAAGCCTTAAGGAACAAGTAAACCAGGAATGATCTCCACAGAGTTCATTTACTCCAGGAAACAGCCTTTCCCAAGATCTTCTCCAGTTCCTTTCCCTGCTGCTGTTGCCAAGTGGTACCTTTGCAAGTGCCCTGAGACAGCCCTGGCAGGGGCAGCCCCTCTCAATCCTGCCATCAGTCACCTCACAGCTGAAGTGTGTAGCCCAGAGGTAAACTTCATGTTAGGCTTTGAACAAGCACAGGACAGCTTTTTTCCCTGCTTAGACTATATGATCATACCAGCCTCTGCTCTTCTTTTCCCATTTTTTGTTTCTACCTGAAATTCTTTCTGAGGGAGTGCACAGTTTTGGGTCCCAGACACTTTCTCCAGTCTGGACTGCAGGACTTTGTTCCTGAGCACAGACATCCCACGGATGGGCAAGCCTGCCCTGTCCAGTGGGACTACTTGAAATATGTCTCTCTGGATGAATCAAGTCATGTCACTGAAGCACATTCATACACCTTCCTCTTGTCCTTAGCCAGCCATAGACCGGGAGCTCAAAATCAGGGTCTTGAGGGCAAACACTCCCATCAGCACACTGGAGTGCTTGAGTGAGGAACAGGAGATGGTCCTAAATCAGTCCTTGCCTCACTGCTCCTTGTGTCTAACCTGTGTGACTCATATTTTTCCTTTAACCTGTTCCTTTTTTGTGTGGTTGTCATGTCCAGAGCTGCTTGTGATCCCGCACACCCTGGTTTTGGAGCTTTCCTTTGGCAGGGAAGACTGCCCTGGGACACTCAGGTTGCAGTGTATCTCTACATCCAATTTCTGTGCTGTGTCACAGAATTTGGCGACAAGCTCCTTGCATTTGTACCCCCTTGTTGTTCCATCTGTGCAGTGTGGTTGGTGACAGCTCCTCTTCCCACCAGCACCAGCAAAGACACAGTTTGCTGGGGGCTTTGGAAGTTGAAAATCAGCTCGGGGTAGGAAAATGTCCAAGCTGACTTTTACCATTAAGCTGTCAGCAGGATGTGCTGAGGTGTTTAAATATTGATGCAGACACAGAAGAAATAGTTGTCTTCTTCCGGAACAGGTGAGGGATTTACGGTGTAGAACATCCCAGAGCTCTTTGCCAGCGCTGTGTAGGTCACAGCTTTCCCTCCCTGGTACAGCACATGAGAACTGTGGTGACAGAAAGTCTTCATCTCCTGCCTGCACAGACCCAGAGAGCTGAAACCCAAGTAAGACAATACTTGGAGTGGTACAGAGGTGGATTCACAGGTGAAAAGGCTTTCCTGCACCTGAAGAGAAATCCCCAGTCTAGGGATAAAAATACAGTGGAAATGTTGGGAGCTGGAAAGTGAACCTCTCCTTTGTGTCTGGATGTGATCTGCTCTCCTGGGAGAGGGGACAGAAAGCTGCTGAGCCAGAACTTTGCTGTCCAGGAGATGGAGTTTTGTTATTCAAGCCTCCCCATCAAAATCAAATATTTGCAAATGGAGGGAAACATTATTCCTGGGGATGTTTGCAGTGGGCTTCCTGCTGAGGTTTCTGCTAGCAGCTTGTAAGTCTGAGCCAGAATCACATGTGTGAACATTTTGGTATTTTTGTACATCCAAGTATTCGGTCTTCCCCACCTGTCCTCAGGAGAGGTGCAGAAGAAGCCTTGACTTGTCCCTCAGCATGTTTTTCATAGTTGTATCCTGGCACGATTGAGCTTCTTTCTCCTGCTGTTTCTCTTAAACCATTTGGGCAAGGGGATCATAGAGGCACTGAGGGGGTTTGAACAAGGTGTGAAGGATGGGTATGAGCAGAGCCAGGAGGATTAAAACTTTTAACCATTTTCTGGGCACTTTGGACAGAACGTCAACTTCTTTGAGAGGGTGGAATCAGCTGCAAGTGCCAGCTCCCAGCCAAACCTCTACAGCTCTTAGGGCCAGTGCTTTGTTTTGTCATACATGAGAATGAGCAATAACAGGGTGGCTTCACTTGGGGTCAGCATCACATCCTCCTCAGAAATCTCTCCTGAGGCCATCCTCCACTCTCCCAGTTCAGGGGCTTTTCCTAAGCCCAGCTCCTGGCTGGCTGCTGGAGCACCCCTGTGCCACTTTCTGGCTCCAGCTGCTGTACCACATCTGAACAGACAGGGCTCACCACTGGCTCATCCGAATTTTCCTAATGCCAGTTTTTCTAATTATAGGCCTGTGGCTATCAGCCAATCGACTCCATCTTTGAGACTCGTTATTGGACTTTGGATGTCAGGCTGAATTTTTCCTAACTGTCCATAATAACAGTAATAGCTTGACTTCCACCATGAGACAATTAACCTTCTTTAAGTTTAGTGCCTCAGGCTGTACCTCAGAAAGATTCCCTCTACAAAGCAGACAATTACCTTTACTTAATAACCTTTCTCTTTCTAATCTGATATTAGTGCCAAAGTAAATGTAAAGGGCAGTGCTCTATGTCCCCTCTTAAGTACTTTAAATGCCTGTCCATGAAAGCTAATGAGCTGCCATTTTGCTTAATCTAGATTTGCTGTGGTTCTAACAGTACTCTGCAGCATCTTCCCTTCTTAAAAAACTTAATAAAAGGATATAGCTCTGTTTTAGTTTGTATTGAAACTTCATATGTGAAAAAAGGAAAACTGATGAAGCCGGAAGAAAAATAAAGATGTCCAAATAACAAAACAAGACAAAGCATATTTGGCAATGGTCAGCTGCTGTCTTAAGGCTGGTTTCAGTGGGAAGTGGTGTCAGTATATGCAAAGCAGGAATTCGTTGCTGGAGCTTTACAGGGTTAGTGGCAGCCCCTCCTATTGACTCGGTGCACATGTGGGATGGAGAGACAAGGCTGGGGAGTTTTTCTCTGCATCTCTCTGTCCCACCAGCCAGGAGCACTGACCTCTCTGCTTACGGCTGCAGCAGACCTACAGCAGAAGCACAACTTCTCTGTAGATGTAATTTCTTCATGGATTGCTGCTCACGGTAATTAATATGTATAATATTAGCAACCGTTGAGACACAAAATGCTCTCTCAGCAAAGAAGTTATTGCTCTGCTGACCCTGTGTTTTGCACGTTCAGTGCGGGTTCTCTACTAATATTGAAAATTTCTCAAAGATTTCTGAGATAAAGACAAAGCTGTAGGCATTTCTCTATCATGTGGGTAAACACCATTTTCCCAAGAATGCTAGCTGAAAACAGCAACAAAAACCAGGTTTAAAATCCAGAAAAAAACAGGGCTATAGCTGCTCTTAGCAAAAATGCCTAATTCCTCAGTGGCTCTTAAACCTATGTCTTTGGATGCAGAGTATTTCCCCACACTGCAGAACGTCACCTTCATTTGCTTTATCATTGTGCCCCTGCTAAGTCCATTCCCTGCTGCTGAGCCAACATTTACTCTCTTCTCGTAAGAGTGCTCTGGTTTCATCATCTCAATATAATGAGGTTTGTATTATTTTTTTATTATAATAAAAGCAGCCTCAGGTCTTAATCAAGATATTGGGCTAATTGCTATGGAAACCTAATTAGGCAGACCATGCCTCAAACTCTGTAAATATTTATACATGCACTTAACTGTCTGCGTGCAAACCAACCCACCCTGGCCATGGGAATGGGGCTTAGCACATGCTGAAGTGTTGATAGGGGTGGGAGCCTGCTTTGAGACAAAGTTTAGCTGTGCTGCAACACGCAGAGAGGAGAGCGTAGCGGAAATCAGATTGTGAGTGCAGATGGGGCTGGGATCAGATAGGGGCTGGGTTATGGGGCTGGGTTAATAGCTGTGCAGAACTGCTGCATTTTTTAAATTATCCTGTAGAATAGTAATTAAAAATATGTGAGTCACTGTACCAGACACAGACATACATAGAGAAATACAGGGGTGTATGAAGTCTCCCTAGCCAGAATAAACTAACAGGTGCCCTGTGCCGTTTCCCAGCATAGCATTTTAAACATTATTTGAAAAATGTTCTTGAACTCAATTCTAGAAATTGTTTGCATGCATGAATCAGTTCATATTTACATATTTATTGCAGCAGGGAGAAAATTCAGTGTTAGCTGTGGTACGAACACTTTAGACCACTAAGGTATTAACTTTAGAAGCTGAATATATGGAACTAATCAAACCCCTTTCATAAACAGATTAATGAGGAGACAAAAATGCACAAGTACAAGCTGCTAGGCTTTGAACAGTCACATCTTCTGCAGTGAATTTAATTATTTATTTAAGTTAACAAGTATTTTAATTGGTTTCGTTACATGTCAGGTTTGGGAACGATGAGGTGAGTTGAATTTGCTGAACAGGAAGAGCTGCTGTCAGATAGAAATATAATAATGTAGATGGAGATCTCTGCATGAAACCCCATGCTGATCTTTTATTTATGGCTTTTCTCTCTGTCCTGCATGTTTGCTGCACCCTCTTGTCTGAGCTCTGCTCCCTCATGTGAAGCCCTTCAATTTTGTGTGCAATATTTGGTCTCCAAGGTGTGAACAGAGGTAGAGAACAAGGGCATTTAATTTAGCATAACCAGTATGACAGCATCCAACCAAGAACAGTAGATTCTCTACCACAAAAGCTGAGGATCCCCTTCCCAAGACTTTCTCCTCAAGAATGTTGCTCATTTAATGTTGTTTATTTCTAGTAAATAAACTTGTACACAAAAAGCAATTAAACACTCCAAGAAAAAGAATGAAAAAAACCCTAAAAGCAAAATTAAAAGAAACTACTGTGACCTGTTTATAAACCCTGTGCTTGAAGCAGAGGGGGACAGGAGATGGAGCTGCTCAGAACAAACGTTTCCTGTGCTAGCTGAGTCACTGCAAGGTTCAGCAGCTCAGTCCTGCTGGGGACGTCTCACAGACCTCACTCCCCATTCAGGACTGTAAATTTCCTTCCTGAGTTTGTTAGCAGCAAACAATGTGTGTAAAAAAAACCCCTCAAACACCCAAGCCCACTATAACTGCTGGTATTATGCAAAAGAACTAATGCATAAGCAATCTGCTGCCCTTGGAGGAGCGTGCAACGTGACACCAGCCACCACAGAGAGCAGGGCAGCAGCTCTTCCAGACCTGGAGATAAAGAAGGGATCTCCGTGGGGCTGGCTGAAAATTTTCCATTCAACACTTTTCTTTTAACCTGGCTCTTGAGTAACCTTATTTTTTTTTCCTCCAAAGTTATGTCATTTCTGTACAAAACATCACCTTCTTACTAAACCAACCAAACAAGAATCTCCTCTCTCTTTGCTAATCTGAATAATTTTGACCCTGGGAAAATGTCATGGGATATGCCTCAGCAAACTCAGTTCACATACACCAAGTCCTCATCAGACTCCAAGGAGAGGTTTCCAGCCTGCTGTCCTGGCTCCAGAAAAGGTTCCCAAGAAAAGGGGATTAATGGGCAGGAGCACCAGTGCTGCATGGGAAACCAAGTCTGAGCAGGACAGCAGGCTCTGGGGGAGAATGGGGCCCTAGAGCTCCAGCTTCACAGACAGCAAGCCTTAATTTCCATTTCTTATCTCTCAGTTTTTCACTGAAATGCCAAATTTTTTCTTATAGGAAAATTACATTCCAATCACAGCTGAAGTTAAGCCTTAACCTAAGAAGGTTCCAACTTTTCTTTCTAGCTGAGACGTCTCTTTCAAATTTTGCCCAAAGCTTCAAGAAGAAAGAATAAAAGCCATGGGATTCAGAGAAACTTGATATTTCTCATGTTTAAAGGGGAGTTAGTCATATTAAAGTGAGCTTCTCTTTATACGTCAGAAAAGAGAGTAGCAGAAGTGACAACAAAACACACAGCTATTTTTTGATTTCCAGTTCACTGTGAAGAGTTGTTTTCACCCTCTCCCCCTTCTCCCTTTAGGAAGAAGTGTTAAATTAGCAATGAAAACAGCACATTAGCCGACAGGTACTGCAAATAATCTGATCATGAGACAGCATTAAAAAAACCTATTCAGCATGTTGTGGATATCGGGGTTATTCTCTTCAGCAATTACATTTCAGGGAAGCTCTCCTTAGATATTTAATGGGCTGGAGCTAAAGAATTTTTAAAGCACATTTCAGATCTCCTAGTATTGAAAAGGATCAAGTATTTCATAGTCACTGCTAAGTTTTACAATTGATTATGGCACATCCTAAGTTAAGCTCCTTCAGAAGGAAGCTGACAGTGCCTAACACGAAATTCCACCAAGGAGAGTCTGTGTAGGCATAAAAGGAGAAGAGGTGGAACGCAACGCTGGGCATCATGAATAAAAAAGCCTTATTCAGCCAGGGCCCAAAAGTGACTTTTTTAATGCTTATTTTTAACTAACTGTGAACTTCTGCAATAAGCACAGAGTGCTACTTGGCTCCTTAAATAGCTGCAACGATGAGCTGGCGCTCGCTTCTGTTACTATGTGAATTTATGGAGCTGTTGTCACACGCTTTGTTGGAGGAAATATATGGTGGTGCTGTCATAGGGACTGGACACCTATAATTCTCATTTTCCTTGCCTGCTCATAAATCCCTGCTGCTCAGCCACACCATTATTATACTTGGGTTGCTGCTATAATCCCCTCGCCAGAGCAAGGCCCTCGCAGAGCCTTGCAGGGGAAGCGCTGAGTCACCAGTATCGCTCCAGTGGAGATGAAATGCTGCACGGGGCCAGTGACTGCCTGCCTGGCAAAGGAGATTCAGGCATGTAGGTCTGCCCCAGGGGCATGCTGACAGATAGATCCCGGGCTGAAAGGCACTGGGTGCCTTGGAAATGCCACTTTGTGTGGGTTTTACCACATTGAATAAGGTTTCATGGGTTTTGGTGCCTAAGAAAGGGCATTTGCTGCTTTTTGTTGCTTGGAGAAGCACTTACAGGAGCACAAGTCTTAGGAGGAGCAGCTGATGGAGCTGGGGTTGTTTAGTCTGAAGGAAAGGAAGTTTGGGGGGACCTTATTGCTCCCTACAACTACCAGATGTTGTAGACAAGTGGGGGTCAATCTTTTCTCCCAGGTAACAAATGATAGGACTCGATCTTAGACATCCTTTCCAACCTTAACTATTCTATTCTATTCTATTCTATTCTATTCTATTCTATTCTATTCTATTCTATTCTATTCTATTCTCCCCATCTCTGTGCTTTTTGCTCAGGCCGGTGCAGCCACTACAGAGGACTTTGCTGTACTTCATTTGTGTGCATAAAGCCCTGCCTTGCCCCGCAGGCCTCGAGCTGCCGGCGCTGGAGCAGTGCGAGATCCTTTATTGCTCAGACACTTTCAGTCTCGCTGGGCTCAGGATGGGTTTGATCTCCGGGCTGCTCTCTCGGCCGCTGTGCCTTCGCTGCAGCGCTGCTTTGTGTCCGAGGCCGGAGCCGCTCAGAGCGCGGCGGCTGTCACTGCCTCTGGCTCCGCTTTTTGAGTCACCGCCGTCTCTGCTCCTCCGGCCTCTGAACCCTTTCATCTTGCCCCGCTACGCACTGCAGCCGCCTTCTTTCATCTTCCCCGCTCTGCCTGTGGGAATGGCCCTTCGGAAGCTGCACTCTGTCCCGTCCCAGTCGCACTTTGAGGAGCCCCTGTGCAGCGGGGCGCGCTGCTGCAGCATCCCGTGTGGCAGCGGCACCTTGCCGAGCCCCACACCGACCCCCGGGAAATTACTGCTCTCCCCCGTGCCTCTGTTTCTCTTCCTGGCTTTCATCTGTCTCTCTGGCTCAGGCCAGAGGCTGCTGTGTGTGACAAGCCCGACGGTGCCCTGACAGCCTGGTCTCAGCTGGGAATGCTGCCGTAACGCGGATAATAACCACAGCACTGGGAGCCCTGTCCCCGCTGTAAGCCCTGCTCTGCCCCTCGTCCGCACCAGCCCCATCTGCCTGTCTCTCATGTCCATGCTTAGAGACAAGGGAGCCCTCCCAGGGACGCGGTTTGGGTTGTGCCACCGTTCCTGCACCTTTGGGGGAACGGTGAAGACTAAAATGTGGCTGTGTTTTACTCCCAGCATCAGGATATCTCGGTCCCATGTTGGAGGCAGGGGGTAGGCTGTGTCTACATCCACCGTGACCTGGCCGGCAGCCTGGGAGCCGCCAGGAGCAGCAGCTGCGGTTTGGGACAGCACTGGGATGCTGCTTGGTGGGCTCCTATCACTCCAGGTTCTCTCCAGGTTCCCAGGGAGCCACGGAGCATCTGTGACTTATCCCAACAGCTTGCAGGGGGCCAGACTCAAGGAGAGCCATACCCTGTAGGAAGGGAAACTCCTGAGGACAGAGGACCGCCATAATTGTTGTCTCATGAAGCTTGTAGCCTTTGGGAATGATGCTGTATTCTCGAGTGGCTCCTGCGCGGACATTATCTGTGGCCCATTAACCACCACAAGGTCTCATAGGACCAAACCCCGGCAGCAGCCTTGCACCGAGTGTCCCCTCACCCTCTGGGTGGCCCAGGGATGTCCCCCATCTCTGCTGTAAGGAGGCATGGGGAGAGTGGATGGAGACAGGGAGTCTCTGTCCTCTTCCTCCAGCACCATGTGTCAGCCCATTGCGCTGGAAAGTGGTCTATTGATCAAGATCCACTGCCAGTTATTTCCCGGAGAAGCAAGCAGTGATTGAAGAAAGGTTTGTGCCTCTGAGACATATTTTTCCCCCTGGAGCAGTGCACTTATCTCCTGTTCCACCACCAGAACAAGAGGGAAGGGCATAAGCCAGCCCAAGGTTATCGTTGCCTTGTAAAAGGCAATGTTGGAGATGGTCAATGATGGGTGCCAACTGGAGGAGCTTAATTCCCGCTCATCCCATTTTGACAACAAAATCACATGTTTTGATAATAAAAGCTTCCACCTGGAGAGCTTGATGAAAAGCATGGGGAAGTGTTGGTTCTAGGCAGGAATTTGCTCTACTATTCTGCTCCTCGGGAGCTTTCATAAGTAGGTTTCTTTGCTACCACAACAGAAAGAACACCCCTTTCATAATGAATTGCCTTCAACTACCATGAGCCAAGCTTAGGGGTTTTTTTTGGTTTTGTTTTTTTAAATGTGGGAGCATAGAGAATTAAATCTCTGTTGGATTTTTTTAGCAATTATTTTAAGCACCGTGAATAAACAGGGAGTGTCCTACAAACACCTGTTATTTTTCCCATCGTGAGTTTGGCTGCTGCTGAACAGTCAGAAATGCTGCTCTTTATAGGATAAAGTGTGTTTATCTGGCAGAGAAGAATAGGGTTTGTTTTCACCACAGAATAATGCACTGGCTGCTGTATAAAGTGCAGCACCAACTTTTATTGAATAGGAGGCATTTGTTCTCTGGCTTCCTCCTGGTTGCTGACAGATTGGTGAGACTCAGTTGCTGCCATCCCAAAAGAGGCACCTCAGACCTGGGCAGAAGGAACTGGGGCCATGTCATAGCCAACTTCTCAAAGCTTCTGGGTTTGCTGTGAATATGGAGATGAGCTGCAGCATAAGAATTTATTCAGGTCTAGATCTCAGCCTTCTTCTGGAGAAATCAGAAGGTGCCAAGTCTGGACTTTGGGACTTCAGTAGGAAGTCTTCTCAAAGTCCATGTTCCCAAAACACACTGCAAAAGGAGGATATGGAAACAGTTCTGGGATATTCTCATGACCAGCTGCTTCCTCTTTACCCCTTTTCCCCATCTCCCTGTCCGGATGCTGCAGGCTGACAGTACCATGGGGACAGGGTAAAGGTTGCTGCTCATACAGTAGTGTTCAGAGCATGAACAGAACAGCACAGGGACCTGAGGCAGAGGGATTACAGCAGCAGTTGGTTGGCTGAGCTGACCTGATTGAGCTGACACTTCCTTCTTTTCCAGCCTTAACCTTTGCTGAAGGTTGTCACCTCCTCTCGCCTGTCCTCCCTCCGGGTGGGGGGAAGCTACAGAGCAGCTGAGCAGGAGCCTTGTGAGCAGGACATGGCCTGAAGGAAGGGAAAAAAGGGGTCAGAGGTGGCTGGGACTCCACAGAAGAGACAAAGCACAAGGGCTGACAGCAATGGATTTGCAGCATGCACTTGGTATTGCAGGTCAGGCTTGAGGTGACCCGACCAGTGACCATTCCACAGAGACAGCCGAGATCCTTTGTCCTTCTTCCCTCAGGTAGCAACCAACCACCAGCGCTGTTTTTCAAGTACGTGTCTAAAGACAGCGAGGCTCTCTAACAAGCTAAGACAAGCATCACATTAGCCCCTAGCAGCGATGATTTTAGCAGGGACACTTGCAAAGCTCTATTGTAGCCAGCCAGCAAGTGCTCTGCCTCCTGGGTTTTGCTAGTTGTTAGTATGGGAGTAGGTTTTTTACTACATTTTCTTGCTTCTCAAGAGTTTCCTATAAATCAGGGCTCTTTCTGAGGCTCAGTTAAAGACCAGAAAGAGAGTGCATGAGAGAGGTGAAGGGGCACTGGGATTAACTCGCTCCTCTTGGTGCTTGTGCTTTTGAGCAGTTCAGATATCCATCTGGCTGGTTTTCTCCCTTCTCCTACTGGTCTGTTACTGGTTCTGCACTGGATCTGTGCTCTGCCAGCTGAGGTGTCCTGAGCAGGACATGGTGAAGGGACAAAGGGGAAAGATGACGCCATGTGTGAGGCAGAGCAGAGGTTTACACACCAGACGTTCTGTTTTAGCAAAGCAGTGCAAGTCAAGCAAAGCTGCCTGGGCTCTGAAGAGCTGAGAGGGAAGCAAAGAAATCGTGAGATTTAGTGATGCTGTTGCTCTTTAAAAGTCTCTAGCTGAGGGCATGTAGGCAGCCAGCCTGCACTGCTCACTCTGAGCCTCTGCACGGCGAATGGGGACACTCAGGAGCCTTCACCAGCTCTTGGCTAGTGGCAGAAAGGAAGTTTTCAGTGGTTAAGGAGTAAGACAGGTAGCAGAGACCAGGCTTCCATCCTGGGCGTTGTTACCAGTAAACTGTGTGTGAACAAATCCCTCAGGCCAAAATTTTCATTGCCCTGCCCTTCTGAAAATCAGGCCACGAGTTGCGTAAATATGGGTGTAGGTACCTAGCAGTAGGCAGCCAATTTGGAACATTCTGGCTTTAATCCCTGTGCCTGAGTTACCTCATTTATAAAATGGGGATAATTCTTTGCTACCTCGAGGGATGCTCTGAAGCACAACTCGATTGATGCTGGTGAAGCATGTCCCAGCTCGCTGGATAGCTATTATTCTACACTTGACAGAAATTGGATACGGCAGAGCTGAACCAGTGCTCTTGGTGTAGTTTCCTGTGTTGCCAGTGGACAGCCTTTGAGTCACAGTTCTTCCCCCCCCCAGCGATGAGACAGAGCAGACCAGGGACACTTTTGGCATTGCCACAGCTCCATGCTGCAGCTTTAAAAAAGCCAAATACCCCAACAGTTCTGCCCCTGCCTGTCACTGCTGCAGGGTGCTCAGACTGGACATAGGACATGCATATTTCTCCCTGTGGAGGGAGAGGAGTTGCCAGGACACTGGGGCGTGTGGCTTTGCAAGCTCCTTCTGTTAGGAACAAATTGTGTTTGTATCTCCTCAGGTTTATGTGGTTTGTTTTCATGTTGCATGAGCTCAGCATTTCTGCTGCAGAGACAGACGTGTACAAGACAATTAAAAGAGCAAATTGATTCAGAATAGCTCTGGATTATGACACTCATCTTCTGTGATAAAAGGATCTCTTCCTCTGCTTCACATGAGCTGTTGATACCAGGAAGCCTTCCCATCAATTTTCCAATATGGAAAAATATTTAATTCAGCCCATGACTTCCATGCCATTTTCATAATCAGCAGCAAGACACTCTTTCCAATAGAACTGTGCTCCTTCTTCCTTCTTCCCAGCAACTTATCCCAGATACTCCTAGGAGAAACATGGATGATACATCACTTTATGCTAAGAAACATATATTTATATGTCAAAAACTCTAATGCCACAGGATATTTATTTGCACAATGCTGGCAAAATCTTGCATTTAAAGTCAATTCCAGATTTAAATCATAACATGCAGAGAACAAGATTTTTTTTAATTGAAAAACGCCTGCTTGGTTTTTTTTAATTGGAAAAACGCCTCTGTCCTGTTGGAAACCAAAGCATAGAGGAAATCCTGGGAGAAGCATGTTATCCTAGGATTTTCTCTGGACTCACCCTCGGGGTGAGGTGATTTAGGTTTGGGTGCCTATCTTCAATGACAGCTGCTGTATCTTCTGAGTTTCAACCCTCGACATAATGACAAATGAACCTCCATGCCCACCTTTGCACCCAGCTGGTTTCATATCAGGCAGTTTCACTGCCCACACATAGGTTAGATAAAAGAGGAGTCTTCGACTCTTGTGCAATCCTCTTACCTCCTCAGAAACCTTCCGCAATCTGCATTGTCTTGAACAAAGGGTGAGCTAAAAGATGAGTGGGATACTTCATTATAACCTCTGGCTGTGCAATGAGTCACACCTGTGATTTTGAAATGCAAAATAATAAATTAAGAGGGCAGTAGTGAGATTGAGCTGACAACCTGATAATAAAAATACTGGGCAACTTGTCAACTTCAGCTGAGTAACCAAAGAATGACACTTACTGCCAAGCACAGGCAAATGAAAGGCTCTCTTTGCTGCGCTGTTGTCATGATGTGGCCAACAGCAATGTCTAGTGGTTCAATAAAATGTAAACACTGACTATATTTTCTGGAGCCAGTTTCTCTTTTTGTCCTCCCAGAGAAGGAAGGTTGGCATCCAGGATTCTGAAGTAAAGATTGAGAGCTGGAACTCTGCCTTGTATTTATGCCAACAGAAAAATCTCTATGACTCCGTTTACCTAAATGTAGATGACTTTATAAATGGGATTTGGAAAAGTATAATTACTATTAGCCTGATTCTCAGATGGAAGGCACTCATAAATATTCTCTATTTATTAATCATCATATACAGCCATTTTCCTACAGCTGTCAAACTAACTGTCAAAGTTTTCTCTTCATTGACTTCACTTGCTCAGTGGTACAAGGGTGTGTGGTATGGGCAGCTACCTGGGCCAGCTCAGTGTCCACTGCAAAGCCACACTGCCATTAATGTGGTGCACAGCTTCATGAGCCAGCTTTGCAGGAAAGGGAACAGCAAAATGCCATCCTCCCACCATCATCTGGGTTCAGCAGCAGTTTAACACCCTTTACATGGTGACGCCTTTTCCATAAAACAAAAAAAAAACCCAAAAACCAAAAACCCACGAAACAGAATTTGGGTAGGAATCAATACTCTTCCCTGTGGAAAGAACAAAAAAAGGAAAAGACTTGTCACCAACATGTCTTCTCCTTTGGGTGACTACAGGAATAGGTATTTGCTACCAGGAAAGCCTCTGTTGTTCTGGGCAAAGAGCTCGCTCTCTGTCTGTGAGGGGGAGGAATGCTCTCGGTGTTTCTTCGGAGAAAGGTGGGGCTGCAGCTGTGTAACTGAGACGTTCACGTGAAGGTTTGGCATAACCCAAAATTGTCATCAGGACAAAAACATCCCCAAACAAAACAGAAACCTTCTCAATGGAGTAAAACCCATACTGAAAGCCAGTCTCAACTGTACAGAAAGCCAGTCTCAGTAACAAGGTGGCACAGCTCCTACCAGAACCAAAACATTTCTGGACTTAAGAGTAAAAGGCAAGGTTTAAAAGACACCCCAAAACTGCAATTTTTTTCTTTTCCCATTATTCCAATAAATGTGGTGCTAGGGAATGGACATTCTGGTATGAGGCAGAGCCACTGTGTTGCTTGTAAGTGGGCAAAGTACAGGTACTTTTTGGTGCTCTAAGCAGGATATCTTGGCTTTTGAGCATTGCTCAAATGAAACAAAGCACTGGAGTTTTTGCCCATCATTACAACTGCACATTTAGTTTCATGATGTGGCATCTGGGCTGAGCCTGTGTATACTCTAATGTCAGAAAAAAGACATTTCCAGCCATGGGACCGTAATGACTGAACTGCCAAGGACATACCCATTTGTACCAGCTGTGAGCTGGAGGATGGCTCATGGAATGGAGAGCTGATTTCTTTGCACCTCTGAGCCAGTCAGCACTATTCCACTGGTGATTTTCTGTCTTCAGTTTCAGAGCTTGTAGAATGATCTGGCTTGCCAGGGACTGGACACTGAATTGACAGAGACGGATCTAGACTGAGTCTAGCTGGAAAGTGGAGCACACCATTTTTAGCAGGAAGTATATATTTTTAAATATTGCCATGAGATATTAGATGTGTTACAGCAGCTCATCTCTGTCTTGAGGGATTTGGGGCCATGGGCAGTCTGTACCCCAGTGTCAATCACAACCCCATGCTCAGAGTACCTCCTGCACTAGGACATGCCAGTGTCTACATTTTATAAAAAAACAGCTCCAGGTCAGGATGCCAAATTGCTCTTGAAGCAAGTGAATCTGGCAGCAAAGAAAGAGCTCAGGCCGTCTTCTTGGCCATAAAGCGGTGATGGAAAGGTGAGCAAGACAGATGGTGATTGCTATATCAGACACTTGGCTAATCCTCAGCTGTTCTCTGTCAGTTTACTCAGTAAAAACCTTAAGAGAAACCCCCACTTTCCCTGGTACGTTCATGAATTTAACCCAGTGGGACCTAGAAAAGCCCATCAGCCACATGCCCACAGTGAGCAACCCTACAGGAGGTGTCATGGCTACAGTTGTAATCTGTCACCTCTAACTCCTCCGACTGAATGGCCACATTCTTATTTACATCCTGAGACTTGCATTCATACCCTTACCTGTGCAGTGAGACAAGTCTCTTTCTCCACCACTGCTGCTTGCCAGGGAATGCACAGATAAAGCAAGGTGCTCCCTCCTGCCACCAAGGACAATGTGCTCTTATTAGTCAGTAGCTGCTGGCAAGCCCTGGAGGCTGGACATGCTTCTTGTTTCAGCAACCTGGAGTGAACATGGAAAGCACCTGGCTACAAGGGCTGTAAACAAATAGAGACTTGACTGGGAGTTGCCACATAGCACAGGAGTTAAAATGAGATACAAAGCCAGGCACCTCCTATTACCAAGGAAAATTCAAGCCACCATTTGTCCCTGCACGGTTCTGTTTTCCAGTGCCAACACACCCTGACCAGAGACAGTTTGGCATGGAGGATTCGCTAGGCCTGATGCAATGTTCCCAACCTGGGATCAGATTAGTCCTAACCCAGGATCTTATGCAAATCCAAGGCTGAAGGAAGCTTGAGAATGAAATAAGAGAAAATCTCCCTGATCAAGGTTGCTGATAAAAGCAGCCGCCTCCAGCCGGTGAGCAGCACCGCCCACAGCCTGGCTCCTGGCATGCCAGGCTGGGCAGGGGCTCGGGTGGCTAATGACAGTCCGGCACAGTCAGGCAGGAGGAGAGCAGGATGTTGTCCCATCCCACGCACAGAGCAGCTCTATCTGAGCGAGCAGGAGGCCATGCCAAAAACACGGACAGAGGCAGACGTGTATTCCACTGTCTGTGGGGAGTCCTGGGGCAGCTGTGCTGATCTCTCAGCGGCCATGGCTGTGTGGAGGGGCTGAGTGTAGGCACTCTTCATTTTTCTGGGCTTTCTAGATATCCTCTGCTCGGTGCATTATATATCTACTTTCTAGTGTGGACAAGATTTGGGAGTTAAGAGGGTCTCCAGGGTGCCTGTGTTTCCTACCTGCTTACAGACAGTACTCACACAGTGTTTGTGTGGTGTACCTTTAGTTAGAAGGGATCTACTCTAGTTATCCCAAATATTAGGAGTAGAACTAGGTCCCACACTCCGTTTCACACCAATAGATGCCATTCAAATGGCAGCAACGTCTCTCCCCTGCTCTCTGTGCACAGGGTACACACTGCAGCGAAGTAGAAAGCGACGCAATTGCAGAAACAACTTCTAGTAGCCACTGTGATCCCTGATAATTACTCTTCTTAACCTCCCGTGGTGCCTCACGGATGCTTGATGGCTGCTCAGCAAAGCCAACTGCGTGTCCTGCCTGCGCAAGGCTCTCGGTATCTGGTATCAACGTGACTAAGACCAGCTTGCAGGTTCCGTCACTTACCATTCCCAAGAAACTTTCTCCCGGAGGCAGTCAAGGCACAGGGCTGCCACGGCAGGTATTTTGCCCAATTAAGCAAGTGAGCAGTGCTATGTGGCTGGTTGACATTTAGAGCAGAGCAGAGGAAGACAGACTGCAGGGAGATGTTGCAACCTTGTTTGTGTTGGCAGTGGATGGGGTTGCGAAAAAGCCCTAAGAGAAAGTAACAAACAAAGGGTGTGTCTTGAAAGGAGGTTGAGTTCAGAAACCTTTGCACAACGTGCAAGCAACACGTGCAAGAGCCAGGTGATTCAGAGCTGCCTTTCCTACGCTCTTGTGACCTAAATCCCCCAACAAAAGGGACTAGTATGTGCAAATACAACAAGAGCCTCCTGGCCTCTGGACCTGGTTTTCCAGGAAGAAAACCTGGCCCTGTTGTACAGAATGACACACTGAGGTGCAGTACAGGATGTTTTTAGGGTTGTGTATAGAGACTCAGGGACTGTTTAAGATCAGACTTGGGGGTAGTGCCCCAATATTTTAGTTTTCATGTGGCTGAGTTTCTTCTAACATAAAGCTCCTCTTTACATTGCCTCTTGTAAGTCAACCATTGTATGAATATTTCAGATTCTTTCCATTTGATTGTTTTGTTCTGGGTTTTTTTTTCCAAAATAGGAAAAAGCTTTTTGTTTGCTTGGGAGAGAGGAGGGTTAGCACTCCATGTGTGTGATGCTTTCACAGAATCATAGAATAGTTTGGGTTGGAAGGGACCTCAAAGATCATCCAGTTCCAAACCCCCCTCCATGTGCAAGGGTACCACCCACTAGGCCAGGCTTGCACAGGGCCCCATCCAATCTGGCCTTGGACACTTCCAGGGACGCTTTAAGAAATATTCTCTCAGTCCAGGCTTCTAGAAGAGCACAGCAGGCAGAATCAGCAGTGCCTGTTGGTTACAGGGAAAACAGCTTCTTTTGGAGCTCCAGGAGAGAAGTGCAAGTGTTCCTTGCTCCTTTGTTTGAACACACAGTGTTAATTATTGTTCTATCTGCTGAGGGAGCACTCCCATAGAACACTGCTGTGTTACTTTACAGTAAATTTTTCTGAGCCCATGTTATTTCCTGGGAGGAGTGCTTATAAGATGACCATGAGATTTTTAATCCCTTTGGGGACCTGTTTAGAGGTCCCTCATTGCTTTCACCATTATGGGCAGCCTTTCACCCCATTTTGCGTGGCCAAGAGGAGATCACACAGTGGTGCTGACTCAGTGCTACAGAGAGGGGTTGTGTCATGAGGCACTGATGAGGCGAGATGAGGCAGTGATGTCACAAGGGCGGAATCTGCATATCCTGTTGGAATAAACAGATAAATGCCAAGTCAAGCTCCTCCATTATCTCTTGCATTCTTAGATTTTTTCACCTTCTTGTTTGTGATTCAGCCTTTGAGGCACCTGGTATTTGTCTGTTTTTTTTCCCACCACTGAATCGTGTTCTCATTTGCACATTATCCCTTGCCTGAATTTCCCCAATCGGTGTCTAGACAGATATCGCTGTTTTGTGAGGAATACAAGTGGAAAAGCATATTTTTATTCCCGAGGATCTTGGAAGCTTTTCTGAGAGGCAGAAAGTTTGCTCTTCTCTTTGAACAACACACAGAGTATCAAAAATCAGACCACGGCATGGGCAAAGATAGGAACATAATGTGTAGGAAACACAATATTCAGGTAGGGCAGCCAACACTGTGCTCGTCTGTGTCTTAGTCTCTATAAATCAGGCAGATGTCTTGCAGGCAGAACAGCACAAAAGAGGTCTCCAGAAAGCACTCAAATCCAGTGAAAAAAGAAACTTTATGAATCAGCATGGTGTGTATTGAGGTCAGTGAGGAGGAAGGCAGAAGGACATTAACATGAGAATAGTGATTTATTAAAACTCTGCAGCCCTGAGAAAGACGAGCAGGAATTGTTGATTTCAGAGATCATGTGCAACAACTGCCAGACAGGGGACTTCCCTTCTTCTCTACTGGAGTATGACCTCCATTCATACTTCGGCTGCTCTGGTTTATATCTATATGTTGTAGCTCTAAAACCCTCAGAGCCGAGTTCGTCTGCAATATTTTTTACGTAAAGCATTTATTTTAACAGCTTCCCTACATGGACTGTGTGCAGTTCTTTGGGGACAAGGCCATTTTTCAAAGTTAGTACTGCAGAGACAATAAAAAAGAGCTAAAAGAGATTAGAGTTTTGACTCTTACTATATATCAGGGAAATCTTACTGGAAACCTCAGACAGATGCACAGTAAAAAGGCTAAGCATGCTGCTTCTGTGATATATTTGCCTGAAATTGCTAGAAGACTCATATAACTTTTCCCTGTTTGCACTTGAGAAACAGATTGCTTCACTTCTTGATCCAAAGTTTGAGCAGTTCATGCTTAAAAAACTGCAAACCAAGGGGCATTGGCTGATAATCATGTAATTGTGCTGCTTTTTTGTCCTTTTTTTCTGTTAGTGTATGTTGACAGCACATAAATCATTGCAGCTTTCCAGATAGTTACATTGGTAGAGCTCTGCTCCCAGGATTTAAAGGCAAAGTCTTGCAATATGAGCATCAGCTGAGCCATGGCCACTATCACTGTCAGCTTAGCTGACAATAAAAGGAGGTTAATCCAAACTGCATCGACTGCAGGCCTGTGTACAGCAAAGTCACACTGGCTTTGTTTATTATGGGCTAAGAGGCAGCACATGGAGAGTTACCACAGCTCAGCTAATATATGGTAAGTTGCTAAGCTTGTAAGCCTTGAGTCCCTATTTTCTGATTCACATCTGACACAGGAAATGGAAGACAATAATTAATGAGTGGAAGAGGAGATATGGCTTTACAATAGAGAGAGATGGTGAGATAACCTTATTACATATTTCACTGGATCTTTTACCAAACAGATGATAGACTCGTTATAAAGGGTGCACAGAACAAAGAGAACATTGACATTTAAAAAGATTCTGCTCCGGAAAGCAGCCACAGAATTGGCATGATGGGTTTCCGTGACTTTTATGTTTGGCTTTCGGGTGAAGGAACAGCTTTGTGTCTATTAGACCTGCAAAGTGTTGCAATGTGGGAGTTAAACTGATTTTTAGTCTGATGAGATTTTGGTCTTGAAGTATGCTTCTGTTCCTTCCTCCATAATTTTTTTCCTTTCTTTTTATCTTTTTTCTTTCTCTTTTTTTTTTTTCCTAACTTCATTTTCCATGAAGACCAGCTAGCAGCAGCTTTTGCTCCACTGTTTTTTTTGTTTTTTCTCACTTGTTCACAGGGCAGGGCTGCTTTTCCCACTATGCTGTTGCAGCTTCAAAGCTGCCTTCACACAAGCTTATACCACCCTAGTTTAACCAGTGTGAACTTTTACATTTGGTGATCTACACCAGCTGTAGAATGTCTTATCCTTGTTCATTTACAAAACTCTTCTAACCAACCAGAGATGAAAAAACAGCTGTATTGATACTAAAATAAGAGGGTCTACACAGCCTTGTGCCCTGATTTAGTTAAACTTTCTTAAAGCTGCACCCTTTTAAATTAGTGCCACTGGCTATGCACTCGGTATGTCAGAAATATCATGCCAGGGTTGTACAAGCTATTGAGTTTTATCCTCAGTGATATACTAGAAAAGCTTTTGCTTTCAATGAGCCTGGAAAATAAGAATGTAAATGCTTGTAAACTTGAAGTCTGTGAGTGCACTGGTGGAATCAAAGCAGTGGAAATATTAGAATAATACGTGGGGTGAGACAAAACCACACCTGGCTCTGTGTCACCTCTCTCTGGCAAAGACCCTCTGCAGACCCTGTGGCTCCCTGAGTGACTTTGGGAACAGTGAGTGCTGCCTGGTTGCATTTAGGATCACTCAGAACATGATGTGTTTAAAGTTAGCTTAAGTCTCATAAAAACCTGTAAGTAACACCCAAACAAAAGGCTGCACTAAGTCCATTTTGCACTTTCTGCAATGTTTCTCAGAATTTGGGTTCACAGGAAATTGCAACTTTCCGGTCTGATTCAGGAAAACATGAAATGTCAGATTTTTCTGTGGAACAGAGATTTCGGCACTCATTCAGCCCAGCCAGCAGGTGAGGAGAAGCTTAACAGCAGCACACGGAGTTAGTGTCCACCTCAGTAATCCCTTGAGCAAAGAGCACATGAGGCTGGAAAACTCTGAAAGGGAAGTCAGAATGACCCTAACAGAAAACCTTTCCTAAAGGAAACCACATCTGTTCAAGCTGGCGTGGAGGACTGTTCTCAGGAGGAGCGAGATGCAAAGTTCAAGGGAACTGCCTGTGAAGACACACGGTGACGGAGCTGGGTTATATAATGTGCCTCGGTGTGAGGAAGCTCTTTGTTCTATTTACAAATCCCTGTATTACTGACAAGGAAACTTGGGTGGCTGCCTTCCAAAGACAACAATGAAGAAAGAAAGAAAGGTGGGTTTTTCTTTGTCTTGCAGCTTCCATAAATCCCCTCCTATTCTTAAATGTGATTTTTAAAATGGTTTTTCTTTCCCCCATGTATAATCCCATTGCAGGTTTTACAAGTGTAATTACAAAGCAATTAAATGTGAGAGCAGTGAGGAAGACTGCAGCAAGGAACGCTGAGCCTATTTGTTTGAAAACTCCACAGGTGCTGGTTACAACTTTGAAACACCAAGGTTATTGTGTCTGAAGAGTATTGTTTCATCCACAAAGAGGTCAAATACTGGAGAACATTCTTGGATATTATGTGAGATTTAAGTGAGACTTGTTCCTCAGAGACTACCTTATAAACCAGTTTATCTGATACAAAAACTCCCAAACCCTGAGAAAACTCAGGGTGAGATTGGAACACCAAGGGAGAGGATAGAGCTGAGGTCACAAAATCATGAATAATGCAGAGTAAAGGGATAGAGAATGAATAATCACTATTTGCTATAGCATGAGAACACTGATTTTCATTAAAAAAACAATCCCAATCATTTTTCTCTGCAGAAACAGGCTCTTATTAAATAGACTCCTCTAAGCCAATCTCTGGGACTCTGCCTCTACCATTCACTTTTCTGTACTCCTCAGTAAATATTTAGACTGAATGGTGTAGAGCTGTAATGGCCTCTGGGAATAACCCTTGGTACCTGTCACTAAATCCATTCTATATATTTGCTGGTGAACAGTTTGGCTGTAGACTAGACGCTGTTCTTGCTATTCAATGAAAAATTTATTTTGTGAGATTTTCATCGTTAGCTAATAACAAGTTCCCTTTAATTTCCAGGTTACTTTGGGGAAAAAGGCATTTATTTGGTAAAAGCACATTATAAAGAATTACAAGGTTGGGATAGTCCTTCCAAGTCTTGTTCAAACTCCCTTTCAGACACCAGGAGTCCTTTATCTCAGCTGTCTATCTAGGAAAATATTTACCCATTAAAATGACCTAATCGCAGGAAGGGGCCAGGGCCCAATTTTCTCATTTGCCTGCCTGTCTCATCGTGGGGTGAGGCTTGATGCAGGGTGTGTACCAGTCCCAGATCCCCAAGCAGAGCCTGCAGCTGGTGCTCAACACCAACAGCATCAACCCGTGCAGTGCTCTGGGTGCTCGGGACACAGTCTGGGTGCTCTCAAACACTGGTCGTATTCAGCTTCTCCATCAGTGCCTTCCTACCATGTGAGCAGCATGGCCACCTCATCAGGAATCTCTGGAGCAACATCGTTGTTGTTCCTACCTGAATGTAAAGAATGAGTGAAATATCTTAACTGAAAGACACTGGAACCATTCTGCTTAGGACAAAAGCAGAGGAGGAAAGAGCCCAGATGAAGTCATGGACATTCAAAGAGCTGAGCTGCTGTGTTTCCACAGGTGAAGATGCAAGCTGATCTCTCTGTAATAAGATAGGGTGGGAAAGGTTATATAATTAGGTTGCTTGTTGCCTTAAACCCTCCTTCTCTGTAATGCTAAATAAAACAAATGCTTCAAGGATATAGGTCGTTATCCCTGATCAGCTGCCCAAAGGGAGGAAACAAAGGGTGGTAAACAGCTGACACATGGGTGTAGCCAGCTTTTGATTTAACAGTGGAGAAAAGTGGCATTTTTCAGTCTATGTTTGGGAGGAGTGAGATGTTGAATAGGTGAGATGGGCCTCCAGAAGTTCTGCAAATGCTGGAACCTTGTGGCTGAAATGCAGGCAGGATAATGCGAATACCAACTGATTTTTTTTCCTCTTTTCCTTGCAGTAGGTGTGGGACTAAGAAACACAGGTGACACCAAAATGTCAGCTGAAGCTTTGAAGCCATTTGACTCTTTCTAAAAGCTCTGTGCAGATCAGGTATTCCTAAGTATATTGCTTCAGGCTCACAACCTCAGCCAGCCCTTGCTAGGAGCATTACCACATTCCTGGAGCTATGGTGGCTGTGGTGTGTCTGTAGCTTCAAACAGATACTTGAAACGTTCTGAGAGAGGGGACAGAATACACATAGGTGGCTCTGACATCTTAGTGATTTGCCAAGGCACCAGTGAGATCCTAAGTTTTCTCCACTGCAGTCACAAACTCAGTGTTCTCAGGTTATTACTCCGAAGCGAAGATGGTGCTTCCAGCACACGTTTACTCTCAAATTGTCCACTAGATTAGAGACAATTTGGAAGAGATCTACGAGCAATCTGGTTTAGCTCTCCGCAGACATTCCTCTCCAGCCACAAGCAGCTCAAGAGCAGTTTGAGCCCAGCTCCGGTGCCAGGGATCTGTCACCTCACTGGCAGCGGGGCTGGGCTGTCTCCTTGGTGATCCAAATTTTTGATGGTGTGAAGAAATGCGCATTCAGGCATGGCTGAGCCCAGGAATACTGAGGTGCCCTGCATTGCCTCTGTGTCCCAAAGTGGGACAGAGCAAATGGAGTAGCCTGTGGGCAGAGATGCTCTTGGTAAAGGTCAAACACGTGGGTTGAAATGGGTCTATAAAAATTCTTGAGTCAGTCCATACTTATGTGCTGTAAGGTAATATATGGAGCTCTGAGGGTAACTAATGGAGGTAAGGAGTCCATCACTTTCATAGCCTGGTGTGATCTCCCAGAGGCTAGGAAGGGCTGTTGTCTCCTTTTATAGATGGAGAGGCACAAAGCTCCAGAGTACTGGGGAGAAACATGTTGGACAAATGTTTCTCATTAGGAAATGTTTATTTGTCAGACATGAATCCTTTCATGTAGTGTGTGTGGGAGTGTATCCATTTTAGCAAGATACTCTAGGAAATGTTTTCTTGGAGTCACCATGGAATTTCTGGCCAAAATGGTCCTTCGTTGTGGCATGGTCATTTCTGGGCTGTCTGGGAGTCTGTAGGTCAGATCTTGGAGCTGAGGCTGGCAAGATGGGGAATTAAAACAGGCAAAACTGATTCTCAGTCACTTCTGGCACTGTGATTTGTTTTTCATTGCATGCTTTTTGTCCTTTATTACAAGAGAGAAAGTCCTCCAAAATGTTGAGAAGTCCTGTTTTTGTCACAGTAGAGATGGGAAAGATTCCAGACTCTCCAAGATACTGGCAAATGGTGGAAGCTTTTCCAGCTCAGTTCAAGCTGCAACTTTCCCCAAGTCCCACATCTGTTCTGTTGAAGAGCTGCATACTTAACCCTGTTTTCCTGCATAGGAAATGATGTAAATAAAACTATTTGCTTTTGAAAACTATTACTGCCCAATCATCTAGTGGAGAAAGGGCAAAGCTGGCAGCCAGGAACTTGAGAAGCAGCAGCCATGTCCTCTCCTTTTAACTCCATTGTCCTCTGTTGACAAGCTGGTATGTCAGACTGGTCACACCTCTCAGTTCTCAAAGCAGTTGTTTTCCAAAGTAAATACTTCTCTTTACATCATTTTCTTTGTATATATGTTTAGTATAAACCAAATTAACCTCTTGCTTTTTCAAGGTTTTAAATCATTTAGGACCTCTGTAGGAGACAGATAGGTGTTTTGAAGCACTCCACGGAGGACACCTCCCGAGCTGACAGATCCAGAGCTTTGCTGTTGCATAGGGCACTGTCTGATGGCACCATGGGATTTGGGCTACCTAGTCCTCTGGGAACATCCACCTTAAGTTACTTGTCTTTGCCATTACCAACTGCACAGCTTTTGATTTCTTAAACTCTTCTCATCAATCCTGTTCTTTGCTCAAGTCTGCCCAAAGGCTCAGAACGGGAAATGGAAATGTCCAGGGGTCAAGCACAGAAATCAAGTTTTGTTCAGATGAAAACTATGAAGAGAGAGTGTGCTACCTCTGAGCAGGTAGGCCAGAGGGTCATTGGCTTATTTTGCAGTCTTGCCAAAAACTCCTCTTGGATCTGTTGTTCAATGCAACTCAGACTGATTTTCATCCAGAATAGCTCTTCATGTTTTAATTTTGGTTTCCTTTTTATGTTTCTTTTTTTTTCATTGTGAATTATTTATCCTGTGTTTCACCAAGGGAATCTAATTTTCTCATCTTCTCACTTCCTAATATTTAAGATCTCTCTAGGTGTCTCCGTAATACACCCATGTTCCCTGATTGAAGGAGTTACAGGAAAAATCCACAGTTGGCATTTTTAGCTTGCGGAGATAATATTTTTGTGGCTGTATACATTTCTATGTGCTGTAACTCTATTTACTTTAGCAGAAGAGCCTGTAAGATTGACAAGTGAAGCAACATATTTAAAATATATATCTTGCAAATGTGTTAATGACTCTATAGGCTATAGGTCCCTGTGGAAATAAGAAGAGGCATTCTTTTAATAAACAATGGAGCGCATCCAGTTTTTCTTCCTACTTAAGTTATTTCCAGCACATTCACTAAAATGCTACCAGATTCAATAATATTTGTCTCTTTCTTGGCTTCTTACATACATAGCTTTCTTCCATGACAACAAGTCCAAGATTTTTTGGAGCCAAAGCAGGAATGATGATGTGTTTTTGTTGTTGTTGTTCTTCTAACCAGCTGTCTCTGCTCATCTTGCTGTCACTAGGAGAAGACATCTGCTTAGTAGATTCAATATTTTCACTTTGATTCTCAACAGGGAGGTCAGAGCCCATGCAAAAATGTCCCCCGAAATATTTGTTACCACAAACATTTCTTTTAAGACTGGGGTACTTTGTTTATTTAGTGTAGGCTCCATAAAGTATTTAACTGATTCCCTTCCTGTAAAACAAAGCACTTATGATTTCAGTGCTAAAATCTGGACGTGAGACATTTACCATGAGTGAGATACTGTGCAAGATACCAGATGGTGTAAAATACAAAGTCTAGTGGCTTCTGCTTTAATTATATCACATCATTCTGATGAGATACTAGAAGTTTGCTTTTTTCCCCCCACTAAGAGACCCAGAGAGTGAGGATTGTTAATGAAATTACCAGCTTCTTTACCAATTCTTTGTGTTAATTTCATCAAAGTTCATTAGAAAAAAGGAGTAGTGCTAGTAATGGTTTGGATGTGCCAAAATGCTTCAGGCAGTTCTTTCTTCTAGGCAATGCTCCTTCCTCATTAACCAAAGATCCAGTCCAGCAAAACACTTCAATCCTTAAATCCACCCTGTTCAATGGAACGCTTAAACCTAAGCTAAAATCTCTGTGGGCTCAAATTGGATTTAAGCATGTCCTTAAAATGAAGTATGCTACACTAGCACATTGCTCAACTGTACTTCTCAGCACTGGAATTCAGCAATTTTACAAAACTTTACCATTCTTGAGGCACAGGCAGCAATGGCTTAGGCTGTAGATGGAGCAGAGCAGGAAGCAGAGCCTGAAATATGTGCAGGGAGGTCTATACTTCCCTGAGCTACCCCAAACTCATCATGGCCAACAGAGAAATGATAGGGAATTAGACAGGACTGATGGCTAGGTAAAACTGAGCATCCTGTGAACCACTTGCAACTCCAAGAAGTGCATGGAGATGGAAGGTTTGATAATGGTCGCTATCTCTGACACACTCACAGAAATTGGGGAGTTGGAAATTGTGTTTGTCGTCAGTGAAGATTCCCTCAGGGTTTTGGCCAAGTCTCAATTGCTGTCAGAGATCTGTGATTCACTCAAGCCTGCTCAGTACCGTGTCTTGCATTCCTGTCTGGGTGCAAACATACCTGCAAAGTGGGGAATGACAAAGCTTGGCCCACTGCTGTTCCTAGATTCCTTCCACCAGGCAGCACACACGTGTATCTCTCAATCAGAAACAAGCACCCTGTTTGGAAATTAATTCAGACTTGCAGGATGAGTCTTTTCTCTCCTATCTGCCTAGTATCCATGCTGGTGTTTCCTCATTCGTTCCCCAGTGCCACAGGAATGCTGTTGCTGTGAGCTCAGGTTTTGCATGTGCTTCCAAGAATACCCTTTGGAGACTGAAGGGTCAAGTGTGACACTGCATGTCTGGGTGGAAACCGGCGTCCTCCTGGCGAGGCGGGTGAAAAGTGCTGCGGTTTGGGGCAGAGCAGTTGATTTAACACTGATTGCATCTGATCTTTGTCTGTAAATTAGGTGGCAGCTCTCCCAAAAACACATGCTTAGTGTGTTTTCCAGCCTCCTTGGCTTTTACCCACAGAAGAATTAGTTCACCAGGTGGGCGACTTTCCTGTTGTTCTGGAATTGTTGCTAGTGAGGGAATATGTCAGTTCCCCACAACTTCATCTGATTAGGAGCTGAATTGCAGCAAAGGTGACTTGGATTAGAGATAAAGAAAACGTATCCAACTGTGAAGCTCTGGAATGGATCCTCTAGATATTCTTATGAGCAGGGTAAGTGAACCCCTGTCAGGTATGGTTTAGGCAGTGCTGCTCCTGCTTTATGGCCTAAGAGATGGAATTCCTGTGGCTTCCCAAGGGCTCTTCCCATTCTGAGTTTTTTGTTTTGTGATTTTTGCACCTCAAATCTCACAGAAAAGTAGAGACCCAAATTCTGAAGAGCAAGATTTCACTTTCTGACTTCTGGAAACTTTGCACAGGATGGGGTCTGATAGGGGGTCATGGTGTGTCATTCCCTGCTCTAAACCCTGTGCTGTGGGTTTCTAAGGGCTCCTCCAGACATGGGAAGGTGAACTGACTGGTCTAAAGTCACACAACACAGGGAAAGTAGGAACAGGAGCCAAGTTTCCAATCTCCTAGTCATGCACCTTAAACACTAAAAAACTTAATTTCCTTGAATTAATACTGGCCCAGGCTGACTCCTGTATTCCTGCCTCCTGCCTGGCCTATGCAATGTCAGGCATTTCAGTCTTTTGCTGTTTAATTCATTTTGCTGCTATGGTGCAGGGTGCGGTAGATATTACCAAAGGAATGATTGTATGTTTGCCAGTATTTTTGATTCTTTCCAGGCAAGGAGCAGATTTTCACAGCCAGGCTCAACACCTTGAATTTTCTACTTTCATTTCCAAAGTGTATGATATTGGTCATGATAGGAAAAAAACCCAGAAAATTCATGCTGTGTGTGACAAGGCAGTGACCATTCTGGGCAGCACGTTACAAGGGTAATGGGCTGCAAATCAAACTTCTGCTGCTGTGCTGCAGAGGATTAGTCACAGTTCATCTACCAGCAAAATGGAGGTAGTAGTAGTTACTATCTCAAACTCTGGAGGCTCAAAGCTTAAAACTTTTGGGATCATTTAAAGGAGGCTGCTATGGATGGGCACAGTATTCTATCTTCTGTTAACAGCACTGGAAAATTTCATAAGCCTGATGGATAAAGAAGCAATAATTGTTGGATACGGGACAAGGAAAATATTTGACCACTGGTTTTCTCTGAAATACTAAATGGAGAACACTTGTCTCTCATCTTGGGCCAAAGGGGTTTTTTTAGTGTTCAAATACTTCCCCTAGATACCAGTTGACACAACACAAGGGCTGTTGCAGATCTGCAAGAAAACTTGAAGAAAAAAACCAAAAAAGGCAACAGTTCCTGAGTATATCTGCCATCAAGAGCTCCACTATGCTGAGGTTGACAGACATGGGTTCCAGGAAGCCCCTGGTGATGACCACCTGCTCCTGGTGGAAGCAAATCCCACTGTGAGTTGTCCTCGGGGCGCAGGGCAGGAGCATGACCTCGCAGCCCAGTGGTCGAAGCACTCAGCTGGAAGGAGACAGGTGAACTGTAGGTTCTGCAGGAGGGAACTGAACCTGGGTTTACAGGGCCTCAGGGGAAGGCTTTGGCTGCTCAGCTTGAGCTGGTGCTACGGTCTCTTCCACCTGGAAATCTCCGTGTGAGTCTTTCACAAGAGGCCATGTTCACAGAGTACTGCTGGCTCTCTAGGTAACACCTATGGCACGGGGCCCTGGTGACTCATGCACCGTTCAGCTTTGGTTTAGGATCTCAGCAGGGTTTAAACACCGGGTAGGCGGCTAGGACGAGGCTGGGGTATTTCTAGTCATAGTCCTAATGCTTAGGAAACACCTGTGGCCATGACTGCTCATGAAGATTTAGCTGCAGTGTTTCTAAGGAGAGAATCTGGCCCTAGCAGGCCTCTGTTCCTGGGGGAAATTTAGCACCCTTTGTACACAGGGCCAGTGCAGGGCACCAAGTCAACCCCAGATGGGGGGTTTGCACTGACGACTAAATTTGAGAAATGCCATGCTTTCCCTTCTGAGGGGTCTGCCAGGGTGGGGTGAAATCTCTTGGGGTCTCTGACTGGGAAGTACACTGGTTTCGGCAGCCAGGGAAGGTGGAGAGACGCTGAATCACAATTCTCTGCTACAGCTTCTTAAGTCTTTTAGGCACTTATTGTCCTTCCTTTGTGTCCAAACGAGCAATCTTGCCCTCCTGGGGCTGTCAAGCACTGACTGTGGACATTAAAGCTGGTAATGGGATACGATGTAAACATCTTCTGAAAGCACACACCAGAGCCCTTTATTTTAAAAATGAAATACATTTGAAGTGCCTAAAAACTCACCCAGAAATCTCTTTCCAAATGAGTTAGGCTTGGCAACGCTCCTCTCCACAGCCTGAACACAATGTAACCCTTCTGTCTTCCCGTTCTCTTCAGGGCAGATGCAGATACCGAACAGCTACTTAAAGGGTAACATTCCATTATAAAAACAATCACACTCAACATCCCAATTTATTTTAATTGCAGTCCTTAGAAATAGCCACAAAACAATCAAACAGAAAGCAATCAGAAAATAGTTTCCCTTCCCCCTCTCCTTAGTATTCTCGACAAGTTTTGTTTTGAATATGTGAGAAGGCAGCTCCTTTGGAACTCCCAGCACCTTTTACCTCCCCTCACCTTGTTCTTTGCCCCAGCAGAGGAAGAACAGATTAAAAGTTGTTTGGAGAAGCACCCAAAGAATCACAAGGATCCACAGGGTGCATTTCTGGGCCTAACGCTCCCGTGGCTCGGGGATGCAGAGCAGGAAGGTGATGCTCGCAGGGTCGAGGCCGCCTCCAGCCCTGTTCCCCTCCCGCCCAGGTACCGGGAGCCGCTGCCGCCCGCCCCC
>VWZT01000192.1:155163-228856 GCA_013397055.1 Pachycephala philippinensis
TCCCCCTTCCTTGCCCTCCACTTTTGAACAGGCAAACCTTAGCCCTGCCATTGCTCAGGAGCACTCCCCGCGCCCCGGGGCTGTGCTGGGAAGCCGGCAGTGCTCCCGAGGAGGCGTTGATGAAGCAACTCCTGCCTAATTGCTCTGCCGCCTGTACCTCGAGGTGCAGCTTGGCCCTGCCGGTGAAACAGACGAGAGTTGGATCCTCCTGCTTTGTTTTGATTAGTTTTGTTTGTTTCTTTTTCCCTGCACCTGTAGGAATTGACTTTTTAGCACAGTTGTGTTGTTCTTGGGTTAGTTTCCTGTCTGTTTCTTTCCGTTTTGCTAGGGAATTGGTACATGAAAATTTAAGGAGCTTGCAGGAGCCATCAAACCTGCTGATGTGTCTCCCTGCACATCTGCAACACCTTGATCCCTCTTCACAAAAGGGTTTTGACCCATGCTAAATAGGAAGGTCTCACACAGAAGCCACAAGTGGTTTT
The DNA here is from genome assembly GCA_013397055.1 of Pachycephala philippinensis. Taxonomy (NCBI): domain Eukaryota; kingdom Metazoa; phylum Chordata; class Aves; order Passeriformes; genus Pachycephala; species Pachycephala philippinensis. The sequence goes on from VWZT01000192.1 coordinate 155,646, forward strand.
TGGGCAAATTTCAGGATTTCTGTTCTTCCATGGACTTATTTACCTGTGGAGTTTGTTCTTGTACATTCCAGAAATGATTTCTGGGGCAAGATCTGAGAGTGGCGAGTGCCCAGGAGCTGGGTGATACAGCAGGTGCTGGCTCACCAAGTAATTGGAGAAATGGGATATTAGGAAAGTATGGGAACACACAAAGCTGGAGAAGAGGACACAGCGTTTCATTTCTATGTTAATAATGTGTCTGTGTTCTTGCTGAAAAATGTTGGCTGCTGTCCTATGTGTAGCTCAGCCTGCTGTGCAGCAGCACTGTTTAGGGATGTGAGGGACTTTCTAATTATCCCCACCCTTGCTGAAGCAGGACTGGCCCACACAAGGCTAAATAATACTCTGGGATTTCCCTTGGGAAATATGTGCATCTCTGGATAAAGACTTATTGTTGAAAACTTCTCTCTGCTTGTTGGCTTGGTCTGTCTCCCCCTGCCCACCCCATGACCTTGCAGCCTATTGCTCCTAAATTTATTAGCTGTTATTCCCCTCTTTTAATTGTTTAGCCGTTGTTGGTGGGTTTTTCCCTGCGGGACGGGCCATCAGCAGCTGATGGTGTGGGTGGTGGCCACAGAGCCACCTGTCAGCAAGCCCCTACCCTCCCCCTCAAATCCTGCCTCTAACTTTGTTGAAGGTGCTGCTAATGGGCCCTTCAGGCCTGTTGTCCCTTGTTTCATAGATGGTTTTCCGTTAATTGTTCTATTCAGGATTTCTTTTTCCACCTGTCTCACCTTGTGTAGGCTGGGTAAAGCTGCCAGATCAGGGACACCTGGGTCCAGGATAGCAGCAGCAGTAAGTTGCCATTAGTAATGGTCCTGTAAAGAGATGTCATGTAGTGGGTAGGAGACCTGCTTCCTAATAGTCACTGCCACCGTGTGTATTGAGTGGCTGTGGATACGCTGGCTGTGTGTGTTCCATGTTGCCAGCAGTCCTGGTTGGTGGCATGAAGCCCTTGTGTGCTGCCTGGGTAAGCTCCTGGGTGGAAATGAAGGACATGTCCAGGAAAATGAAGCTAAAATGGTCTCATTAAAGTTTCTTTAGGGACAGCCCCAAGCTGCTCTGAATTGCTGATGTGCTGTCTCTGTGGTGCCTGGGTCAGTGAGAATTACTGCTTTTCTCACGGTACAGCTGTCTCTGTCTTGCCAGCCCTAATTGCCTGGTGTGGTTGGTACTGGCTGGGCAGAGATGCTGGTACTGAGCTGGGAGAGAAACTCCAATTCCTGTTGCTCAGAGGTGAGATTTTTACCTTTGGAACATGTTTGGAGATCAGCCTGGATGTCAGAGCAGGATGCTGGTGAGCATGCCCATCTCGGTGTGGGTTCCAGCTCTAGGGAATCCTTTCTCTTGTTCCTGTTTGGTGGCGAATCCCCCAGCTTTCGGGGATGAAAGTAGAATGATGATGTCTGTGATGTGCTGTTGTGAAACCAGGACAAACTGGCAAAAGCCTGCCTTTAGACCGGCAGGCTAGAAGTGATTTTCAGGTCCCATATCCTGGCAGTCATGGTTAGTTTACCTGTCTTGCCACATGGAAATTTGCAGACCACGTTGGATTTCCAAGTTGCGTTGCTCTGAGAAATGCCTTCAGCTGTGCTGTGTTAGTGAGGTAATGGGCACAACGAGGAACTGGTGCAGTGTAATTCAAGCTTTCAAGCAGTGTAATGGCAGATTCAGGTGTGTATCCTTGCTAAAGCACTTGTTTCTCTAGGAAGTTCAGGGATGAAGCTCCAGAGCTGGACTGGTGAGTTTTGCAAGGCACCTTATAGTGCTGGCTGCAGTCTCAGTGGCGCTGGAGTGCTTTTACATATATTATCATCAGTATGCAGTTTTAGTTATAACTCCTAGTAAGAACTATGGTGTGGGGGTTCATGCTCAGAGTGCAGACACCATTCGGTTTTGAAGCCTGGCTGATGCCTTGTTAAAATCACTGCTTGTGTTCACCTGTCTGACTATAAAACTTAAGTAATACCCTTGTGATCAGTCAACTTGGTGTATGCAGTTTTGGAGAGGGATAGTAAGAATGGCTGGGAGCTGGAAAACCTGAGGGAATGTTACCAGCAGTATAGGATCACTCCTATTAAAAGGACACATGTTAGAAAGGTGTCAGAGAAACAGCGAGTGCTATGGGAAAGGGATGTCTATTCCTTTGTACAACTGAAAACCAAGGTGAAAGTGGCTGATTCAAAATGAAGAAAGTTAAGTGCTTTTCAGTGTAACTAATGGCAGCATTTATCATGCAGAATGTTGCTGAGAACAAGAGTTTAGCCAAGTCTGAAAGGAAGATGGGATGGTTGTGTGAGTGTCAGGTACATTCAGAGTTGTACCAGCCCGTGGTGGTGCCCACTGTATCATAAACGTCTAATTGGAAAGAAGAAGCAGTTTCATGTAGGTTTCCATGAAGCATCTCTGGCTGACTGTAGCTAGAGAAAAGCAGTAGCTTGGGTGGATGACAAATTGTTCCAAGAAGACAGTTTCCGTGTGTCTGTGGAAACAAATACCCTCAGGGTGCCTGCAGTGGTTTCTCTATTGCTCTGCCCATCATGGTTGTGTGAACAATACATCCTCAGTGGCATTTTGTTGCTCCTCAAGCTTCTGAAAGCCTGACCCACACAGCTCTGCCTTTCTCCTACTGAGCTCTTCTCTCGCTGACATGGCTCTGCAAAACACTTGCACACTCTGCTCTGGCTGGCCCCAGATGCTGGGTTTCACCTTTAACTGGTTGTCCAGGCTCTGGTGTGGGCTGTGGCAGCCCTGCTAAGGTGGAGCTAAGTCCCTGTGAATACATTAAGGGGTTTTAGATATTTCTTCAGGATGGTGAAGAAATGTACACTGGCCAAGAGTGGGTCCCTTCCAACTCAGGATATTCCGTGATTCTTTAGGTATGTCTGTGCTTTTTAGGTACTTTATTTTTGTTTTTGATGGGGAGAAACCTTCAGGGAAGTAAGATGAATACCAAGTCCGTGTGATCCACCAGAAGTCTGAGATTCAGCATCTCTGTTGTGTGCACATGTGAGTGAGACAGTGATGCTCCTGTCTGTGGGACAAGGTCGTCCCTCCACAGCCTGTCTTTTCACCCCAGTATCTTCCTTATCTCCCTTTGCTCTCGCTCTTGTAGCAGTGTGATTCTGTTAAAAGGTAGAGAGCTTACTGCAACTGCAGCCAGGACAGAGGAGACGGGAGCAAAGGAGATGGAAAGCATAACTTGTCAAAGGATGACAGTTGTCTGATGGACAGATTCACAAGGAACAATGCCTTTAAAGAGCGTGGGTTATACATAGGAAAATACTTGAAATAACTTTACAAGCAAGGGTTGCAGAAGAGGGATTGGAGGGAAGATCTTGTGTTTGGTGTCCATGTGTTCTTTGGGGTGCTGGAGGAGAGCATCAGTAAAGTCTGAAGAGCTCAGTGTTTTCTTCTTTCTAATTTAGGGAGCCCTTTGTTTCGCGAAATAGAAACAAACAGAGAAAAGAAAACAACAAATCAAACCGAAAACCACAGACAAGAAAAAAACCCCACAAAACATTAAAGCTTTTGAGAGCTTGTGCCTGCCTGAGAAGCAGAGTTTAGCAGGGTTGGTTCCTTTCATTCACCCTGCTCCTGGACATGGCAGGCCAGGCAGGGCTGGTGATGTTTTCCAGTCCAAACATGAAAAAAACTGAAACCCGCTACCCACACTTAATCATTGTGATTAAGGTTATCGGTAGAGACGACTCAGTGGAGATTCTGTTTTGATCTCCAAGAGCTGGTTTTGATCAGGTTCTGAGCAACTGCAAAAGCTGGCATGAAAATGATCATTTTTAAGTCACTGTCAGCAAGTCTCTTGTCATTTTAGACTGTCAGTATCTGTTGTTGGGATCTGTGGGTGACAGTGACACACACGTGTGAGTCAGAAGAACTCCCAAACTATCACAATATGCTCAGGGAAGGAAAACAAACATTGGTGGAGTTGTGGGCTGCTGATAACCTTTTCTTAGACAAAGTTAGAAGCTTTTGAGTGTTGCAGGCTGTTAGGATGTTTTCTGTCGCCCTTGATGCCAAAAGGGAACCTTGGAATACCGTGATTCCTCAGCAAACCTATAAATTACTTAGTTTGGTTTGGGGGCAGGGAGGGATGCGTGAAGGTCTCTGGCTTATGCCAGTTTTGTTGCTGGATAATAGCCCATCAGCCCTCTTTGGGGTTTGCAGGTCTGGCTGGGAGGGATCCTGTGTTGTGTCTAAGAGAATTCATGCACATGAGCATCGTCTAAATAGGTGCCATTCAGCTCTTGGCTGCCTTCCTCCCCCTGCTCCTGCTGCTCAGTGATGCTTCAGGACAGGAAAACTTCCACCAAATCTTGGATGATTGTGCTGCCAGTGGAATAGTTAGTTGAGATTTAATATGGCCATTATCTTTAGGTAATAAAGTATCAACTAACTTGCCATAACTATCTTGTTTAATGTCTATTAAAAGCCCCACATACTTCATTCACTGGGTAAAATTTAATAGAAGTTCATCCAAGCATTCATTGCTTATTTAATTTAAAAATAAGTTGATCTCCATGACTGAAGTAACAGGCACTAAGGATTTAATTAACATTTAGTAAACTGCCCTGTTAGCTCTGAATTGCACAGTCAGGCCTTGTTTATGCATCAATTTGTAACTTCCCTCTCCCTTTTTTTTTTTTTTTTGGCCAGTTGATCTCATTGTGGGGAGCTGCAGTCATCGTCTGTTCTCTCTCTGCTGCTGATCTCTCCTCACATGGAGAGCCTGTGCTGGGGCTGGGGGCTGGAATTCTGCTTTATTGTGAGACCCGCCCAGACAGCTGGGCAAAGGCAGGTGGGACAGAGGAGGCTGAATTGACAGGTTGTCCCACGGGCCTTGAAAAAGGATCTGTGGAGCCCCACGCGGTGGGTAGGGTTGCACTGTGTGGTGGGGTAGAAGTGGTCCAGCTTCTAACCTTACCTTAAATTTGACTCTGTTATATTTATGTATCTCCTGCAGGGCTTTTTCAGCCGTGTGGCTGCTGCATGGAATTCGGGTTGGTGAGGTTTGCTTTTTGGAAGGAGAATGTTGGGGTGTTGTTACAGGTGACTCGTGGGTGGTCCTGCTGCAGTGGCTGTGTTGGTTGTGCCCCAGCTGGGGTGGTTTCTGTGTCAGTAATGTGCATGTGCATTTTCAACGTGCTGTGTGCACGTACCCTAAGGAGCTCTCTGTTTCAGCAGTTTATTACCTCACCTTAACAGATTTGAATTACTCCACTTAGTGAGGCATGAATGAAAGCAAGGACTCTCCCAGACAGTGCAGGCAGCAGCGGCTGGGTTGGGAGAGTGATTGAATTAGCAGCTGATAAGTGGTTGTAGCTCCAGCTGCTGCATCATCGCTGCCTCGCTAGCCTGGGCGTCAGGGATGTTCCTGTTCAAGCTCTGTGCTGAAGGACATTGGCTGGCTTGGATTTAACACACTTCATTGTTTGAGATAGAGACTTGATTTGCTTATCATGGGTTTGGGCAAATCTTGAGAGATACCTCAAGGTATTAGTGTTGCCAAGACAAGCCTTTAATCTGGATCTCCCCAGGAAAATGGACAGTGACTGTGGCAGCCACGTGGCAGACCTGGAGTTAATTGCGTGCTGTGAACTTTGTTAAAAGAATGGTGTTAAAGATGCAAAGTCCAAATGCTCCAGAGCTATGAAATGCCAGAATGAAGGTCATTGAAACCTTAATTTCAGCCTCCCCTGCAAGCAGGTATTATGAGAGAGACACTTAATTGCCAGAGCACCTACTCTTTGTGTCCAGAGTGGAAGGTGATACTTAATGAGGCTTTCCTCTTTGTGCAGTGTGTGGCCCCAAGCCTTATTTACCAGGTACTGTTCAAACTCGAGATAGGATGCAGAGTTATTAATTTTCTTTTGTGCTTTTCTGGTGTGCTCTTTGCTCTTTCATTGGAGCACTTTGGACGTTGGAGGAACTATTTTTGTAGTGCCTTCCCAACACGAAGGAAAATTATTCCTGCCATTTTACTGATGGGACACTAAGGCTTGGAGAGGCATGAGACTAGTTGTCTCACATCACCCTTGACACTGAAATCATGGAAGAAGAAGCAGTTAGACATGGGCTGTTCTCTTAAGTGTGCAGTCATAACTGATAATAAAGCAAAGAAATGGTTGGAAAGAATTGTTTGTAATTACAGACTGAAGTTAACATCCTTTCTGCTCAACTCTGGAGATTATTCTAAACTGTTCCTTGCACTTATGCTTATCTTCCCCCATATTTCCTGCTATACCTGCCTCTTACACGTTATCATTATTATCCTTGAGTGGGGGGCAAAGCCTGTACTTATCTTTCATGGGTATTAAAATGCCTAGCTTAGTGTGGAAGCTGGTCTTTGCCTCTGGCATTTGGAAGCTAGAGTAGCTTCATGCTGTTGGAACTGAAATGTGGTAGTGAGGAGGTCAAGAAATGAGCCATAAAGATGGTTAAGATCCAGGTAGTATTTACGTGTAAAAACATATTTCAAGGAGTAGAAGTAATGGGGACTTCACATCATCTGCTCGAGGCTTCCTCAGTGACTTGTTTTCCTATGTACAGTGTGACTGACATTTTTCAGGGTAGCTTAAGCTTCTTCTAAAGCTTATTCATCACTTCTGATCCTGCAGGCTATTTTTCTGGAGAATGAGAATTATGCCTTCCTTAGCACAGTTTCACTTTGGTGCTTTTTCAGAGAATCCATTTCTTTTTCGAATTTCTTGGGATGCAGAGTTGAGGTTGGAAAACACAGCATTGCATCTTTGCCATTTAAGGAGGTCTTGGTGAACCTTCTGCATAGTAAGTTTGAAATTCAAGTGTATGAGTAATCCAGCTGAACTCTGCAGTTACTTGTTTGCCTGAAGATAAGCGAGTATTTTAGCACTGTCCTGTACCCAAATCCTAATCTGCTCCCAAGGCAGACGCAGGGGGAACAAATGAAGTGCAGAAGAGTTAAAGTTACCTGGGGAGATGTCAGGCTTCTTTCCCTACTGTAGCATGCAGAGTGACCACAGCCTCACTGCAGTGAAGTGTCAGCCTTATACAGAGCAGGAGGTCCTATTGAGAGTGGTGCAGACATTTGCAGGCTTTTAACAGTGGCATTAAGTAAAGAACTGTGGGGCAGAAGCACACTTTGGAAGTCAGGAATAATGCCCTGGACCTCTGCATTGCTGCAGGTATGAGTGCGGGGTTCCTGGCATGTAACACCTCTTCGAATGTCTCCCCCGGTACCCAGGGTTTGGGAATGTGGCCAGAGCAGCAGGTGAACTTAAAACAATATAAATGAAAATGTCTTTCCAAGGCACTCCGCCCACCCAGGTCCTTTAAGTGTCTGGGTGAAAGGATGGCAGCTCACAGAGTGCCTGTGTGCCTCCTTCCGTGGCTTGGCACGGCGTGCTTTGCTCTGTTGCGTGGGAGAACTGTGAACTTGGGGTGTGTGGAGGCTGGGGAAGTTAGTTGAGAAATTTTTAAGGACTACATCGTAGCCTGGGAGAAGGAGCTACAAGAGCAGAGCTCGTTGCCTTACTACACACAAGGATCCCTGCAGGGTGTGTTCATGTGTAAGTCGTTCTGGATGAAGTTAGCTACTCCCATGCCCTCATTTCACACACAGCCTACAGGCAGTGTGTTGTGGGCACTGTTCCTACAGCTGGGTGTTGAATGTCTCTGAGGATGCAGGGCGGGTGGCGTGATACCCACTCACCTTTGCACTGCTGGGTGTATTGCTTTTCTGTGCTCTGCCCTGGGACAGGATAGCGAGGATTGCTCCAGTGTGTTACAATGATCATTTGTGCTGGTTGTCCCCACCCTGTCTAGGGTCAGGCCACTCTCTGGGCTCTCGTACTCATATCCACATCATCCTGCTTCCCTGGATGCCATGGCCCAAGCCTCCAGTCTGTGTTCATTTGCACACCTGAGGTGGTGTGTTAGGTGTTGGGTTACGCTGTCATGTGCCAGAAGTCCGAGCAAAAGTGATTTGCTCCAGCTTTGTTGGCTTCAGGGCTGTGTTGGCTGTTCCCCATCCCTTGAAGTGCGGTAAGGCACAAGCCACTGATGGGTTTTTGCAACAGCTCTTGATAAATTTCTTGTGTCTCAGGTGATTTGATTCATGCCTGATTAAGGGTGTGCCCACTTTCATGGGTGGAGCTGGATGTGCACAGGTAGCTGTGTTATCAGAAAGTTACCAGCCCAACTTGTTTGGTTTCAACTACCTTGGAAGAGGCACCTGCTAGAATGGGAATATATTTTGTGTGTTTTAGTTGTACAAATTCTACCTGATGTAGAATGAAAGTGATTCCAGATGCTCGTGATCTCCAGAAAGACAAGACCTGTCCATCCATGAAAGACATGAGTAATTCTGGGTATGGTATTGCTAAACTCCTGGGTTCCTTTCGTCCTTTGTTTTTGCTTCCATATCCTGTAGCCAACATTTTTTTGTGTTGTCCATATCTCTGAATTTGACCAGTAGCATCTTGGGCTGGGCCTGGCACTTGTTTTGCTACCTGAAGAAGAGTTGTGAGTCTGTGAGTCAAATTCCTGTGAACCCAAGCAGAGAGCACAGGCTGCACCCATGAAGTGATGTCTGGGTCTGAGAAGGTCCTGCCCTGGGAGATGAAATAAAGAATGGTGAGAGAAGAGCAGAACGATTGTCTTGGGGACACAGTGACTGATCACGAGCGAAGATCAAAAGTATGTAAAAAGTGTTTGTTAGCAGAATGTGACTAAGATAAAGATCTGGTAAGTAGTGAAATATGTGGAGGAAAGGGAAGCAGCAGCTTCTGACAGAGCAAAGCTTTCTATGTAGGACTTGCAACTTGGTGCAAAGCAATTCTGGGTCATGGGAACGTACGGCTACTGTGGCTCTGCCACCGCAAGCCATTGCCACTTACATCCCTTTAACAAACATGCACAGATCAATCTGAAACCTACTTGGGCTCTTCCCGTCCTTCCTGGGGAGTTCATCTCCCTCACGGCTGTTTATTGCTGCAGTTTCTGAGCTGTGCATACTCGCCATCTCATTCCTCAGCCCTTACTCACAGGAGGCCTCTGTGTGAGGGAGGGACACCCAAGAGAAACATGAGACTTGATGCAAAGTCCCTTGCCACGAGGAATTTGGGTGGCTGATCAGCTGCAGCTGGGTGTTTGGGAGCCTGCTGGAGGTCTGTGGGCTGTGAGTGTGATCTGCAGCACTCCAGAGAGTGGGATGGAGCTTGAGGGAAGGTGGTTTTCCCCTGCAAAGGGCAACCTCCATCTGAGGGGCTCCTGGTAGAGCTGTGCTGGCCCAGCCTGTTAGCAAAAGTCAGTTGTGCATTTGGATGGGGTGAAGTGGAGGAGGGGAGCAGCGTGACTCACTGAAGTGATCAGTGACCAGAAGTAGGCTGTAAGCTATAGGGAACACTTCGTGCCTCCATCCTAAAACAGTGGAATGTGTCAGGGGAGATCCAGCCATATGTGCAAATACAGCATGTGGGTTTGGGTCTTGGTCCAGCATTCACATCCATAAATAGGCCAGCCCCTTCCTTACGCTAGCGTTTGTGTGCACTTCACAAACATGAACCAGCTAATCCCAACAGATGTTTAGCAGCCTCCAGAGCCCATAAGGAAGTTAAATATCATTGCACTTTGCTAGAGAGATGCCCAGGATTCCAGTAACACCTGCTAGAAGGAGCTGTGTGTGTTGGTGGATGTGTGGGCTCAGCTCAGCGGGGCACCTGCTGCCATTGCCTCAGGCTGCTCTGCCACAGTGTGCGAGGGCTGGGCTGGGCTTCCACTGACATCAGAGACACAACTTCCTTTAGTTTGTGAGGGAGAATGGGATTTAGCAGTATGTTTACACACTCCCACTTTATTACAATCTAGTTGAAAGGAGGGAGCTGTGGATTTTGCTTGCTGCCTGCCTTTGTCCATGTGCTGATGTGCCCACCTTCTTGGTGGTCATGTGGGAAGTCATCGTGCTCCTGGTTGGCCTGTACCCTTGACTTGCCTCCCTCTCTTTCCCTAAATGTCAACATTTTGTTGGAAGGTTTAACACCTCTGAGGACAGGCAAATGTTACTGAAGTGGCGATTTATTCTGAAGTTGTCTCTGGACTCTCCAGTTTGTGATTCAAGAAGTCTCCAAGAAGGACTGAGGACCATACCTGTTTCTCCTGGTCTCTATTTGGTGCTCTGGCTGGGTGGCTGTCCTGATTTTTCAGGCAGAGTTGTAATTATAAGGCTGCTAAGTGAAGTGCTTGGGGCAGCAGTAGGATAGTTCTGGATTACTAATAAGTCAAGAACTTTCCTTGTTTCCTCACTCAGTTCTTCATCAGTCTTCATGAAATATGAATGATGGCTCTGAATACCCGCGTGTGGTTAAAACTGCCTGGAGTCTCCTCGGGACACAGACCCCAGTTTTTGCCATTCAGCACCTGAAGGACAAGTCTTGGGTGTCTTCTGCGATGACACGGGCTGTGGGCTGCTCTTCCTGTCCCTCATCACTCTGAACCTGCTGCGGTCTCTTCACTGCTCTAAGTGTGTGCATCTGACTTACCCCGTGCTGCTGGCTGCTGCTGCCCAGCCTTTTTGTCTGCATTAGTTTAATTGAGTGAGGAGCTTGCAGAGGAAGCTATTCATTCCCCTGGTAACTGTGCTTGACAATCAGAAGTTATTCTGGGGGTGAAGGACTGGTGCAGATTTATTTTCCTTGGTTGGGGATCCATAACCCCTAATACTTTCTCGCTCATAGGAACTGAGTGGACTTGGTTTGCTGCTAATTAAAAGCCAAAAGGGTATGTAGTCTTTTCCAAAATAATTACCATCTTTGGTGAACAGAACAAAACTATTCTGACTTCCTGTTTGTTTCCAAACCCCTTGCTTGTGCTGTCTTACTTTGCACTGGCCATGATGCATGGCAGGGCCCCATCAGGGCCAGCAGTTCCATCCTGTTGCACAGGGAGTTTGTACTTGAATCCTTTGTCTGCTCTTGGACCAAAGGATAAATATAGGAGAAGCACAGGGTTTTGAAAACTGTTATGAAGCTAATAATTACATTTGGGATCGAGGATGTGTTTTCTTGGTGGGAAGCCATTAAAGGCGATAGAAGTGAGTGTGTGCACCTTGTGTGCCAGAGCATATTTTTATCTTGGCTTTTTATGGGCTAAAAACCAGCAAGAAGAAAAAAAAGGTTTTGAACGTGTGTGCGTGCTCACTACCAGGAACCCCAGTTCCTAGACAGCTTGGTTTCTATCAGTAATTGGTTTCAGATATACATTGACTTCAATTCATGTGCTGAGTTGGGCCTTCTGTTACAGTGGAAGGTGTCCCCTTTCCTTTCTGTTTGCCCAGACTCTGCTTCTGTCAAGATTTTGCCTTGACAGGACTGCACCTGCAGCAGGAGGGGGACGGAGGGTCTTCTCCCTTTTTGGCTGGTCCTGAGTGTCCATGCGAGTGTTTGTGCTCCTTCAGTGCAAATTGGAAGGGGTGTCTGATGGCACTGCTGGGTGGAGGGCTGAAAGATGTCCAGTCCGAAGTGGCTGGGCTCCCTGGAAGCAGGGCCTGGAGCTCTGTGACTGCTGTTTGCTCTGTGTGTGCAAAAGCAGAAGCAGCTCTCCAGCCTTCTATTTATCCCCACCATGGTGGGGTTTGGGCCTCTGAGCACCAGCTGGGGTGGGAGGAATGGCTGTCTGGGCAGCAGTCACTGTCTGAACATCCATCCTCTCAAAGGAATGGTACGGGGATGGGCAGGAATCTCTCAGGACTAGGTTCAGAGGCTGGGGCAGGATCAGCTCCATTCATAATGGTCTGTAAATGATGTGTTTGACCTGCTGTGGAGGCTGGTGATGGCAGCTGTGCCCACTCACCTGCAATGCCCCTTTTGCTTTCCCACCCTGGGTACAAAAGTGAGTTGTGTTCACTTTGTGCAGGGAGCATTCCCTAAGTTGCTGTGCTCTGCTGTGGGATGTGCCGGGAGCAGCAAAGGGGCTGTATTTTCTTAATCTGCCTGTTTGATGAGGCAGTATCTGGCTGTGCCCTTAGCAACGGGTTTTTTAATGCAGATCAAGTCTCCTGTTTTAATTGACTAAGAAAAAAGAACTTGAAGAGGGTATGAACCCATGACCTTGAGATAAATAGTTTCTTATTGAGTTCCTGAGCCCCTAAGCCGCCCCCTCTTGTGAGAGTAGCATGGTTTAATCAAAGGTCAGAGGCTTTGTTGCCTCTGAGCTCCTCAGAAAAAGAGGGTGACAGGAGCGAGTTCTCCCCGGTCCTCCGTGACTGCAATCATTTTTGGCCTGTCAAGTTCCCTTGGAGCTCACTGTGCTTGTCCTGTGTTCCTGGGTGATGGCTCTCTTGACCTTCTGTGGTCTCTGTGAATGCTGATAAAGACCTGGAGATCAGGTCAGCTGTGTTTCTGGGGGTTGTAACTAGATATATGGTGGCTATGGCTTTCGCAAGGCTGCTGTGAGCCCCTGTGTGCAACATGCAGATTCTCAGCCCTGATAGGACATAGCCTTCACTTGCCAGCTCTTCCCACACTGCTCCCACGTGTGTCTCCTGTTTCTAGGCTGAAGGCCAAGTATGGTATCTCACACACTGCTGTGTGGTCAGTCTTGGCATGTGCTGACTTGCGCTTGGCCACTAATGCCTAACATGTTGCAGTTGTTCATGAAGGTCCCCCCCTAATTTCTTTCTGTGTTTCCTTCTTGGGTGGTGCCCAGGCATATGGCTGTACCTCTTGTGAGAGGAGCAGTATTAGTCTGTCTTTCTCTCTCCCCCTCTGCCTTCTGTTTTCCTGACTGCAGTCACTAATGCTCTTTGAGCCTGGCTAATGGCTGTCATGGAGCTGGTCTTGCTTGCACATTGGATGCAGACTTCCTTGATGCTGTGCCAACTCAGTCTTTGAAAATACTGTCTGGCAAGTCCTGGAGAGATCTTTGCCTCCAAAAGCTTCCGCGATTCCCTTCTGTTTTTTCCCATCACCAAGTAAAAAACAAAAACACTTGGCTCGGTAACAAATGCTGGCTTCAAATGCTGGCGACAAAATTCCTGCTGACAAGCTTAGTATGGTAGGGTAGGAGTAGGTGAGGACAGGTGTGATGGTGGTGTTATGCTGTTAGGTGCTCCTGTGAATCACACAGCGAGACAGAAGAAGGTTGAAGAGACCTTTCCTGCTCTCGAGTGGTTTGTACCTTTGGTGTGATGTTGCGATCACACGCTGTAGCGAATGTTTCAAATGAGTAGGTCTGTACTCTTCCAGAATACAGTGCTCAGGTGTAGCAGGTTGGAGGATATCACGTCACAAACTCTTGGAAGAACACAGAAAATTAGTAGCCAAGAAAACTTTGTGCTGAGAAACCATCAGGTACACGGGAAGAAGCGCGATCTCTCCCCATGAGCACCAGTGAGATCCAGTAAGGGTGCTGGGAGATGTGCAATTGCTCACTTTGCCATTCTGCAAACCAAAAGCCTCTTTCTTTTCACTGGGAAACAGGAATGCAGACAAAGTGAACCAAATCATAGATGTTCAGGGCTGCGATTTTATAGTCATTGTTGGTGCTGTAGGCAAATAATAAAGGAAACGCAGTGAAAGTCCAGTGTATTTTCTTCTTCAGGTCAAAATACAATGGCATGGAGAGGCTAAATCCTTTTTATCATCTATTTTTAATGAGAGTAGAGATGTGACAATACTTGCCCTTACTGTGTGAAAAGTTATGTGATAAATCACAGTCCCCTTTTACAGGCGATTAATTAAACCCCTTTGGTAGGAGAATATTCCACAGAATTCCCATGGAAGTCTGTGTGTACTGGTTCTCCTGCACAAGGTGGTGAAGGGGTGTCCAAGCTCTGCCACCTTCCCTTTGTTTGAGCCCAAGTCCCAGCTGGGAGGATGGCAACATGTATGGGGCTGGGTGCCAGGCAACTGTGTGCTGTCCCCACCTCTGCCACCTTTTGTGGGAGCAAGTCCTGACCTGATATTCAGGGGAAATGTGTGGAGCTGTGTGTTATCCTTCAGGCAGGTCACTGTGCTGGATAGATGGGTGTTTGGCAGCTATGCCATGGGATAGCATGTGAATGGTGCTGCTGAGCTGGGGCATTGGGATTGCCCTTCCTTCCCCTTGTCACGCTGCTGTGTGTGCTGGACACCTCCCAGTCTCCTTTTCTTCTGGTTATTACTGTCAGGCTGAGGTTTGCACACCCCAGGGCTGGTGGTGGTGATGTTCAGCTGTCCTTTGGGGAAGGAGAGGGGGCAGCAGCTTTGTCTGCAGTGAAAGTCCAGGGCTCCATGTAATGGTCACAGCAGGTTGTCACCCACGGCAAAGTAAAAGGCAGCACCTTTGCCATTGTCCCTCCCCATCCCTACCCTGGAGTGGGGACTGTGTGGGAGCAGCCCAATTTCTCCATCACATGGAGGAAAAGCATAAACCATAGCCTCAAGTGCTGCCCCTACTATTTGTTCCTTTTTTATTCCTTTCACACAAGGGCCAGATTCAATTGGGAGTCTGGCTTCCAGCTGAAGGCAGGGTAATTTAGGGTCTAAAGCAGCTTTTTAATGTATCTTCTGCATGTCTCAGTCCCTGTCTATGATGGAAGTAATGGTACTTTCTTGTTCAGCAGGCGGATGCATACACAGGCATCTGTGGCCCTCGTACTTTTCAGATGTAATAAGAGCAGTTATTAGGTCTTGTCAGAATTGCTCCAGAAATTTTTATCTCTATTTGGAATAAATGGGTCCTTTCTCAAAATGGAGCTTTCTGAGGGAAATGTCAGTTTGCAACTCATTTCTTGTAAGTAAAAAAAAAAAAACAAACTTGGGTTTTTCCTATTATTCTATTTGTGACGGTAAAAACATTTGTTGAAAACAGAAATGTTTTTACGAGGTGCAGTCAGTGGTGAGGCCACTCCACACATTGCTGGGTGATTGCCACATGTCCACATTTACCTGAGCCTCTCTGCCCGATCCAACCATCCAAACCTTTTCCTTTTTTTCTTGAAGGAATATGCTTCTTTGGCCTCTCCTGGGAGCTGTTTGGAGAGGGGAGAAGCAACTCTGAGAAAGTTTTTTTGTTTTTTTTTTAATACGTTCTCATCCCACCTGGAGGTGTTTGTTCTGAGACTGGGGCGGTTTGCTATTAAGGTATAAAGGTGAAAGAAGATGGTTAATGCTTGGATGTGGGCAAACATTTCTAAACCAGAGATTTACTGGTCCTGGTTGATTGTGCTTTTTTAAACATCTCCATGGATTATAATGTTTTCAAAAATACCAAGCCTGACCACGTGGGCACAGGAGTGCGGAATCCAGTTGTCTGCCAGCTATTAGTTGCTCTTTTCAAATGATCTGGCCAAAAATGTAATCTGGATAAAATGTAAGCCTTGAACAGGAAGACTGTCTGGTCATGTAGGCTCTAAGTTTTAAAAGTTTCTTTTAAACTAAGAGAAACTGCCAAGGGTTTCACTGTGGTGGCACCTGAGCAAGCCTGGGAGAAGGTGTCCTCTGCCTTCAAATTTTGGACATTTAAAACCAAAATGGTTAAAGGAACATTATGCTTTATTATAAAATGTTACAATGAACCCCTTAGACTTAGCACAGCAAACACATGCCACCTCTGCCTTAGGAGATTTCAGCTTAAATGTGGGCTGCAGAAGACCTTGGGCTGGGATCCTGCCTTGGGGCACAGCACTGCTCTGCTCCCCTGTGCTCCTGGGCACTGTCAGTCTGTTTTTCTTGACCCAGCACCTTACAACAGGAGAGGTGTGTTAGGGCACTGTTCTGCCAGTGCTGCCTGGGGAGGATGGCCATTCCTTGGGGAGTGAGGGAATGGCATTTTTTATGTTTTGGATTGAAAAACGTTATCCGTTGTTTGAAACCCAGGATCTGCGGTGCTCCGATACTGCATCATTGATTGTCCTTCTTTGATCAAGAAGCTGGGGTGTGTTCGAGTGACAAAGTGAAACTGCCCCCCTCTTGCTCAGGGTGTCTCTGACCAGCCTGAGTGAAGTGCAGACAGCAAATGGTGGGGGAAAAAGAAAACAATGAAAATAAAACTCACTGAGGCTGCTTTGAAAATCTTCCATTAAACTGAGGGAGTGTGAGCAGCGTGAGGTCAGTAGCCTGTGCTTGAAAATACGGGATCCAATGCTGGTGTCAGTTACAGACATGTAAATCACAGGCAGCGCTGCTGGCAGTGACTGGAGCTGCTGAAAGGTTGCTGCAGCATGGGACCCGCAGGCTTTCTGGCACAGACGTGCTGATTCCTCTCGTTCCTTAGCCACCCTTTTTTTCCTAGCTGTCCTTGGGCATTTAAAATAGCAGGAGTGCAGCATGGCTGGTCCTGCTTTTGGGTTGGTTCCTGGCCATCGTGGCTCCTGGCTGCTGGGATGCAGTAGGTAGGGCTGTCTCACAGCTTCTTTAGCCGCTGTTTAGATCAGTTCTGCTCTGAATGATGTTTTCATTTCCTATTATACAGCAATCTCTGAGAGAGCTGGGTCCCATCCCTTCTGTGCTGAAGTGTTCTCTTTTCCCCCGTTCTCCTAACTCATTTTCTCCCTCTTGTTTTAGTCGCATTTAATGAACCCCATGACAAGCCTGAAAATCAAGTGGGACAGCAAAGACAAAAATGTGTATCCTGGTCCCAAAGCCCACTGTGCACTGCTGCAGAACCTTGGGGCTCCCTTGGGGCAATGCTTTTAGCACCAGGCTCTGCACCCTGCAGCACGCAGGGGCTGCCAGGGAGTTTGCTCTGTTATGGGAGCTCATTTTCCCCATCCAAGCTGATGGTCTGCGCTGCGGTCAGCATCAGCTTTCCTCCAGGACAAGGGCTGGACCAGGAGCTCGGAAGTGATAAGCCCCATTATAGCTAATTTTGACACATGGGGCTGTGGTGGGTTTGGAAGCAGCTCTGTCCCAAGTGCTATCTAGGAGGGGTGTGTGCTTCCTTGCAGACTGAAACCATTCACAGAGTTATTGCTTTTCACCAGCACAGGATCTGACATCCCAAAAGGCAGCAGCCGGGCTGTTTGTGCTGGTGACTCCCTGAGCAGGTGCTGTGCTGGCAGCAGAGCGGAGGAAACACGTCCCCAGCTTTTGTTGTCTTGTGTGATCCTTTTATTAGATAACTTCACCAGTGTACTGTTGAATCGAGCAGTTTAATTTAAATATGTGAAACCTGAGAAGCACAGATGCAAACACAGAAAACTGTTGGGGCCAGATCCTGCCTGTGTCAATGTCCCAGGGCAGAAAGATGAGTCCCTGTCTATGTGTGGCTGTGTTCAGGTGTAAAGCTACCAATGCATATAAACTGAATTTTAAGTCAGAGTTGGATGCCAAATTGAGGTTTGCATGAAAGGGGTCTGAATTTTCCCATGTGTGAGAACGTGGAGACCTCAGGCAGCTCCCTCAGTGCTGGCAGTGGCCAGAGTGCCTGAGGGTCAGGGCTCTGGCATTGGAGGAGATAACGTGAGATTTCTGAGTTTGGGAACTTCGGCCAGCAAATAACAAATATATTGGCACAGAGTGGAAAAGACATAAAAAGACATATGTCAGAACAGGGCAGGCTTTTAAGTGGTTTTCATTTAAAATGAAAAGGTCAGATTGAATGAGGTTGGCATCTGGGGAACTGTTCATGCACCTGCCAATCAAAGAGGGGGGGACCCGTGTCAGTTCATGCTGATGGGTGACTGGCTGAGAGCTTGTCTGTGTTTAAAAATTGGTGACTGGAACAGTTAAAATGACAATTTTCCTTGTGGCTGTCAGGTTGAGCCATCTGCTTCGTGAAGGAATGGAACAAAGGATCCCAGCACGAGGCCGCTTTATCCCACTTCAACTGGTGTTTGCACTTGGGCTTCAACAAGTACAGCTATGCTGATTTAAAAAAAAAAAAAAAAAATAGACTCTAAATATTGGTATCGGTTTCAAGTGTAAAGCAGATTAAAAGTGAATGCAGCTTTTGAGTAGTCAGAAAAACAGATGCCATTCAAACCAGGCTGTTGTGGGAGAAGTATAATTAGCTGAAGTCATTTTCACAGGTAAGATTTTTCATTTAAAGGGATTGTGGAGTCTGGTTACTTGCATTTCTACGTGGCCACTGTGAAGTTATATTAGGGATGCCTGCTTGTCTGAAAGTGCTGACTGTTGCTCTTTGAAACTTGGAATTCTTGCAGAGGTTTTTCCACTGTCTGTTCCTGAAAAATCTGAGCAATCTAAGAAAACTCAAGCCATGACCCAGGATTGATGCTTAAATTCAGGCATTGTAAACTACTGGTTTTAGATTTAAATCTGCGAACAGGAAAAGTTGCTTTCTGTACTTGTGTGTTAAATTAATATTTTTTTTTTCTTGAGAAATATTGATTCTTACTGTCAGTAATACAGCATCAATATTGTCAGCCAGTGAGTGAATGAGCTGCTTCTGATCATTTTGTCTTTAATGGAGTAGTGTGATAGACTGGCTGAGGTGGATATTGCTGTGACCAGTCAGGCTGTCCCCATCCCTTGTGGATGTGCTGCCAGGAGGGAGTGCCTGCCTGGGCATCAGTGGGTTGCTGGCCCCCACTCCTGCTGAGAGGGTGGTTTCACAGCAAGTTTTCACCTGGATGCCTCAAGAAGGATATGTGGTGTCCTGCTCACCTTGCTGCAGGAACCCCAGTCGCAGGTGACAGGGACAGCTGATGTGGGAAGCAAAGCCAGGAAGATGCAGTTCAACTGGCCGAGTCCTATCACTGATCTTGTAAATGTTTTGTGAGTTAAACCTGGTAAGAGACAATCCTGAGCCAAGATTTTTTAAACACAGGTTGGGTCCTAAGAAGTATTGTCTTACCTGGAGCTCCTGGAGGTGCTGTTGTGAGTTGAACTGAAATAGTGTTGGAACCAGAGGGGAATGTTGTTGTCTTCTGCTTTTGCAGATAAGACCAAAGGGCATTTTGCCAGGAGCCTGTGGGAAGGACCTAAATTGTATGTAACTCTACATCATTTTAAAATGAAAAGTAAACATGCACAACCATAATATTTGCTTGTACTTGTCTCCTCGTTGATGGATGGAGAGAAATTGCTCTTTGGCTGAGTTCATCAGCAATAAACCTCTGCAGTTACTCATCTTCATCCCTGCAGTGAGTGGGAGAGGCCATTGCAATTTCTGGTTGATTTTGTCCTCATAACCCCCGAGGGGCGTTCTGATGGTCCTGGGGACTTTCAGACCTGCCTATCTCTGTGGGGAGTCAGGGCTGGGTGCCAGCACAGGGACCATGGTACTGAGCTGGGTCAGAACGAAGCTCGGTGTGCTCTTGTGGTGTTGGCACAATGGACATATGCCGCTCCTTGGGAGAGGCAAGAGCCCTGTCGCTCTCCTGGCTGTCGTAGCATCAGCTGTTGTATGGGGGGCAGGGGGTGTTGGAAGGGCAGGAAGCCGTCTCACTGTGTGACAGGGAAGAGGGACTTGGACCATGAGCCACCAACACATTTTGCTCCTTGTTTGTTGCAGATTTGTGGCTCACATGCACCATCATGAACAGCACAGGTACAACAAACAAGTCTGAACTGAGCTTTTCCATAGTGACAGCAGCAAATAGCAGAAACTTCCTCTGCTGAGCTGAGATGACAAGACAAGCCTGTGCTTGTTGTGGGCAGAGACAGGGCTTTAGAGTGACCAGGATGTGGCTGGGACGGGATGCTGGCCAGGGGCTGATGGGGACAGGAAGGAGTGTGCGCTTCAGATGCTGCCAGTCTCCGTAGGGTGCACCCTGACGTGTCCTGGCATGTCCCATGCCACATGCAGAACAGCAGCCACATAGCCTGGTTGTCCCCGAGCTCTACCTTTATCTTCTGCAGAAGGGAAAAAACAACACTGAGCAGGTCACACCAAGAAAAGGTGGTGTCTGCTGCTCAGCTTCAGGAAAGGATGAGATAGTCCCCAGTGGGAATTGTACAGAGCTCCAGAGAGAAAAGGCTATGCTGAGGGGGAGGGCTGGTGATGTAGCTCTGCTCAGAGTAATGGTAACCCCATGAGTCTCAAAATGCCTTAAGTGATGCCTTCTAGCTCCCTCACTGTGCTCTAGGCCAGAGATGAGTGATGGTTCACCCAGTTCTCTTAAGTCTCATTTGACATCTACTTGTCCCTCCCCCTTCTCAGTGGCATTAAGAGCAGTAAAGAAATGGTGACTTGAGGAGGTGTGAGTTGTTGGCCAGACTCTGGCAGCTGACATTGCTGGTCGTTGCTGGTCATTGCTGATTGCTGGCCCAGTTCAGGGTGGTGGGTCTTGCTTTTGGGGGTGCCAAAAGGAGTCCAGGAGTATGGACACTTGTGTTTAAGAAAGCTGGGGAGGGGAAAATGCTGCATTTCCCAGAAGTTGTGTGGGTTAAACTGCAGGTTTTGGAGACAAGCCATTGGGAAGCCCATCCAGTGTGCATCACCCAAGTCTCTCTCTTTTCAGGGCTGGGAAAGAAACCCGAAGTCGTGAGTCTGGTGGAGCCCTGCGTGTTTCCAAACGCCCTGCTCTGAGTTCATCCCACCAGTAAGGCTGTGCAGCGTGAGAACTGGTATGTAAATACAATTCACAGGCACGAGGGGCAATGTCTCAGAAGGATGTCAGGCTTTTCCAACAGTGGCACCTTGTTCGGGGTTCTCAAAGTTCAGAGGGGGAGTGGGATCACCAGAAAATACAAGACAAACTGACGGCTCCCTGGTGGTGCTTACATACAGAGGCTTTGGTGGGGAAGGGCTCAGCAGTGAGAGGCTGTGAGTGTCCAGAAGTCATCCCAGGCTGTGGTGCTGAGGCTTTGGACACGCTCTGCGAGCGATGTGTGGTGTCACAGCACGCACGGAGAGGCGACGTGGGGGTTATGACAAATGCACACACCAGAAATGCATACGCAGACACACACAGGCTGTACGAGTGTAGGCGCATGGAAACAAAGATGGCAGTGCATATATAGTATATACTATACAGTGGCATATGAGAGCTCGGGGGTGTATATACCAAATGTCTGTATATACTATATATGGCGATAAAAGAATGCATATGCATTCATGTTCTCTTTTTTTCTTTCTGTCTCTTCTGTCTTTCTGTGGAGCTGTTGCAAAACTACCAGATTCAACCTCCTGGGGAGCCTTTCTGGCCAAGGTTTTACAAGCCAGCACCTGCTTTGCCTGCCTGACTTCTTTCTATATTTATTCCTCTGCACCCGGTTTTTGCCTTTGCCTGTGGAACTGCCACAAACATTTGTGCTGGCTTTTGACTGCACAGGACTTCAGCTTGCAAGTCCTAAATCTGCCTTTGCATGGTGTAGGAGCAGGTGTTTGTGTGCTTGGTTGTGCATGTGTACGTCTGAGCATCCCTGGTCCTTGCTGTCTGCATTACGTGGCCTGTGTCCCTGTGATGCTGCAGCAGTCCCTCTGTTCTCTGCCCCTTCAAGATGTTTTTATGAATCAAATATTCTCAGCCATCCTGCTTATGTAATTTGTAATTTTTTCAATTAAATTAGCCACGCCTGACCCAGTGGCTGCATTATAACAATCTATACTGCTGTGCAGGAGGCTTGAGTTGGACTTTATTCCCAGGCCCCCAAGATTTCACTTCCCCAGCTTAGTACTGTGGCAGGGAGGGGGATTTGTGTTGCCATGTAGCAGGGAGCTCCTGGTTAGGCTGTGTTTGGACATGGATGTGTCCATCCCTCTGGTTTCTCTCCTCTGTGTTGTTTGGGGTGGAAGTTGTTCTGAAGCAGAGTCACTGAACACAGGTGCTTAGGTGTTTAAAGTGAGCACAGTAGCAAGCGAGAGGATGTAAAGCCATTTCAGCTGGGAAATGGAGGGGAGATTCTAGTGCTGTCCTGGGGAAAGTGGAGCCGGGGGAGTAGCCACATTGTGGGTCTCCCATCAGCAAGTGCAGCCCAGCAGAGACATGTGCTCGTTCCCGGGCCGGTGGGTATAACTTGCACACACTGAAAAGCAGCGCTGGGCTGCCTGCCAGGAGCTGGGAAATGGCTTGTCCTCATGTGCTCAGGCCCCTGCACTCCCACCCCCTCTAACAGCTCTCTTTGCTGCTGAAATGGGAGTCCCTCTAAGGTCACAAAACCATTAGTCCCAGGTTTCAACCCCAAGAGCCATAAAACGTGCCCTGCCTGACCCCTGTTCAAAGGCAAAGGCAGTGTGAGCAGCCCTCACTCCCCTGGGTTTCGTGTCCCTGTCCCCACCGTGTGTGCCACTGCAGCCTGCATTCCTCTGCCATTCCGTAAGCCCGCTGCCTCTCGCGCTGACACTGCTAATATTTCTGTGCTGGCAGGGCAGGCAAGGTGGTGGCATTTAACTGCTAGGGAGGACTTGGATCTGTTCATCTCTGGTGGGGCACCAGAGCTGTAAGGGCTGGTGTGTGCCTGTGATGGGGTGTCTGCTCTTCCAGGTGTTCCCCTTCCATGCTTTTATTCCTTTCCTTGACTTAGACTGTTCTCTACTTCATTCCACTGTTCGTCCTTGCAAAAAGCAATACCTTGGGAATTGTTTTCTGCAAAGGGCTGGAAAACTTGAGTCAGAGTTGGTAAAACCTGCACAAACCTGACACTTTTTACATTGGGTTTCAGAGTGTCTCCCATGATACTGACCATATCTCCCCGTTTCTGACCATGGAGAAAGCTCCAGGTGACCCTGCTGCTGGCTGGGGCACACAGCTCCTGTGGGAGGTTTTAGTGGGCTTTTGGGGAAATAATTCATCAGCTACCCATGGAGAGCTAGCCCCAGCCTGCAATGCATTGAGGTTGTCCTGGTGTACCACTTAGTGGCACTTGGACTGTTGGCTCTTTAAAGCTGCCTTTATGACCACCAACATAGTGAATGTGTGCTGGTGCTGCCTGGCAAGGTTGATTTTTTTGCAGTGGTAGTGACAGATCACTGAGTTAAATGTGGGTGTATTCTAACAGGCAGAGAACTTTGTTACTTTTTAAAGCAATGGTTTAAATGTTTTCTGTCACCTGTGGGTACCGGGTGCTAAACTCTTGCTGCTGCAGGCCTCGACCAGTGCTGAGTTCCTGGAGGTAATTTCAGAGCCTCTGTCACTGCAGGATTTCGGCTCCTCCCGAAGCCTGTGCTTCAGTACCAGTGAAAGCCAGATGTACTATAATGTCGCTTTTTTACAGTTTGTTTTGGCCATACATGGGCAGAGTCAGCTCTGGAATTCCTTCCCTATAAATTCAATAGCATCTTGTGGGTGGTGCTGGGGAATCACTCTGGTCTGGTTGGATCACCCTGCCTCGGCAGCCTGTTTGCCTTGAAAATGTCCTGCTTTGCACATTCCTGAGAGGCTGCCTGCTCCTGGAGCCATGGCTGCAGCTACCAGGAGGCTGCTGTCCCATGCTGGCAGGCAGAGTCAGCTCCTGCTGCCTGCAGGTCAGCCTCTGCAGCTGAGGACTGATGCTTGTGGGAGTGCTGGCATGGGGATGGTGCTCTGGTGTGCATGCAGTCTCTGCATGGATAGTTGTGCCCTCTAAGAAAACTGTTCTGCCTCTTAAATTTGGTTTGTGGGCTTGAGCATTGACACTCAAGTCCCTTTTCCAGGGGTGGGGAGGCTGGCTGCTCCCCAGTTCCCACCTGACACGGGATACAGCACTGTGTGTCCCAGCAGGGGCTGATGGGTGCTGCCATCCTGGGGCTCCTTGTACCTGGAGGGATATCTTGTCTTGTCCATGCAGTTTGTGCCTTTCTGCAGAGCTGCCTTCTGTTTTTGTGGGTTTTTTCCATAACACAAGTTCAAATACGTGCTCTTTATAAAGCACTAACTTGATGAGCCAGGTCAGGGGAAATTTCCCTGTGCCAGGTGAGCAGCCAGTGTGGGATGTGGTGTGAATGATGGCTGAGCCTGCCTTTTCTGGGCCAAGCTGGTGTTGCTATAACCACAGCCTGAATTTGCCTGTTTGCCTTCAGAGAACACTCCAAAAAGTAGTTCTAGGAGGTTTTCTGCTGGTGAGTTGAGGGATGAGAGAGAGGTTTGTTGCAGGGGTTGAGCAGCAACAACTCTTGGAGTTGCTCCCATTGAATCTTCCCATGCATCCCTAGTAGGGGACAGGGATACAGTGTCACCCATCATGCCAGGAGCCTCCAAAGCATCGTCGAAGACGATTATGTGTGGCCCCATGTCCAGGCTGTGTGTAGGTCAGCAAAGGCAATGTGCTCAGCTCATGCTTCAGAGGGGCAAGTCATCCCTGTGCCAAAGCCAGGGAGAGAAGGGTGATTTTTTTTTTTTTTTGACATCCTTTGGAGTTTTGATCTCCATATTTGGAAATGTTTACCCATTGCTCTGATCTATTGCAAGGGAGGGGAGGTGACTCAGGGTCTGGTGGAAGCAGGATTTGAATTCCTGTAGTAAGGTTTTTTTTTTTACCCCCCCCCCTTTTCTTGTTTTGGGAGCTTGTTGTGGTCAGTTTTCAGTTCTCTCTTGCTCCTGGACCTTGTTCCAAATTTGATGTGCTCGAGAGGGAAGCATGTTAGCAAAGGAGTTGCCTGAATGCTGGTAAGTGCATCATTGCTATTATAGCAAGCAACTTGGGATTTTTTTTGTTGTTTTTTTAGTCAGATGGGTTGCATCAAAGCGTGTGCATTGCTGGTGGAGGCAGGCATGTGGATCAACAGCAAGGGACCCAATCAAACCTTCTGTAGCAGGGAAAGTTGGCTTAGTGGATTGGTCTCAAAGGCAAAATGTTGTTTCAGGAGTAGGTATAAAGATAATTTAAGCCAGCTCTCATTCAGTCACGCTTTTCCTTTTAGTTTCACTGGTTAGTGCAGCAAGGCAGCAGAGCACTGTAGAGTTAAAGGAGGGATATATTCATGTGGTCAGCAAGGAAAACATAGCTTATGTATGATTTCTGTCTCTTAAGCAAGAGTGTGTGTTAAAAGGCTGCATAACACATGGATATATTTCTCTCAAATGTTAATATTTAACTCTGTTCTGTTAGTTGAAGTTTAGCTACTGTAACTGGATAAAGTTTCAGTGTCTGTTTTTTCCTGTTGTTCTGTATTTTTCCGTAGTGTTACGTTTTTAATCTGTCTGATATTGTAGCTGGCTGTTTCTTTTTTTTTTTCCTTTTTTTTTCCCCTCTCCNCTGAAAGGAAGCTGCAGTTCATCCAGACAGTCAGGGGTGTGGGGGGAACCTGGAAGATGCTCTGCTTCCTGTTTTATTCATGGCAGCTAAAACCGTGCTGGGGAATCTGGAGCAGAGATCCACCATCCTGCATTCCTCTTGTCATTTGGAGCATGTAACATGTACACAGTGCTTTTAACACTGCTCTGGGGGTCATGGAGCAGCCAGTCCAGCACCTCAAGTGGAAAGCACTGCACTTCATCCTTTTACTTTGGAAGGGGAATTGGTGAAAACCCTTTTACAGTTCCCACTGCTGGTCAGTAATCCTTGTACCTTCTCAGCTAACTGGTATTTTTAGGCTTCTTCAGACCTGTTGCTTCATACTCTCTCTATCTGAAATTTAAGACCTTTGTTAGAAAGTTAAACCGCTTGTCGATTTTCATTTGCCCTTTTAAATAGGGCTTAATACTCATCCTGAGGTTTGGTTTTTCCAGAGATGAGGATTTGCAGCAGGTCCTTGAAGTACAAAACTGTCTGGATTGTTCTGAACAGGGAAAGATAGTTGGCTTAGTTTGCATGAGGATGGATGTGTGATAAAAAACATTCGACCCCAAAGAGGGATGAAGGACTATTGGAGCCTTTTCCTGCCGCTGGGACACGATGGGGGTTTGTAGAGTTCAGCTGCATTTTAATCTTTGTTTCAAAAGGCTAATTGGATTACTGCAGCTTTTGGGGTCAGGGCCTGGCTGGGCTGAGCTTGGTGCAAAGGAAAGAACTGCTGTCCTAAAGAGTGCCCAGTCTGAACGGGCAGGGGAGGCGATGGGTTAGGAAACAGGGCACTGGAGACATGTGTGGAGCTGTCGCAGCACCTGAAGCCTCAGCCCAGCGACTCCCCCAGCAGCCACTCATCCTCTGTCGTGCATGGTAGTGCCAAGCTGTGGAATTCTGGCAGTGGGACGATGGTCTGTGTTGCTCCTTGTGCGCTGTGCTTTGCCTCTGCGTGTGCACACGTGGCCCCGTGCAATGGCCCTGCTTCTGGTGGCACGTGGGTGTGGCACAGCCAGGCTTCACCAGCTGCTTGTGCCTGAGCTTGGTGTTTTGGGAGCAGCGCGGTGGGACTGGAAATGATGATGTTCTGTTCCCCTCGCAGTTTCCTCCCTTTCCTGCTGGCCAGGACGTGCTGTTTGTTGGAAGACAAGGATGAGCAGTGCCTGGGTGCCGTAACCCAGCGCTCCGGGCAGGGCTAGTCTGGCACGTCTGGGGAGCGCTTTGTGACTCTAAACGTTCACGTGCTGACCCTTCTCTGTGCAACATCTCACCTCTGCAAGGACGTGACTTGAGAGCTGGATGGACTGTGAAGGATGAGCTCCCCATGTGCTGCCTGTGCCCCGCTTTCCTGGTGGGTGCTGGCAGAGCTGGGGAAGCTCTGGAGGACGAGGTGATGCCCACGGCTGGGACTGCAGGCTGCCAGGGCTCTCCATCTGGTGTTTCTCCAGGACCTGAGCAGATTCAGTAACCACTGACGCTATCCAGGATCCACAAAAGATTTTCTCCTGCTCCAGGAACAGAGCCATTAAGGGCTGACCTGTAAATTAATACAGCTGTCTAAAGATTTTTTTTTTTTCCTCCTCTAGCCTGGCACCTAGTAAACACTCCAGCCTGAGAAGCTTTCCATGGCACTGGCCCTCAAGAGTGCTCAGAGGGCTCCATGCCTGCCTTTCTTAGGCTTCTCTCAGTCTCTTCTAATAGTGTGTTAAACGCAAAGGACTTGCTTCAGCTCCCATGTAAGGAGGTTTGGTTCACAGCCCATCCTTCATCCCGGCTGTTGCCCTGATCAGTCCAGGGCTGGTGCTGCATAGTTGGCAGAGGGGTTACACCAGCTCTGTGATTTTTGTGCTCTGAGGGAGTTCAGTATGCACTAAGGGCTGAGTGTATGTGCCCCATGACAGGGAAGAGAAGCTGCCCCAGATGTGGGCATGGAAGTGGTGAAGGTTACAAACTTCTGCACATCTTACACTTTGCATTTCTTTAGGCAAAGGTTTTGGATCCCTGAAGTACTAAGCTGTGCCTGAAGGCTGAGGAAAGTGGCGTTATTCTGGTGTGCAGGCATAGAAATTAGAGCACTGTGTGGCAGATTTGGGAAAAGTGCAAATCTCTGTATTTCACGTGATGGTTTGTGCTCAGCTCCTGCAGACAGGTGGGTGCTTTGCGGCCTCATGCAGAGTGATGCTGTTAAACCCATCTCTCTTATTCTAATAAAGTCATACATTTCTGAGCATGAAATATTTCTGCATCAGTTGCTTAAAGGTAAACCAAGAGGCATTGAGTATTTCATAAAGGTGATCTGTGTTGCTAGCATGTGACATGATCTCAGCACACATCATTACTTCAGAAATTTCCATATGGCACCTCACCTAATTGTATGGCTGCTCTTTCCTGGGATCTGAGTGGAGTGCAGGCTTTTAAAAAATGTCTGTTGTTATTAGCTTTATCATACACGTTCTCCTGTACCAGCTGGTCACACAGCAGGAGGTCTCACTCACAGCCTCATTCTTCAGTCAGCTGTGGGGGGGACTTTGCTCCTGTGAGTTAGGTATTTGCATTTGGGATGAGATCTCCAAATGAGAACAACTTGTTTGCCTCCAGTGAGTGTGTTGGTTCAAGGACTAATGTGCCCAGAAGGAGGAAACGGGTTGCTCTTGTTGCTTTACTGATGTCCTCGAATAGTTAACTGTGCTTACTGCTTGTCCTGGTTGTGGGGGGGACAGTGTTTTAAAGAAGTATCAGGTTTCAGAAGCCTGGCTGCCTGTGGTGGAGAGGAAAAGAATCCTTTTGCTGTGCTGTCTCACACCCTTACTGCAAAAATATCAGAGGGACAAGTTGTGGTGAAGCTGCCTGTTTTTGGCAGCCACTTCCCTCCTACATCCTTGTTCTTCAGGTAAATCCCTCTTCAACTCCATTTGCTGTTCCCCTTTCTTCCCTGAAAAGTCGTTAATCCCTTGAAATTAAGAAAAGGACAGGAGGAGGGAATAAATGGATGTTAAGAAGTAGAAAACAATCAATTAAATAGTACATAGCATGTAATTTTGCTTGGAAACTTACCATGAAATTGAGGAGCACTTTAACAACTAGTAATTTAAATTGCATTTGAACACTGCTAATGAGTTGTTTGCATAGGAATTTTGGTCATTTCACAGCAGGTTGTTGTCTTTAGTACCCCTTCATTCAGTTAAAAAAAAAAAGTTTAAAAATTTCTTGATGACGAAGATGCTGTAGTCAACTGGTCCCAACCATTGCTAGTAGAAGGTGGTACCATGGAAATTTTGCAAGGCCCTGTTAGATTCAGAGCCATTTACATCCTTAGCGTCAGCACTTCCAGTGTTAAATACATGGGAATTTGGTGCTTTTTATCTAAAAAAGCTTGTTATTGCTAAAAGGTAGGAAAATAACATTATCACTATTGCACTCACAAGCATGATAGAGTTGAGGAGGCTGAAGAAGCTCCTCCAGACTCCTGGGGCTGGGGTTTGCAGCTGTGGGACTGACCCAAGAGTGAATCCTGTGGCTCAGTCCTTATCACCTTGAACAAATCGTAACAGTGCTTTGGGATCTGATCCTGGCTTTCTCCATCTTAAGAGGAACAACAGAGAGGTGCTGATCGGCTGTGCCTGTGGGGTATTTGTACTTAAGTTATTAGTCTTGTTTTTCCAGTGTTTAATGCTCTCTTCCACCACTATTTTACTTGTAAAATGCCAGCTCCTTTCAGCAAAAGGCAATATCAGCCTAATCGTGTGCTACTTCGCTGCTGATTGTGCTGGGAAAGGCTCTATAGGAAGGCAAATGCAAGTTCCTTGTCGCCTGTTGCTGAATGAACATCCCGTTTTCAGAGCAGGGTTTTTGCAAATCCGTGGGTATGCTTAGCATATGGAAGGGGGTTCCAGTATCAAAACAAATCTGGCCTCCTGTTTCTGAATGTGTAGGTTGTTTCTTAGAAGATGGAACCTTTAAAATCTGTCCCTGCAAACATGGCTGCTAAATCCTGCTATTTCTAGACGTGTGAGGCAGCTGTCTGCACTGAGACAAGCTATAAAAAGGCAATATTTTCCAGCTTTTTTAGCTATACCTGCCAGACAGCTTGGCCAACGGGAGTTCACCAGGAGTGTCACCCCTGCTGCCCTTTTGGGCACAGGGTGCTGAATGATGTAAAAACTGGGCAAGTCTCCAGGGTCAGCATTAAGCACCAGCTCTTCAGTCTCTGTTGGGTGAAATGCTGCTTTGCTGGAAGGTGCATTCAGTGTGAAGGAATGGGTGCTTGTTGGCTTGGTGCTCTTACGTGGTCTCCTGTTGTTTTCTAGGTGATTGTTTGACTTTTGTTCTTAATTTTCCTTGTGTCTTTCTTGTTGCTGATTTGGTGACCATGTCTAATCACAGGGAGGGTTGAATGCCCCCACTGTTACTTGCTTGGAGGCATTCCTGTTTGCTGTGCAGTCTTGAGGGTAGCTAGGGAGTTCAGATGAAACCAATAAGTAAAATTGTAATTTTTCCTGAGGGTGTGGATGAGGTTTCTCACAGCACACTGGTGTTATCACTTAGGCTTCCTGACATGTGTGCTTCCTGCAGCGCTTTGTTAGTTATCAGCTAATTCTCCGCCAAGATGTGCCAGTGTCAGAAAGCTGCATCAGATAACTTTGTAGAGGCTGTTAGGGCTGTAGGGATGGAGAAGGACACGGCTTTTGAGCATGTTCCCAGCGAAGTATTTCTGAAAGCTGGGAGGGCACTGGGGATGGATGTGTTGAAGTGACTGGAGTGACGTCCTCATGTAGATGAGGAACTGGTGCGTGTGGGAGATGGGGTGAAATCCATGTGGTGGAGGAGTGCAGGGAGCCAGAGAGCAGAAACCCCAGACAACTTAGGTTCTCATGATGCTAAAAGCTGGTTCTTTATCTCAACTCAGTGAACTCTCTAGCAAGTACTTTTGCCCTCTTATTTTAATTGAATGAGCATTTTATCACCTTCATTCCTGAGAAGTGCTTTACCTGCTATGCAAATCTCCCATCCTGCATGGGTGTGGTTGCCAAACAACCAGCCCAGTTCCATGCATGGCAGGAGGGTTTTGCTTTCCCTGTTTTCATGTGTTTATTCACCGAAGCCCAGGCTGCCTCTTAGTCACCTCTGGACGCCCTGTGTGTTGTGGGTAATCTTTTCTTTGTAATTTCTCTTTCCTTACCCCACTTTCCATCTCAACAGTCTACTCACCTCTTTTCCAGCTTCCTTCCAAAGGCAGACACACATTCAGCTGGTGGAATTGGATGTAGATGTGATAATTGCTCCCTGAGCAAACAGCCATGTGTGTCTGCTTGTCCAAAGACCTACTGAAGACTGGATAGAAGTGAGACGTGGGGTTTGAAATAATCCCAGTGAGTTATTTCTGGCCGTGGTCTCTCCCCGTGGTGCTCCCACAAGCTCCTCTACATCTCAGGGTTTGAGCTGATGTTGAACTGGGCTGGTAAAGGCCCTTTGTTTCCCCAAACCACCTTTTTTTTTGAAAAATGCTGATAAATTCAAGTGATAACCTTGTAACAGAGATAAGGAAGAAAAAGTCTTACAGGTAGATTAGTTTGCAATGGAGGGAAGGCAAACACCAAGGGAACCTGCACTGACCTACCCTGAAATGCTGAGATAGCTTATTTATCATTGACTCGCCTAGTGCTTTACAAGTGGGGAAGATGACAATCCTTGTCCTAAAGATTCTGCAAAGCAAGGCAGACAAATGTGCATTTGAGGTCTGTGGAAGGGTTAGCACAGGTAATTACTGGAGATCAAGCTCCAGATAAAGCAGATTCCTGGAAGAGAAGGGCTTTTGCAGTGGGAGTTGTGGGTGATGAGAAGGATGTTTCAAGTGTTGGAGGAGAGGATAGAGAGGAAGGTAAATGGTTATGGAGGGAGATGAGAAGACCTGAAAGGAAAGAATGTTGTAGGGGAGGGTAGAAAGTGAGAAAAGGAGTAGGAGGAAAAAAAGAGCAGCGAGTCTGCTGTGGGAGGGGGTGGTGTAGATGAGAGTCAAGATGACCTTAATGTTTCTTCGTTGTGTGTTAAAAGCTATGCCATAACTCAGCTACTGCAATTAGTCAACTCCTAGGGTATGAAGTACCAGTTTCTTCTCTGAATGAAGTGTACTGGTCCTGACTGGAGTCCAGTGCTGGAAGATCTCTTGCCCAGGCTTGAATGCCCCATGTGGTGGGGTGCTGGGTGGTCACATCCTGTCTGTGTCCCACTGCCAAACATTAATAGGCAAGTGCATAAGCAGCTTGTCATCTTCTGCTTTATACCCTCAGAGTTAGTTAGTCCTCTAGAGACTCAGACAGCAAATCAGAGGTCCGTGCATGTGTGTGCATATGTAGAGATGTACCTCCAGCTTGCTTATCTTTTTCTGGGGCTCGTGTCTGATCTCCATCTATTTTTTGTGTCCCCTTTTATTGATGATCCTTTTCAGATCTTCCTTCTGACTCCTTGTTTCCTCTACAAAGTAGTCCCCCATCCTTCTAGTTCTTTCCTAATTGCCCATTAGTTAGACACAATTCTTTTGTAGCCAGTATAAGGCGTGGGAACATGTAGGACATCTCTGGAGCTCAGTCCATCTACTGTCACGGCATGCTGTTCCAGCAGGAGAGAAACCTGAGTTCAGAACATCTGAAATTGCCTATTATCTCTGCTCATTTCTTGCAGTCCATAATTTGGGGGTGGGGAAGTGAGGGGATGAGTCGCTCTAAACATGACTCATCCCACAATCGATCGATACAAAATGTTCCATTACATTTTCATTGCCAAAAATGACTCCCCTCTCCTACCCCTCCTTCTGTGAGGTGCTGCAGAGGCTGCCTTGCTGGGCTTAGTGGTGGTGGCATGGCCAGCCCAGCAAAGGGTGTCTGAGTTTTGGTTCAGACCTTACTTTCTGGGTGGGCTGAGGTTGAGGGTGGTGGAGGTGACCTGATTTCAGAGGGGAAGGAGATTCCTGGCTGCTTGCAGGAGATTTTGTGCTGCTCGAGGCATGGAGCAGACCTGTTTGACAAGAGGAGTCACTCCCAGCCCTCCTCTTGGGAAGGGAGGCCAACAGATGTGAGAGATGTAAGGCAATATGAAGGGACATGATAGAAAGTATCGTGGGCTATCTGCCAGCAGCCCCTCTGGGCCGGTGCCACCGATGGCTCCCTTGGGCTGGAGAGGCTTTCACTGGTGTGTCATTGCTGAAGTTTCTTGCTGTGTGCAGTGATGGGATGGAGATGGAGCTGCTGGGCATTGTCGTGCCTCCAGGTGTGTTTAGGGCAGTGATTTTACTGCCTGTTTACTGGCCAGGAAGGGTCAGAGCTTGCCCAAAGCTGCACAGATGCTGCCAGGTGTAGATATGCACGTGTAAGTACATACATGGTAAGGCAAAGAATTGATCCAAGTTTCCTGATTCCATTTGTCCTGTCCTCCTTCCTGGTATCTCCATGAGCAGCTTTATGGGCAGCCCTGCTGTAGCAGTTGGCTGTGATTGTGTTTGTGCCCAGGAGGCTCTCTGCCACTCTTGGTATGGGGTGGGAAGTATCACTGGGCTGACCTCAGCGGCCTCTTCAAAAGGCTGCAGAGTATTTGCAGTTATTTCACATCTTCCACCCGCCACAGTCAAGGCCTTGATCTGCGGGTAAACTTGCAACAGTGCTTTAATAAACAAACCCCACTGCTGACAGGTAGGGTTTTGTTGGGGGAGTTTCAGCCTGTGAGGGAGCGTGCTGAGTTCATGCGCTCCTAATAATGTTATCTGTTGGTACAAATGGCACCAATGGCATCTTCTGCTCCATCCTGCGCTGGGAGAAGGTCCTGCCAGGAGCTGGGCTGCGTGGGGTTCTGCATCGTGATGTGCTGCCATGGCAGGGGCAGGACCCAGGACATTCAGCAGCCCCTGGTGAGATGTGTAGGTAGCTGCTGCTCTGCTTCGGAGCTGCTGTCACTGCAGCAGAGCGTTACAGGATCCAGGGTGCACACAAATGTGTTTACAGAGCAAATAAAGGCGGGAGAGAAAAAAGAAAAAGCCTCAAAGTGGCTTTGGGTGTTTTAAGTGGTAAAGCTGAGAAATTCCTGAGCATATGCAATTAATGTCTGTTTAAACAGAAACTTCTTTAATAGCTGAAATATCAGCTCCTACGGAAGAGCTTTCCTGGTGGGTCTTTTTCATCTCCAGCCGCCTGCCCTGCCGGGGTGTGCAGGGGGATGTCTCCAAAGGTGCTGGGCTCCGTGTTTTCGGTTGGGCTCGTTAGGTGTTTGCAAAGGGCGATGCCTCCCTTCTTTCCTGGCTTGCTTCCACCTCTCTGACTGTGTGGAGGTAAAAGTGGTAAATTCTTATGAAAACTCACCCATTTGGGTCACGAGGGTCCCATGCCTGATGCAATTTGTTTTTGTGAGATGTTGTTATTTACTCGGATCCTGGAGGAATGCGATGCAGAATGAGCTAAAGGGCTTCTCTCCTGTTGGAGCTGTGTGTGCTTTGTCTGTGAGCAGGCTGCTCTCTGAGCAGCAATTCTGGTGAAAGCTCGTGAAGTTCCCAGAGTAAAACCACTGGGGAATGGGGTACATTGTGCAGGCAGGAAAGGGTGGTAGCAAAGTCTTTGTAGGCTTGACCTGCCCATTAAAACTTCACAGGGTCTTACTGGCTGTATGGATGTCAAAGCAGCAACCTGCTGTGGACATTATGCTGTTTTTGTGTATTTCACTAGATTTTAAAAAAAAGTCATGAGGATGTTTTGACCAGTCTTGCTGAGCACCACTGTCGCCCTTCTCATTAGCTACAGCAGTGACCTGGGGCTTTCTCCTGGTGCTGGAACTTGCACAGGTATGCTTTTTCCCTTTTTCTTTTTATCTTTTCCCTTTAAAAACACTATTGAAGTGCCTCACTTGTGCTTCAGCAGCAGTTGCTTCAGCCTGTGCTGTTCTCCACGTGCTCGTTGGAGGCTCCTTTGTCCCTTTGACACGTAGCCAGCTGTGAGGAGTGGTCTGCAGGACCTGCTTCAGTGGGGCTACACCACACCTGAACTCAGTGATACCCGGGGCCAGATCCATAGCAGGTGTGGATGGCAAAGTGTGGCACCTCAGCCTGTTTTGTCAAGGCTGTTGTTCTCTGAGGACAGAGAATCCATGTTGAACTCCTTGCAGTTTATAAGGCTTTGAAAGCTTGACATGGACACGATGTTCCTCCCTGAGCTGTAGATGCTGGATCTCTTGGTGCAGTTCATTTGTTGCTTCTGAGTGCTGGAAATAAGGTAGAGCAAACTCTGAAATGTTTGAACAAGCCACGCTCCCCTTGTAATATCTCTTTTTCCCTAGAAAAACAGGTGGAGATGTTTATGCCTCTGTCCCACTCTCCTTCCTCCCCCCAACCTTGGCACTGTTGTCCCACTCTTGTGGATCACTTGTGTCATGCACCAGTGTAGCATTTGTCCCTCGAGAACACACCAGTCACTGCTGATTTGTCTCAAATCATTGTCCTTGCAGTCTTGAATAATACCCACATTAAGCAGGTGGAGCTGATACAATCACTTCCAACGCAGCTGATGGCAGCTGGGTCAGAGTCTTTCTCACTGTTTCCTGCCAGAGGAGAAAATAAAGCACACGTGAGGGCAAAATACACGAGTTTTCCCCTTTGTCTCCCTTCCCCAGCACCCAAGTCATGCTTTCCGCAACAACAAAGAAGTCTCAGCCAATCTGTTTCACAGAAGAGGCTGAATTTCTTAGTCAATGTTTCCATGTCTGACAAAGTTTAAAAAACTAAAAAAAAAAAAAAGCAAAATAAAAGGCAGAAAGGGCACAGAGGCTGCATGCGGTCTGGCAGGCAGCCAGGCAAGGAGTGCTCTTTGGGGTTATTATTAGGCAGATAACTGTATCAAGAGCTTAAACATCACCCTGGGTCTGATGGCTGCGGTGCTCTCTGTGAAGTGCTGATGCACATTTCATACTCGTGAGAGAATGTATTGTAGGACCTGAAGCCACTTTTAAAAACCATTTTTATTTTTTCTTTTCCCCTGCAGTAGCTAGGGTGCCAGTAGAGTTCCTGGGAAGTGATTACAGGTGCTCCATGGGGAGCTATTGCTGGTTTGGAGCTTGCAAATTCTTTTCCCACTAGCACCTCTGTATTCCTGCCTCTGATAGGAACCATGCCTAGAGTTTGTTCGTGTCAGAGGTGTCCCTGAGTGAACTGGACTGCCTTGAAGATTTTCTAACCCCTTCTCAGGACCTGTCACAGCATGGAGGAAGTTTTGGGGCCCACGGGTTCTGGTTTGGAAGGTGTGTGTACAGAGGGGTGCTCAGAGGTGTGGGGAGACCCTGTCACCTGCCCTGCCCTGTAGAAGAGGGGACACATGGGAAGTGGAGGGACAGGCTTTTGATGATGAGAATTGAGGTGCAGCACTTAACACACTTGAGAGGCAGAAGCCGATGGAGAACTGCACAGGGTGGGACGGCACGGGCGGAGCTGCTGGCCGGGAAGTTTCGAGTACTCAAGACCAGCAGAAGAATGTCTGTTTGTAATGCTGCTAGATACCATGTATCTGTCTGTGTTCCCATCTATAGACGGTATGTGCAAGGCTATATATAAACGCTGTGATGGCTGGTATTTTGGCTGATACACTCACAGTTTTGTGCCACATTGAGAGATTTAAAAATATCTCCCTGTTCCAGGAACATCTATACCATGGCAGATGTCATCTGGCACGGGGAGTGTCTTCTGTAAAGGGAGCTCAGCATTATTACTATGAGCGTTAGTAGTCTATTAGAATATTTATTGCTTCACTGCCACCACAAGACATGTGAGGTGTGTTATTTCTGCCTGTCAGAGTTTTTTCACACATGCAGGCAGGCAGCATCTGTCACTGCTCACTGCGAGTCACTAGCTTTCATTCTCAATGAACTTTCTTTCCAGCTGGAAGGAAGGCAGAATAAAGGCATCAGAACTACACAGAGCTGATGAGAAGGGAGTTCATCAACATCTATTTACCTTGGAGTTGTGCCTCTGAGGACTGTCTTGAATTTGGGTCCTTCTTGGCCAAGATGCAGTCACCTCATGCTTGCTGTTGGTTGATTTCAAGGAGAGTCTGTCGACCTGTTGTGTCAGGCCCTGCAGAAACCTTGTATGAGTCAGAGGTGTCTCTGTTGCACGAGACAAAGAGCAAGATAGGAAACAAGTGGGAAATGACTTGCTCAGGACTTACTTTTGGGAGTAGCTCTCAGGTTCCCCAGGCCTCGATTTATCAGCCGAGGACCTGGCAGCACTGCCTCATCCCCGGGACCTGTCACAGTGTGAGCAAGTCTTGTTCTTGTGTGTCTTTGCAGAACTGTGGTGTTTTTGTGGTGGTTGTGAAGCATTGGCTGTGCCAGCCACGCTGTGATGGAGGTGCTCAGAGGGTGAATGCTGGCATCACCAGCAAGCTCTGCTTGTACATGTAGGGGTAATGCTCACTTGCTTGTGCTTCGGACAGGGTTTCGCTGGAGCCTTTCAGACTAGAAGGGCTGGAGAACATGTTGAGGTTTGTCCCTCTCTTGCAGGGAGTTTATGGACCTGTAGAGAAAATAAGGCATTAAAAACCAAAAAGGAAACAGATGTGAGAAGTCCCACATGAGTCTGGTTTTAGGTTAGCCTGTGAGGTGTCAGTGCTCTATTCAAATCCTCCTCTGGGAGCTGGCATGGGATGCTTGTCTGTAACTGGAAGCAGGGGAGCCAAAACTTTCCCTTTTGTGCTGGGTGAGGATGGAGGCTTTGGATGTGGGTTCATTCTCCATGTTCACTGATGAGGGGAAAAAATGATCAGTGGAGCAGCAAAGGTGTGGAAAGTGGGATTAGACACTTCACATGAAGATTGGCCAGGTAGGAGGCATCCCTGTTGGGCTTATTTGTCTGAGCCCATAAGGTCTTCCATGCTTCCTGCCCAGTTTGCCTCTTGTTTGGTAGGGTGTTGTCAGCACTGGCCAGACATCCCTGTCTGCCAGCTCTTTGCAGAGTTGAGGTGATATTTGGAGAAGGTTTGTGCAGAGGCTGCAGGTAGCCTGGAGCTCCATGGGACTGGCCTAGTGAGTCACCATGGTCATGGCATTGGTGCCTTGGCAGGTGTTGAACAGCCAGAGGGTTTCTGCTCCCTGCTCAAGGGCAGTCCAGGAGAGGAGTAGTGTGGGTTTATACCTGCTAGAGGCACAAGGGGCACTTGGGTCTGGACCAAGGTAGAAATTAACGTTTTTCTATCACTTTGATGATGGACAGAACAATGTCAGGAGCAGAGGGCTGTTTGTAGGGTTTTTCTATAGATCTCCTGTTTCTTGCATCCATCCCACAGTTCTGGCCCAGACACACTCCCTCATGCCAGGCCAACATACACAAGTAATAATCCAAGTGAGAATAAGTCTGGTACCTCCTTCTAACCTGGTGATGGACTTGCAGTGTTTCCCTGACAGAAGAGGAATGGGAGGAATATGTCTTGGGGCTGTCTCCTCCCTCTGTAGCTGGGGATGGGGCTTACAGCAGTGACACTGGGTTTGTTCAGACAGTGTCCATCCAGCCCAGGGTCCACCTCTGCCTGTGGCTAGCAGCAGGTGCCAAGAGAAGGCTACCAGCTTCCCCAGGTGGCCAACAGAGAGGCACGACTGACATTGCTCACCACCCTTCCCACTGTGGCATTGCAAAAACCCCGAGCGTGCCCAGCTGGCACATGAAACACAAAATGCACAGAAAGCCTCGGCGGTGTGGGCGTGCGTTGGGAGAGCAGAGAGGAGGGGGGTGGAAAAACATCTCCGGTGTCGCCTCACCAGTGCCAGGAAGCGGCCCGCCGGGGTGAAAGACGAGCAGGGTCCGGGCGCAGAGGGTCGGCAGCGCCGCAGCCCTGGCGGGGCAGCACATTCTGTACATTCTGCAGCCCCCAGCACACACGGGCAGCCTCGGGCCCTGCTGCCAGACATCCAGCCCGGCTGGCATCCCGATATCCTCACACCCACCGAGCCTCTCTTTCTGCCCTTTTGTTCCCCTCCCCCTGCCCCTCTCTGCCTTTAACTGAGGTGCACTTGTTTATCCATCGGGCTCTACAGCCTATAAACAGGATGTCTCTCTGCTTCCTTTCAGCCCAGTAACACTAAACCACCCCGGGTGCAGATAACGCTTTAGGAACCCTCCTCGTGGCTGAATGAGCCTTGTGTTGGTCATGGCCAGCTTAGATGAGACAGCACATGCCTGTATATGTATGCATATGCATCTAATAGGGATGTGGTATGAGTTGGCCACGGTGAACAAATTCATGTCACTGTAAAGGAAGTAAGTGCATGTTTCAGGCAGGGTGGCTGAAACTAGACACCGATTTAAACCGGATCCTGAATGTACAGTTTGTAAAAACAAGCTATTGTATAAAACCCTAAGCCTCTGAAACCTTCTGGGAGAAAAAAATCTGCAGTTTATTTTGTTTAAATGTTGCTTCCCAAAGACTTTCTCACTATGCCGGAGTCCCGGATCCTGAGAGCCTGACAGTGAAGCGGAGCATGTGGAAAGGCATTGCATTAACTAGTACTTGTAGTGCTGAGTGAAACTTTGAATGGGGGAAACAAAATCAGAAAAGAAAAATACTAACACGCTTTGTGAAAAAAAATTCTCATTCAGAAAGGCAGTGTTCAGGCTGTGTAAAAGCAGTGAGGATAAAGGTCATTCTTCTGAAGCGCTTTTTGATCTGGGACCTTGCAATCACAAATAATAATAACAAGCAAAATGGAGTGTTGAGATATTCAGTGTCTTAGCTTTAATGTTCAGGATGTTCTGTGATTTCTATTGATTGTGGCCTTGTTGTAAGCT
Organism: Pachycephala philippinensis; assembly: GCA_013397055.1. Lineage (NCBI taxonomy): Eukaryota > Metazoa > Chordata > Aves > Passeriformes > Pachycephala > Pachycephala philippinensis. Next base: position 194,571 of record VWZT01000192.1, read on the forward strand.
CTGTTGTAAATCAAGTCCGTTACAGCCCCTGCTCCCTTAAATCTGTAACTTCCTTTAATATCTTGTCTTTCATTTGAAATAAGTGTAAGGTTCTGGGCCTTGTGGTTGTGTAGGAATGTTTGGGAAAAAGGACTTCCTTTTCCCAAACAGGAGGAAAACTTTAAACACACTAATTTTTATTGTATTGGTTTTTAAGCTGGTTTTACCAACTCTGGGGCTGGACTGATGACTTTTGAACACTTGAAGATGCAAAGCAGGTGTCTAGAAAAGTAGTGAATGATGTCTGTTTTTTTTTTTTTCTTGGATCGATGTGCCCTGACTTCAAGGGAGTTGTCAGTGAGAGCTCATGCTTTTGTAAAAGTTTTAAGTTTCTACCCACCACTTCAACCAGGTTGTCAGATCAACATGTCTCGTTTACAGAGACGTACTCTGGATCTGTTACTGAGACGTGGTTCAGAATAGCTATTGAGGAACAAGTTGTTCTGCCACAGCTCTTCTGTGAGCACTTTGTGTGCATGCAGCCTCATTCCAAAACGAACATGCCTTTCTTGCCTAAGTTCAGGCTATTTTGGAAGGTGGAGTAAGCTAAAACATGGAGGGGGGAAAAAAAATTCTGTTCTTCCCAAAATAAAGTAATTTGCATTGGGCGTATTTTCTGTGAGCCTTTTGCGTTCTGAAGTCGCTGCCTACCTGAGCGGGCAGGTCCCAGGCCATGTGGCTGGCCCTGAAAGTTCTGCAATTCATGTTATGCAGAGAGTCCTTAGGAAATCAGCTGTTTTCTATAAAAAGCTGGATGATGGTGATTTTAATCGAGGGGTCAGCGTGCTTGGCACATGGTCCTTTTGTGTGAGCAGGCTGGGTGAGTGACGGGGCTTATTTGCACCGGTTGCATAAGGGTTTGACACGAATGGATTGGGTGACGAAGCTGATGGCACCTGCCATAGAGATGCCCTTTAAATAAAGATGTCCTCCTGATCGCAAAAGCATTTACCCATCACAAGGACTGGCAGTGCTGGGTAATATTTAAGCTGTTTCGCTTAGCTCATGGAAAATAGGAGTGGATTTCAGTGTTGCCTTTTTGGGTGGGCAGTGTGACATTGCCAGCGGTCATGGGCCCCTTGGGCAGTGAGAAACTCTCGTGGAGCTCGTGGCCAGGGGAGCAGGTGGTGCTGGAGGGGTGGCTGATGCTTTTCTGCAGAACCTGGCCTTGTGTTAAGGGCCCGCCCCTGCAGACTGCTGGGATAGTGGGGAATGCTGAGATTGGGTTTTGCTTTGCCACGGTGCTGTGTAACCCCTCCTGCCTCCCCTTTAGTGTGGCTGACTGCCACTGCTTCTTTGGTAAGGTGTTTGCATCCACCCCATCTCACATTTCCCAGGAGAAAGAGGAGCCAAATGGTGTGAGATCAGTAACTGGGCTAATTGCCCACTCACGTGTTGGCGTTCAGATCAGAGGGAACGCTGGGTCAGTGTCAGAGCTTCCTCTTCCCTCTGCCACACCTGGGTGCTGCAGCAGGGCTTGTTGCTGGTCTCACACAAGCAGTGTGTCGCCTGTATTGTGCTCCCCCCTCTTTTTTTCCTCCTTTTAGGAAAGGGGCAGAGCAGATCTGAAGGGGAAGGGTAAAGCTGGATTTGGTAGTGAGTGCTTAAAACACTGATGTGTGCCGTAGGAGAGAAAGCAGTGTCTCTTTAGAAACTTCTGTGACTGTGAGGACAGCTCCCGAAGAGGGAGGAAAACAAAGTGTTGCATCCGTGTGTAGGAGGTGGATGTTAGAACAACCCCTTCATTTCTCCCTGCTGGAAGTCACTCTGGATTTAAGGTGGTTCCCCTCCCTGTTCTCTCTGTGTCCAAGCAGTTGCTTGCTGTCCTGGCCCCCTTTTGAAGTGGTCTCCATGGTTAAAGCTGCTCTGTGCTCCATTCATTGAAGCCAAGAGCTGTGCATTTCCCTCTCTTCTGTAATGCAGGGAAGTTCACTTTCCCCACTGCTCACTTTGGCAAACATGAGGTGCTCTCATCTGACAGTACCAACCATTGTGTGGTTTGTGCTCGAGCAGGAAGATAAGTTGTGCTAAAAATGATGACTATTGTCATTGGTGTGTCTGGGAGGGGGCAAAAATGCCTTCGTCTTGTTTCAAATGTTTTCTGATGCTGCAGGAGTTTGAGTAGGTGACGTGGCACCATAATCTCCAAGTGCTGCTACCTTCATTGGGTTGGTGGCTGACTTTTGTTGACAGCACAAGGAACTTAAAAAACTTTAGTCCTAAACCTTGCACTCCTGATTTCTGTGTATTATCCTGGAGTGGCTTTAGAGGATTCGTCTTGTGTGTGTTCCTGATGCCTGAGCTGCTCTGTCCCTTGGGACATTTAATAGCAGTAGGGACATGGTATCTCATGTGAATAAGCTTGGCAAAATACAAAAGAGAACAGCTATTTCTAATGCATTCAACAATGCTAATTGACAGGTGGTAGAAAAGAGAGAATGTATAGGCTAGGCATCTTAGTAGGCAATTTATCTGCAGCATTTAAACACTTTGGTGAAAAATATATTTGAAAAGTGCTGCTGCTATGTGAGAGGAAGGGCAGTGTTGCATCAAACTGGAGGAGAAAGATGAACTGATTGGTTTCCTCACCATTTCTTTCTCCACACACCCCCTTTGCTAACATTTAAAGTGGAAAAAGTCATCTGGTTTGAAAAAGGTCACCTGGTTAAAGAGAAAAAACAACCAACCAGAAACTCAAAGCAAGCATTTACTACACTGTGTGTGGGTGGGATTGTGTGACCTACATAAAAACAATGCTTAGGTGCTGGACTGCCCAGGAAGGAGTGGAGGGGAGCAGTGTGCTGGGGCTGGATGTGGCACAGTCAGTGATTCTGTTGTGCAAAGGAGGTAGTGCATATGGTTCCTCCTCCCAAAAATGAGATGACCTGATTCAGTTCACTGGTTAGTAATATATGAGGAGTAATGATTAATTTGATGGAAAAAAATGAAAGCTAATGTGAGCAGAAGAGTGATTTGGAGCCTGGAAGGAGGACATTGCTAATCCTTGAATCTTTGAATGGTTTGGGTGGAAAGGGACTTTACAGATCATCCAGTTCCAGCCTCCCTGCCATGGACAGGGACACCTTCCACTAGACCAGGCTCCTCAGAGCCCCATCCAAGCTGGCCTTGGACACTTCCAGGGGTGATGGAAGCCTGTCAGAACACTTCTAACCATCTCTATTGGAGCAGAGGTTGTTGCAGAGTTCAAAAGTATTGCTTAGGTGGAAAATGGGAAATGTTTTTTGCATGGGGGGGAAAAAAATGTAGAAAGAACCCCTGACTTCCATAAAACCCACAGGCCTTTCCAGGATATGAACTTTCAAGCTTTCTAGTACGTTTTTGGTGTAAGAAAAATAGTACAACACAAAGCTCCCTCCCCTCCAAAACACCGAAATATTGACTAAAAATTATTGTGCACAAGTGTTGTTACTTGGTGGTGGGAGATAAGTGGCATTCTCCGTGAGAATAAATCAATGGTAGACTGCCAGGTGCTGCCTGGAGCTCAGATTCTCTCTGCTGCTCCATGGCACTGTGTGAGTTTCCTGGGAAGAGGTATGTTAAGTTTCTCGAGGATTTTTTTTAATCCTGGTGGATCCTTTGTAATCTGTATTTTAATGTTATTCTTGTGGTCAGTTGTGCCAGCTGTCTCTGCTTTCTGTATTTTGGGAACCTAACAGTATTCAGCCTTCCTTGGGGTTTTTATCCTTCTCCTCTCAGTTGCTTAACTGGGTCATTCTGTCTGGTTGATAACCCCTGGCTTCAAGCTCTTTACACTTTCCTGCTGACTTAAGGCATCCCCTCCTCTTCCCTCCCTGATTTCCTCCTTGCCTGCACCCTGCAGACGTGCTCCTGAGATGCTGGGTGTGGGTTGCAAGTTCCTGAGAAAATCTGTGGGTAAATAATTAATGTGTTGTAACACTGAGTCCCCCTCTCCCCTCCCTGGGGTGAACTGGTGACAGTGAATATTCACTTTGTGAGCTTGTCATGCCTGTCCCAAACAAGCAGATACCCTGGATTGGGTTCTCTCTCTCTCTTTTTTGTTTTGTTTTGATTTTGTTTTTGTTTTCTTTTGGCTCCTCTTTGTGAGAGTAAATAATGCTCAAAATGCAAAGGAGATGTGGAATGAGGAGCTGACCTCTAAGTCTCTGAGCTGGTTACGTTTCTGCTCAGCAAGAAAACAGCTTCTTGTTTGAAAGAAGGTAGAGTGAGTTCTGGCTCAAACTGGTGCATTTGGTTGGGGTCTGATTTGAGCTTCAGAGCAAACTTGCATTGGGAACTTGCATTGGGAAGCAGCAGCTCCCAGACCTCCATGGTGGGATGTGCCCTGTGTGCTCACTTTTCCTACCTGCTTCCTCCTGACCTGAGCAGGGTGGGTGCTGAAAAGAGAAACAGCACTCCAAAAAGTCTTCCATAACCAGCCTGGGCTGGAAAAGATTGTTACTCTGGGTGAACAGCTCTTCCTCTGGCAGGAGGCACACCTGACAGTCATTCTGGCTGCTGGAAAGCGTGAGTTTCATGAGTTGGACCTGAGGATGGGAAGGAAGGGACAACAAGTGGGATTTAAAAGCTTGGTGGGAGTAATGGCCTGTAAAGAAGTGGCTCAGGAAGTTTTGAGGTGGGTGTCACTGAGCAGTTCAGTGCAAGCTCTTAGCATGAAGAGGTGATAAAAACCTCCTCCTGGGTGTTGTACAGCAGTTGCTCGGCCTCGGTTGGGCACTTACTCTGGCAGTGATGGCTGCAGAAACATGTGCTGCTGGTGAGACTGAGAGGAAGAAAATGGGAAATACCCAATGTGTCTGCAAAGAAAAAGAACCCAAAAAGTCCTTTGATCTCAAGCTTTTGTGGGTTTCTCTTTATTTGGCTTGTTCATGCTCCTTGGAGGATTTCTGGAGAAGCTCCAGAATTCAGCCTTGATGAAAGCCACCTTCAGACTTCCAGGCAACATCCCCAGTGGGGCTGAGTGTATGTGGGGAGAGCTCTGGCTGTGGGGCAGGCACTGCTGTTTCTCTGACTGCTTGGACCAATTCCTAAAGTGAAGTACCAAAAACAAGGCCAGCCAGATTAAGTGTTTCCCCTACCCGGTGGTATTTGTTGTGATGTAAAGCTGGAATGGTTCCTAGAAAGCATTAAAACACAAATAATATTAACCAGGACTGAGAGAGAACAGCCAGTCACTCGGAAATGAGAAATATGTTACGGTGCGAATGGGTCAGTAGGAATGAGGCCGTCTGGTTTTTACTACTAAATCTACTGCTGAATCCCTCGAGAGCCTCAGTGAAGCCTGGTCCAGCAGGAAAGGGCATGAGCAGGGTGCTTGTCTGCACCAGTTGGGACTGGGAGGCTTCAGTTACACGTGTTGCTGCTGAACTGGAGCATACTGGGCAAGGCTGGCCCTGCCTGAAGATTGTGATACCCTGGGCTGGGCAGCTGATCCCTCTGACTCAGCATACTTGCCTCTCAGCTGGGACTGATCCAGCCCACCCACCCCAGGAAGGCTTAAAAAGAGCATTTCCTTGTAAGGCATTTGGGGATCCTGGAAGGTTTCATGCTAATCACATGCAAAGTGCTGTCCATCAAACACTCACCTGTTTATTGAGATGTTTACCTGGGTGATAACACCTCTTCCTCTTCCCTCCGATGAAACGCGCCTGATAACTCACATGAGTGCTTGTAAGGTCAAAGGGACAGTCAGCCCTTTTAATCTGTGCTGTCATGAAATAAATAACCCAGTGAGCTAATTCCCTCGAGCTTGTCCTAATCTCACCTCACCCTCATCTTTGTTCACATGCGCAAATGCACTGTCAGCAGTATGTAATGTGCTTCCCGTGCAGCTTAAACAATAAATCCTATAAGACCAAAGCTTTGGAGATGGAAATTGCATCCTGTTGGTGGTCTTGGGCATGTGATTCAGGTGACTGAAGGTCAGCTTGAAAGGACAGCATTGACTTCAAAGAAATGTATTCCCTTCTATCGGAATTTCACACTATAATTTGGGGAAAAGCATTTTTTGAGTTTTGCTTCATGCTAAATAGATGTGTGCAATCATGTTTGTGTTTTAAAGTATTTCATTTCTACCATGGTTTCTGCAAGACTTTCTCACAGCAATCATGGGAGAGAGAAACTACTAAAAACCACTGGGGTTTTAAAAAAATTTTTTTTGACATACCGGAAAGGTTGGCAAGGGACTCAGCATAAGTGTAGATACTGAAACTACCTGGGTTTTTTCTCAAGTCTTACCCTTTGTTGATACTCAAATAAGCCTGATGGTAAAAAGAATTTGTTGCTTTGAAGTGAGAAGTTGCAGTATCCTGCAACTCCTCTCCTCCTGTCTCTTTGTCACTCCTGTTTTTATTTGATCTGTTGTCACCTTTGGAGGAAGATGATGTGTTTCCCTGCAGGGGCTGAGGGAGGAGGGCAGGCAGGCTCCTGGTGTGTTTCTGTAATAGAAATCCATATTTAAATGACAGGCAGTAAACTTCTGTATTTTCTTTTTGCTTTTGGGCGGTGTTCTGTTTTATATGTTGGGATGCTGCACTTGCCTGGGGCAGGCTTGCAGCAGTGGCTCTCCTCCCTGCTGTCACTGTGTGGTCTCTGTTTCTGTAATTTGTCTGATCAGCAGGTATTTTGACATCCATGTGTTTTGAGAGGGGAAGACAGGCACTTAGCCTTCAGCTGGAACAAGGCTTGGCATTACTGTACATCTCGTATTCAGTGCAAGACTCCCACAGTGACCCTCCAGTTCAAACCTGTTCCCCTCTGTGTGGGAGTGCATGTTGAGACTCCTCCCCAGCTCCGTGAGCCCCTGGGCTTCTGGAGATGCAGAATTTCCTTGCACAGGGTGCTGGAGGTCCCAGAATGGGGGGAAAAGCCCTGAAGTTGTGTTGCAGTAAGGAACAATGTTGCTTGGTGTCCTCCTCACAGCTGCCTGGGTAAGCAACTCCTTTGGTCCTGGCTTTTTGCACAAAGCAGGAGGATCAGGCATCTCCACTGCTTCTGGAGCCTGTTCCACCGCTTTAGGTGTACTGGGAGTGTGTGGTTTGCTGTCCTGATCCTCTCCTGATTCCTGGCAAAGGGCTTGATCTTAAAACCTTGATATCTTGATTCTGCTGAGTTTTCTCATCGTTGTATTTTCACTGGGTGGCATCTATAAGAAAGAGAAGGATTCCAGGAGGTAAAATACAGTCATCTGGCACTGCTGAACTGAGTTGGGTTTTGTCAGCTGGGGCTTCCCCAAATGGAGGGTTGGGTTGAGCCATTGGGCTGGTGGAATCCAAAACCTGGATGTGCCATTTGATGTCTTGCTGTGAAGTGCTCCTTCTTGTGCTGTCTTCAGCACTGAAGAGCTTGATCCCTTGTTTGGGCTGGATAGTCATTGAAAGAGAGCACTGATTAATGTAAGGGAAGGTCCAGGGCTTGGAAAGGATAGTGTGCATCCCTCTTTTGGGTGAGTAACCCCAGGGGTGGGTGGCTGTGGGGGCAGCTGGGCTGTAATGTGGGTCATTTGAGGAACAGGGAATGATGAGGCTGTCTAACCTAGAGGGATTTGGGCTCTGCCCCAGGCTACCACAGTAATCATCAGTGTCAACATCTGGCACATCAATTTTTCCATTAGAAACTCAGTTCTTTGTGGGATTTTAATATCTTGGCTATTTCAGATCACGCTGAGAAACAGCATGCCCCCGTGCAGGCACTCAGGATGCTTTAGTCATTTGCAAAGCCAACATATATAATAATAATTTATTGCACTGCCTTGAGAATAGGCAAGATGGGAAAACCAAGCCCCTACGTAGCAGGAGTTCTTTTCTATAAGCCAAGCTGTAGGAACGATGTGCTTGCAATTAACTCTAATAGCAAGAGAGTAGCTGGTGAGGGGAGGGGTCGGGCAAAAGGGCTTTTTTTGGCTGAGGTTCTATTTTGAAACACAAGACCTCCTTAATAATAGGTAGGTTCAGGATAGTTTAGCAGTTGCCCATGCCCCGTGAGGTAGTGTGGTGGAAGGCTAGGGGGAAATCACTGTGTTCCTCACAGGTAACATGGAGAGGTGTTGAAACCCAGTGTCCCATTTGATGCTGAGAGACTTCCTGGTTGTAAGTCTGTATGTCTTTTGTCATGTGGACAAAACTTTGTGGTGTTTTGAGGCATGACCCCACCAGGAGAAGTGGTGGTTCAGAAGGGACTGGTGAAAGGTCCTCCTGGTCTCTGCTGTGCATTCACAGCCCATGGCTTGTCCACAGTGTGATTTAGAGCAGATGGAACTGGGTCTAGGGAGATGTTCTCCTCTTGGAAACATCTGCAGCTCCAGTGTGTTACAGTCTCTCATGAGCCTTAGCATCACTTACCAAGTGTAGAACTGAGAGCTGAGCCTTCACAAAGTTCCTGTCTGAGATAAAGCACTTCCAGACTTCAGCTTCACTTAAAGCTCTGGGTAAAACACTTTGGTCCATAGTTAGGCACAAAATTCAGGCAATCTGGTTTGCAGCCAGAGCTTTCTTGGGGGCATGAGCTGCACGTGTGTGTGTGTGTAACAGGATCTGGTTTAAGAGAGTATTTCTGTACAGGAAAGCACGTAAGTATATGTTCAAGTCCTGCAGAAGTCAAAGCAACTTAAGCACATATTACAGTTAATCAGGAGCTTAAGTGATTTTCTGAGTTGGCCTAGATCTGGAGTGACACATAAGGTTCTCCTGAGTTGGGATTCACAGCCTTATTCTGCAGTTCCTTCCCAAGGAAAGTGCCAATTTATTTATTTTTAATTCTTGCCTTAAAGAATGGCCTGTTTTGGCCTTACTGCTTTGCAAGTTATTGGAAAGGATGATGTGAAAAGGTAAAGCGCTCTGAGCAACACAGCGCTTTTGAAATGACAAAGAGAATTTGTACCATTCATTTCAAGAGGACTCTGTGCATCAAGAATAATGCTGTAACAGGGGTGTTTCACTGAAGGATACTGTTGGAGTCGAAATGCCGTCTGGTGTGATCAGAATGACAGCCACCTTGAAATTGGTGCTGTGTAATGTGCTACTATAGATTGCTTTCCTTTAATATATTTTTTTTTTTTTCCTTTCTGAAGTCTCTTTGCTATGAGTGGGATAGTTGCTGCATGGATTTGAATTGAATGCAATGTTGTGTAATAAGAACAATAGCAGGTGCATTGTACAAAATTTAAGAGGAAAGCTACTGCCTGGAAGGGAAAAGTAATGGGGTTACTGCTGCATCTTTTCCCCATATGAGCATTGTTCCCCAAGCACTTATGGGTTTCCCAGTGTGATAGGTTTATTTAAGGTAAACTGTTCAGGTGAATGGGACACTGTGCTTCTCAATTGATTTTTTAGTACAAGTTTTTATGGTTATAACAATAGACAGTGCTAATATATAGGTTCTTTGTAAGAAGACTAACATTTTGCCTGAAAGTAACAGGATCATTTGATGAAAGCTTGAGTGTTGCTAATGAAAAGGGGTGGGAGAGGAAATTACCTTTAATAAGGAGTTTAAGTGACATTTTTGTTATAGAATGCCACTGCTCTTGATTTTCACAGAAGCAAGGAACCCAAGGTGTTCGTGAGGCAGGTGTGGTGCAGCTGGGTGCCTGAAGACTTGCCTTGGCTACCCCTGTTTGTGCCTCGGTACTTTACCCCATCCTTGCTCTCGAGCAGGTCCGTGCTTCTCGGGGCACACCATTCCTGGGCAGCAGCGTCCCTTGCTGTCCGAGCACAGCCCGGCAGATGCACCTCTCCTGGAGTTCCAGCCCATGCTTGCAAAGCACTGTCTGTTCTTGTGTTTCGTGTCCCTGCTCGGCCTGGCCGGGAATGAACCCTTGCCTTGACCTGCAGCATCCTCTGGCAGGAAGGCTGCCAAGCGACTTCCAGCTGAAAACACAGTTTGTTAGGAAAGGGAACAAGTTACTTTTTGGCTTGCCTTTTGGACCCCTGGCCTTCAGACTAGGCAGATCTTCTTTCTAGTCCTTACTTTAGTTAATCCAGCCTTGCCAAGACCAGCAGTGACATTGGGTGCTTTTCTGATCAAGTCCTCTCTCCAGTGTTGGCTGGAGCAGAACCTTCCAACTTTAGGTCACCCTAAAGAGGAGGTTTGCTGCTGTGGGTGTGCCTGAATGACCCCTTTTTACTGAGGAAAGTTCTCAGGTAATGTTTAAAATCCACACTAAGTCAAATTAATACAAATGGTACTTCAGAAACAGGAGGATGGGATCTCAGGGCTTTCAGCTCCATGTATGATGTGGTGCTGAAGGCTTGTTTGTGCCATGCTGACATCTAGCTGGACTGCTCATGTTTTGTTGCAGAAAGTGACCATTACGTTTTTATTACAAAAGTGAACTTGTCAATCTAGAAGCATCATAGACTGCCTTTTAGGAATCAAGGAAGTTGGCAGAAACTGGAAAGTGCCAGCTTTGAACTATGGAGAGCTGTTGTTCAGGAGTGTCTTGTCTCTCTGAGGAGCAGCAGGTCCCCTTGATGCCTCATGGCTTGCACATGCTAAAATGGGAACAAAACCCAAAGCTTGTGGTGTCACCTTAGAAGGGTGATTGGTTCGTCATTTAAAGGGGAAAGGCTTGGGTTCTTGGGAGCATGTGTCTGTGATAGGCTGGAAAAAGGGGCAAACCAGACTTCTTTCCTTGACTTTAGTGCTTTGTCTCTCTGACAACCCACTGTAGGTGCCCAGGTTTCCTTCTCTGGAAATGCAGTTATAGTTTATTGTTAATGACGTTTGTAACGAACTTGTTCTTGCATTGTGTAGGTACAGAGTTAGTCCTTTGTGATTTTGATATATTGGCATGTTTAACCCAATAAATTCCAGTAACTCTCTAATGGAAATTCTAGAGCTATTGTAGTTCGTGAGAGCTCCTGGTTCCGATATTGTTTCCACCCTGAGCTGCAGTGGGTTATTTCACCGATACATTGAAGCTCTGGAAGCTGCTCAGCGTGTCACCAGCAGCTCAACTATTAATGGAGAAATATGGGCATATGTCAGAGGAGGTGAGGGAGAACTGGGTTTGAACCAGATACCTTTTAGGAGAATATGGCCCACTGTAATTCTTTCAGATGTTAGTAAAGCCTTTAGGTAAAGGCAGTGCTCAGCACTTGCCTGATTTTGGCCATCTGAGCACACGGGGATCCTTCTACTGGAGCTGGAAGCAGTTTTTAAGATGAGGAGCAGTCCAGCTTGACATCAGCCATAGCCCTGGTCCCCATCTGCCTGTGCAGGAATGGACATTACTTGCACTCAAAAAACTGTGATGTGGAAGGTCACAAATTCTGGGGTGAGAGGAGGGGTCTTTCTCAGTACAGTCCTACGTAAGAGAAAAACTGTAGCATCTATTTCTAAGGACAGGATCTGAATAATCTTTTTTTTTTTTTNTTACGGCCACAGCACCTTCCTTGCTGGCTGGCACTTCCTCAGTCCTTCCTACCTCCATGCACTTTCCCTAATCCACAGCCTGTTTTCCTCCTGCCAGGCCATACCTGGTGCAGCCATCATCCCACATCCTTCAAGTATCCTCTTCTTTTCCATTCAGGAGTGAGTGTGTTGGGGCAGTGCAGCTCCGAACTTTACATCTTATATATTTTTTTTTTCTATACCCTTTTTGAGGGGGTTTTGTTTTGTGTGTGTTTGGTTTTGGGTTTCTTTGGTGGCTGTTTGTTTTTTAGCTTCCATTTCTCCTGTCTGCAAAGCAGGGGATATAATGCTTCCCATGGTGGGGCTGTGAGGCTGCCTGGAGGTGGTTCATTCTCATAGCTGAACGGTGGCTGTGTTGTGCTGGCCATGCATGCCCCCAGCCTGCTGAAAAGGCAAGGCAAAGCCCTTTAACTGAAACCACCAAGAAGTCACGTCACCCGAATTTGCTAAGCCGTGGTGACTTCTGGTTGCGGTCACCTTGGCATTTAGAAAGTGCTCTGGTGTCTGAGAAAGTGTGTTGTGGGGCTTGTTAGTTTTAGTTTAAATGTTTTTGAAATACTGGAGACTTCAGAGTAAAAAGAAAGGAGATTTTGGTTTTCTTTAAGGTACCAAACCTGCCCTGGACATGGTGCAGAAGCTGTGTGGCTGCTGGGGACTCGCTACCTTAACTGTGATATTTTTGCAGACACAGCTCCCAGTGCAGTTCTGTTGAAGTCCTTTGTACCCTCCAGCGAAGGGAATTGCAAAGGGTTGGCACAGCCTGGCTTGAGTTTCTGAGCTTATGAAAGCAAACAGTGTAAAATGCTTTTGGCTGGCTTTTGAGGGCAGATGTCCGGGCACTTCCATTGTCATATAATGATGGATCTTCTTTATTTGAGTTGGACATCACTGTCCTTCATTGCAGCAGCAAGAATTTTTCTGAGTCCAGTGTTCTGTCTCCAATATGGCAAAGACTTTTTCTGTCAGCTAATAGCTTCCTTGACAGGGATGTGACTTTAATCCCTTATGGAAAATGATTCTGCATTCATCCCAGAGCAGGAATGGGGCTTAGATCTATTGGGTGTTTCCAGCATTGCTTTTACTGCTGGGTTGCAGCAGCCATGAGGACCAGATTTGTCCTGTGTGTCCTCATGGGAAACACTGGAGGAATCTGTAACTGCTGTCTTGGTGAAGATGACCATTTCTGTGTCAGGAGGTTGGCTCTGGAGCATTGCAGCTCTGTGGTAGCTGCAGGAATTTGCCCAGAGCATATCTCTGTGAATGTCCTGTGGTGCTTGGGTTAATATCCACATAGTGCAAAGGCGGTGGCTTTGGTGGATGGGCCAAGTTTGGATTGATTTCTGAAGGCCAAACCTTCTGCAGTGGAGAAAGAGCTGTAGGTGTGGCTGTGGTTGTGAGAAGACTGATGCCTTCCTGCTGTGCTCACTTTCTGTTGTTGGTCAAAAGCAAAAGCAACAGTGAAGTAAAAGGAGTAAAAGAAATCCCAAACTCCAGAATTTCTGGTCAGCTGGGCTACAAACCTCTGAGGACACAGAGCAGAAACACTGTTGAGAAAAAGCAAGTGTGAGCTTGGTGTGTGATATTTTTGGCCCTGAAGGGACTTCTGGTCCTCAGTAACTTTGCAGTGAATGTAGGTGATTGCCAGTGAATGTAGGTGATGTTTCCAGGGAATGCTTTTATCAGGAAGGTGGTGAAAAAAGAGAAGGGAGATAGTTTTGCTCTTTCTTGTGAAGATATTGCTTTTAATTCTTACAAAGAAGAATGAGTAGGTTCAATCAGCATTTTTGGCCAAGCCCTCAAAAGCAATGACTATTGTATTGAGATACAACAAACTGAGGCTTCCCACTGGCAGCTTATCCTGGCTGGTGTCAGGGCAGGTGCCAGGGAATGCGGGCAGAATACCTGCAGGAACCCTTAGGCAACCAGCTCACCTCCAAGAGACACGGGCATGCTGCTTCTCAGCTCTTCTGAGCTGCTCGATGAGACTGGTGCCTCCTGAGAAGTTCGAGGTGTGTTAGTCATTTGTTGCAAGACTATTTTCTTTACATTTTTGTTCTTAATGCTGTGTTACTTGGACTGCAGGAGTGAGGAAGGTTTCTAAGCTGTCTGCTTGGAGCAGGGTGATTGTAGAGCACCTGTTCCTGGGCAGGAGGTGACATCCCTAGGGAGGCTGATGGTGGCTGGTGCTGAGCCACAGGGCACTGGGTGGTTTCCCACAGGTGGGGGACAGATACACTTGTCAGGGACATGTGTGGGCCTTTGTGGGGAAGGAGGCATTCACTCATGCTCCTCACAGCACACAACTGTTTTTTGCTAATCATTCCAGCCCGCAGGAATTTTTTTTATACTGATTTTTGTTGGTGGTGGTTCTTTCGTTCAGTCATTATTTTTTTTTCTTTTCCCTCCTTTAATTGTTGAAGCTGTTTTTAATCCCTGACCATAATAAAGCCACACTGTTAACACAAGCAGCGGGGTAGCTGAAATTGCAGCTGTACTACAAGCTCTGCTTTTAATTTCAGGCTGTTATTAATGAGGCTAGAAACTTTCCCTTCCCCCAGTTGAGTTTCAGCTGTGTGTCTTCATCCAAGCCACTTCACTTTGTGCTTCAGAGCATCCCTGACTCCATCTGGATATAACAGGTGAAGGCTGAAGACTGTTTTCAAGTGTCATGAAGGGGTTTCTGGCCACTGTCCTTCCCTTTTCCTTGTGCAGGCAGCTCTGTGGAGGTGGTTGAGTGGGTTTGGGTTGCTTGTGAGTTTCTGCCCCTGCACTTTGGTCCTAGGGCCAAGCATGAGGGGCTCTAATGGTTGGTATTGCCATCCAGTGGGGCAGCACCCATCACTCCATAAAGGGAAGGTAATGTGGTGCGTGTCTTTTCCTCTCCTTTTTGCTCGTGCAGTGCCCTGGGTGCCCACAGGAATAGTCTGTTGTTTACAGAAGAAGCAGTAATGGCAAAAAGGTTTTATGTTTTTTGAAGGTAATTCTGTAATTGCATTGGGGATATGGAAATCCCAGTCTGCTGCTGAAATTGCTGCGATAGACTCGAACTTAGAGATTGTCAGGACTCTAGGAAAAATTCCCAGCAATTTGCATCTCCAAAGTGCAATCCCACACTCCTGTTTATAACCTGTGTGTGTTAGAGAAGATGTATTTCTCTGTGGCCAAAGGCACGTAATCCTCCCAGCCCTGGGTGTTTGCACTCAGGGCCAGGTTGCCTTTTACTTCCTGTGCAGGTATTACTTGAGTGCTGCAAACCTGTGAAACAGCCCTTTAGGACTGTAGCTGCAATAGTCTCTAGTTTTTAAGTTAACAGCCCCTCTTCCCTGCAGTGCAATAAAGGTAATTACTGCCTGTGCAGTGTGTGTGTTTGCAGCTCTGCAGGAGCACGTGCTGGGCTGGTCTCATTCAGCTGGCTCCCGTTTGGATCTTGCATCTGCGGACCGCGATGTCTGAGCCTGACGCTCCATGGTGTATGCACTAGCCTCTTTCCTAGATGGATTTATTGGATTTCCAGTAAAGACAAACAGAGTCTGAGGTCCAACGGTGCTGAGCAGGCAGCGCTGCACTCGCTGCTCCAGCCTGCTGTGCTCAGCTCCTTATACGGCCAAAAAAAGGAAGAGGAAAAGAGGGCGCAGCGTGAATACCAGACATACGATGCATTCTTCCCAGCTGCAAACTCGGAATTTGCTTTTCCCTGGAAAGTGGGCCCTCTGTACATCCATTAATTCAGGCTCTGTACTGTTTAGCATGAAGAGAGAAGCCAGCATTGAGCTGGCTCTGAGCAGCACTCAATTGTCTTGTGTAAAGGAATTTCTTTTCTTGTTTTTCTTGCTTTGGTGGGAGGCAGGAGTGTGACAAGGAATGGGAGAGGGGGCCAGGTTCTCCTGAAGCTCTCTCTGACTTGGCAAGCTGCACGCAGGTAGACTGCAATTACATCTATTTTCTTCATCTAAAAATCAATCCGATTCATCGTTAGCCTCTGCCTTTAAATTATTTTTTCCCTGAATAGCATCTTCCAGTTAGTGGGAGGCGGAGGGTAGGTAAGGCAATTGATCCTGTTACTTCATTCATAATCTGGCTTCAGCTTCTGTTGTTTGAATCACTGTGGGTGTGAATGGCTGTGCTCGGGCTGCTCTGACCTGGGCTGGGGCTGGAAGTACAAAGCACAGGTTCTCTATCTGTTGGATATTGGCCCTGATATCTCCAAGTGGGCCTGGGTTTCCAAAGCACTGGTTTGTTCTCTCGGGTGCAGCACAGTGTTGAGAGATTGAATGAGGAAGGTCAGGGAAGTCCCTCCCCTCTGCTGCTCTGTCACTGGTTCACAGTGTGTTAAGGCACTGGGAGCTGAACTGCCATGGCAAGTGTTGTGGTTTCCTAGATTGTTTGGAAGCCACATTGAGGACTTGAAGCTCCAGCGGGGTGAGTCCTGGTGCTACCTGTGCACTGTCAGCTTGCCTGCCTGCCAGCACCTGGGGCCATGTTAGCAGGGACACCTCCAGCCAGCCCTGTTTGTGCCTGTTACCCAAGGGAGAGCTTTTCCAGGACCACAGATGTGACTTGCACTTCTGTGGATGCTCTCTGTGTTTCATGGGGGCCAAAGAGGTGGGAGAATTGGGCAATTGTCACTCAGCCAAAAGGCATTTGGAAAAAGCAGCTTGACAACCTTGAGTCATGTTTTACTGCCTTGGGATCAGAGTGCCTGGAAAGCAGTTCTCTATTGTCTCTTCACAGGCCTTGTGGAGGTGATGATGCTACTTAATTTCACAAGCTCCTTTCATCTAGCTCCTGCACCGTGCTTTCCCATCTCGAGGATGGGCTGTGACAGCACTTGACTAAGGCAATCTGTGTAGCTTTGTGAGGATCCCATCTGTTTCTCTCCTTGACAGCTGGGTCGTTCCATGTTACTTGCCTTCTTTCTTTCCTGTAAAACCCCGCATGTTATTAGGACCCAAAATAGTAGCTCCTCTGGGCCATGTTGTAATAGCAGGGTGTTTCAGGATGACAAGTTCCAGCATTGCATGAAGGCAAAGCCCTTTTATACAGGCAAGGAAATAGCAACAATCTGCTTGCAGGTCATACATGGCTCAGCTCTTTGAACTTCTACATTGTCAAGTGTTTGCTGTCTCTGTTCTTAGAGACTGTACTTTGCAACAAGCACTGTAAATTATCCAGCAAGGATAATAAAGGAGTTTGATGGTAGAAGAAAGAGAAATAAATGGCAAATCTATGCTAATGGAAACATCTGTTGGGGTATTCTTGTTACTCTTTTCCTATCCATCCTCCCATGCATCTGGAGTTTTTTTAAAGCCAGGTGGAATAGAGACTTAATTTTTTCCTCTGAGTGGACCTTAGGCACTTGTGTATAGGTTTGGGTTAGAACTGTCAAGTGGTTTTTTTGGGCACCATTTCACATAAGTACACTCTTGAGCATTTTGCTATAAATGTGAATTAATGGTGCTCCTTGTGCATTAGCCAGAGCTCCACAAAAAATCAGGTAGTGGGCTTGGTGGGTGTTGGATTTGGGGTGCCTTAATGTTTTGACTGTCTGAGTTCTTTATGATGGTTTTGATGTGGATGATAGCTGCCAGATGAGAGCAGGCTGATAGGACTCCATTCCTGTGTCCTCAGATGGGTGTATTGCTTGCAGAAGGCTCTTGGATGCTGCGGACACCGGACCTGTGTGCATGGTTTAGGACCACCATGAGTTTTGTTGGTGCTGAAAAGTCGCAGCCTCTCTATTTTGCTTCCATTTCTGCTGGGTTTAAATGGGTGTAAATTTCCACTGGTTGTTTTTCTAATGCAATGAAACACTGAACTGGTGGAGAAGGAGAAAAAGACAGTTATTTCTTTAAGCATTGGGGTGTTTTTGTTTCCTGAATGTTGTCTTCTTGTTGGGAAAAATAATGTAATTTAATAAATACAATGCAGCCTCCAAGTGTAGGGGAATGCTATGCTTCTGTTCCCTTTATATTTTTATTTTTGTGGTACTGCCTTAAGGTGTCTTACCAGAAGTATGGGCTGTCATTATTAGAGAATCCTGTAAAACAGCTGTAATAATTGCACAATGTTCTTTATTCCTGTCAGGTTTATTCATAGACATTTTTTTTTAAGACACACGAGGGACTGTCTCTGCACACATCATTGATTTTGCTAATAAAATCTTATATTTTGATGGTACATTTCATTGGAAAATCATTAACTGCTCCATAAGACTTACAGTATCGTGGGATGGGAATGTTTCCTGTTGCCTTGATGGAGAGATTGATCTAAATGGATTTCTTTGATTTCTTAACAGCTACTGGGAAAGGGCACAGAATCAGATGCCTTGTCTCTGCTCCAGTCTGTCTCACCAGCACTTTTCTTCCTTAAGGGAGTGGAGAAGGTGCTTAAAACCTGTTTGAAATTATTCCAGTGCACAGCTTGGGGAGGGGACACCTGTTGGATGATGGCCACCATGTTGTCCTCAGTGGTCCCTCCATGTGAGGTTCCTGCTGGCAGCTGTGGCTATAGGAATTGTTTCTATTCAGGCTATTCAAGGACCATGGGCAGGTTAAAATGCCTCTGTCCAGTATCACCCAGGACATGCTTGAAAGCCTCGGGCTGAGCTTTTGCTGTCCCTTCTAGCTGAGTTTTACAGGAGCCTGGATTAGCAGAACATGGTTTTAGATCCC
Source organism: Pachycephala philippinensis (assembly GCA_013397055.1). Taxonomy (NCBI): domain Eukaryota; kingdom Metazoa; phylum Chordata; class Aves; order Passeriformes; genus Pachycephala; species Pachycephala philippinensis. The sequence continues at coordinate 212,690 of VWZT01000192.1, forward strand.
GCTGCAAGCCCAGAGCACACGGAAGGGCCCAGAGTGAGGTGAATCTGGGTGCTGCTCTGGTTTGTTTGGCTATTAAAGAGCTTTTCCCCTGTAAGGCAGCTGTCAGTGTTGGACTGGCAGTCAGAAAGCCACCACTGAGCCAAACTCCAGTCCTATATTTAGCGGCAATTAGCAGATTTGAGCACGTCCTTCATTCAGCCAAAAAACCTGGGAGATGACACAAGTGTGTATTCTATTGTATTCATTAATTTAGTGTGTTGTATTTGAGGGAATGTTTAGTGTTCAGGTTTCTAGAGCTGAATCCGATTCTGTTTTACAGGAGACAGCCCAGTTGTCCATAGCAACCTGAAATTGATTTCCCCCCCAACGCCTGCTGAAAGCTGTTCCCTCTTGAATCATCTCTTTAATTTAATATAGTGAACAGGATGTCCCTGCATGCAGAAACTTTTTTTTTTTAACAACAAGTAACCTAGGCAAAAAAAAAAATTAATTATTTTTTGAACACCAGCCTTGCCTCTGTCTTTATTGCCACTTGGCATTAGTCCTTACTGTGCTGTTTCCTCGTGCTTTGTTTTAGGCACTGGAGGCCATTATCAGTATTGGTTAATCACTGCTGCTGCCACAGGGGGATGTCCCCCTGCATGCCCTGGCCACCATGGCAGCAGGTCCCTCTTTGGCATGAAACCCTTCAGGCTGCCCTGTTTTGAGCTGAAAACTCTATTTTTTTGTAGCGTGTGAAACATCAGCGCTGTGCTTTTCCGTGACGTGCAGTGGTGCCCACAGGTGGCACTGGCCATGTCGTGGCTCTGGCTCTGACCTGCCTTTTTTTGTGGGTCTTTCCAGTGCAAGCAGTGGGTCTCCCTCAGAGGAGGCTGGTTGGAAGGTGTTTGGGAAGAATGGGAAGAACTGCCATGCTGTTTTGTTCCAATTTGTCAAAGAAATCTATGTCTTTGTCATCTGTGTGCTGCCTGAGGACTCCAAGGAAGTGATTACCTTGTCAGAGGAGTGCCAGGGATGAGGAATTTAGGACATTTGTGCTTTTGCTACCTGGAAAAGCTCTTGACTACATTTTGGAAGAATGACAGCTTGTATGTGGTCAGCGCAGAATGCAGCCTCTTTCCACATTTGCTTGCCCCTGGGTTTTGCACAGCATGGCAAGACAGCAGAGATTTTTTTCCTGTGTTCTTAGTTCTTGCCCTGCTTGTTGTGAAGCCACTGGAGGAGGAGGTGTTGCTGGGCTGGGGCAAGGTGTGCCGTGGTAGCAGTTGTCCCACCAGACTTGTCCCTGTTGACTGTTCCACACAAAGAGAAGCAAGCTGCTGCTTGCATCTACGCTTGGGCCATTAGCACAAATTGCACCAATCTGTGCTGTGAAATGTCTGCCTTTTCCTGGCTTGTTTTATGAAAAGTTAAAGGGAAAAAAAAAGCACACGAAATCAATATGGCAGAGGCTTCAGCTGCGTGTTCACCTGCTGTCACTGTGAGACGAAGCCATGTCACTTGACACGCCTCGTGTACAGCACTTGTTGAGAAGATAGTTATTTCATCTCTCTGGTTTTTTTCATGTCAGTCAAAAAATGGTTTGTTTCATGTGCATCATTTGAACATTGCACTGAATAAGCTCCCCAAAAAACGTTAATCTCCAATTCCGCACTGCTTTTACTGTCGCATCCAACTGCTTCAAAGACAGCGATGAGTGTATCTCTAATGATGACTTCCAGATGCAGAGGTAGCAGAAGCATCTACTTCTTTCAGGTGCCAAAACTGAGACTTACAAGGCCTGTTTTTTCAGAACACTTCATGTTTTGTAGTGCTGTACATGGTTATAGTACAAGTCTTGATTAAAGGTTGAACAGAGAATCTCAATGCCTGCCTGCTAGTTCTTGTATTGTCTGGACATGGTCCTTCTGTATCTTTATTCAGCCAGAAAAGGCACAGCAATAAATATGTGGGAAAATTTGATATATGTGACTTTGCTCTTATCATTCAGAAGGTTTATGGCAGAGGCATAAACAGGATTTAATCTTTCCAAGTGACGCTCAGCTGCCAGACCACAAAGCTTCCTTTCTGGTCTCCGTACCATTGCCTGCCTTGCATGCTCTCCGTCTTCTGAAAACTGAATGAGGGGGAGGAAGCCACTGTCCCACATGGCTGCAACCTCCTTTTTGACATGACTTGGCTTTCATACACCACTAGCATGTAGAGTGGACATTGCTCCAGGTGTCAGTGAACTCCTTTGTGTCTTGTTGTCATTCCTCCCTCCAGCAGGAGTACTGCCTGCCCGAGAGCTGGGTATGATCTGGCTGGGTTATGCAGAAGTTCCTCGACTGTTGTCTGTAACTTCTGTCAGCGGGATATTTGTAAATTTAAACGCTTCCTCCCAGAAGTATCAAAGGAACTGAGGCCACTTTTCAGCATGGACATGAAAGGCTTTCGCGCACTGGTGCAGCCAGGATTGCCATGGAGAACAAAGGCTTTTGCTAATCGCTTCTAATGCCTTTCAAGTTTATGCCTCATTTTCTCCCCTTTTTCAGATGGCCTCCCAGAGTACTGAGACTTCACTGACTGACTCACAAATAATTAACAGGAGGAGGACTCAATCTCTGAAACTTTTGAACACCTCTTTTAATTTTCTTAAATAAGCCAGTACTCTGGCCAGGATCCAATTTGTGTAATTACATTTGACCTAACTTAATCCCTTGGCAGTTTCAATTGCATGTGGTAGTAGTCTTGGCTCCCTGTCCTGGGCTGCCATTCAATGCTACTCCATGGTTTTCAACAGCTGTTGTAATTCAGCTGTAGAAATGGGTGTATTTCCTGGTTGAAGCATTCCTCATATCTCTATCCCTTGCTAAACATCCTTATCTCACTAGTATTTTGGGAGGTAACATGTCTGATGCTGCAGATGATCTTGCTGAAGTCCTTGGAGCTACTTTCACCCTTAAAGATGGGCATGCATTTAGAGTCTTTTATCAGGTGTCCCTCATACATTTTGAGATTACTTTGAGTTTTTCACCTTCAGGCATTTATTGCTCAGTCTCCTCAGCTCCTATGTGTGGTTTAGGGACGTTATTGGTGCAGGTATTCCTATTTAGCATTGGAAACAGCACTTCTGTTATCCAATCAGGGCTAAACAGGAGTGTGTCGCCTTCCTGTGTTGACAGCAGTTGGGCTGGTTGGCTGTAAGTGTTGGCATTGCTAAGGGTGCAAGTGATGAAGGAAAGCAAAAGCCCAGGACAGCTGGGCAGGATGAAAAAAAACATCCCAAGCAGAAACATGGAGATGGACAAAGTGCAGTAGCCAAAGGGGCAGTCAGATGGATGATCCACGCTAAAGAGAAGACACTGACTTCTTGCATTGGCACACAAGATGTGCAACAAGCATCTTGTTTTCACAGCAGGTGACAAATTGAGTGTTTCTTGGCTTCAGCCATCGGAAAAGGCGTATTTGTTACAAAGCCACTTGATCCTTTGGGGGCAGGAGCAGCTCCTGCTGAGGAGAGACAGGAATTTAGATGAGATGGGGTGCAAAAGGTGATCTACTGCTGAAAGGTGCTGTTGTTGCAAATTGTCTGCTGCTATCTAACTCTGTTTTTCTGAGATCCTCCAGAAGTAGGATGGCAAATGTATTATTGCTGCTCTCCCTTGTTGCTTGTTATCGTTTATGAAATTTGGGATGTTTTTGTCATTCAGAGCTCTCCCGTGTTTCCAAACACTGCTCATGTAAATCCTTTCTTTACCTTTCCACATTGTCGCCAAACACTTGGGTTCCTGAGAGATTTTGTTTTGCTAGGTAGAACATCCTGAAGATAGGAGGTAAGGAGTATGTTGAGAACAGAAAAGCCTTTCATCAGGTCTGACTTTTACCCTCTGGCTCTATCCCATAATTACACTCATTTAAATCTCAGTAGACTGGAAATCTTGTCTCTGTTGGTTTCAGTGATAGTGTAAATAAAGTCACCAGTGGTAACATTAAAATTTGTCCTCTATCACAGAGCTTAAAGGTTTGGAGTCAGAGCCATCAGATTTTGATGTGTGCTGGATATTGCTTATACCTTGGCAGAACTTTCTGTCGTGAACACTTTGTTTCCTAGAACACAAATTTATCAAACCCTTATGGTGGTTGTCAGAGAAAATGTGGCCAGCTCTGAGTGGTGGTGCATGATGTATCTACAGTCAGTGATGTTGCTTTTGAAGATCTGTTTGCATGTTAAATAATGGGGTGGGGAAAAGTGCACTTCAGAGTTGCTGGTTTTTCCTTTACTCCTGGACTGGACTCTGCCTGCCATCCTGAAGACAAATCTTTTATTTTTCTTGTTTCAGAGTACTTTGTAACTGGGTGTGCCTGAATGCATCAGCCTTTGGAGGTGAGCGTCTTCCCTTGAAACAGCCTCGTGGTGTCCAAGTGCCTGCTCTCTTGGGGTAAGGAAAGACATAACTCATGCAGAGATTGAGAATGTGCTGTGAGCAGAAGCAGAATGGGCAAAGAGAGGACAAGCAGCACTGCCTCAACTTGTACATCTTGGAAATTTTGAGCTTGTCATGGAGAGAGGGAATAAACTTAAATCTGTCGACTGTAAATAAAACAAATTATAAATTGAAGTTTCAGCAAGAGAAATTCAGCTGAGGTGTCAGTGAATGATCTCCTGCATTAAGGATAGCTGAGTGCTGGAGTGGATCCCCCCAGGAGGTTAGGCAGTTTCAGTCATGGAGAGGTTTAAGAGCAAGTTGGAAAAGCAGTAGCAGACGTGCTTTTAGGAGAACCAGTCCTTCCGTGTGGTGGAAAACTAGACTAAGTGACTTCTGGAGAGTCCTTCTAACCCACTGATGATTAGAAATGGGATTGTGTGACATTCTTATCTTAACAACCTTATTCAAAGCTGATAAGGTGAAAGGCAAAGCTGAGTGTGTCTGTGCAGAATGAGCTGTATGGTTTGGTGAGGGATTGATGCAGCAGCAATTAACACTGGTGCTCGGTGTCTTTGTTACCTGAATGGTGATGTTCATCTGGAGGGAAGTGTAAGCTCAGGGAAAAGAAGAGGTTTAATCCTCTGTTGTTGGCATGCAGTGTAAACTTGTGGTAAAAACAGGAAGTTGTATCAATTCTGGCTCCTTTGTAGTAAGTTTTTGTGAGTCTGGGTCTCTTCCATGGTCCATGTAAGGGATTTACTCTTACCCTCAGGGGTGTAATCTCATCTGTTCTATTGTGACATGAGAACACAATGCTACAAATATAGGTATACTGAGCAAGACACAAATATCATGTGGAACACAGAGAGAGGAACCAAGTGATTACATTTCCTCTCTGTTTCCAGGGCTGATGAAGTGGAGGAGAGTTTCATTTTTTTTTTCTCTTGCTCTTCTGTTCTTGTTCTCCATTGTGCTTCTTTGTCTTGTCTTGACAGCAAACACAGCAGGCTTTTCCTGAGTTTAAAAATGCTGGCTCACCAGCTAGGTCTTGAAATTATGTCCTGAAGATGGCTGCTCCTTTAGTTCCCTTGCTTCTTCCTCCTTGCTCCCTTCCCTGGGAGCTGCTGATGACAAATTGAGCCTGGGCTTGGACAGCCTCTGAGCCATTATGTGACAAAAGGGGGGATTCAGGTGCTTTGTCTTCCTTGGTCTGGTTAAGAAGATCAGTGAGATACTTGTCTTAACTTGTAGGATGTCTGGAATTCAATGGGAAGTTCTTCAACTTCTTGTTGGACTTTGGTTCCTCTAATATTTACATCTCATCCGTAATGTGAGCAAACACTGGTGTGTCCCCTGGAGTTGTACCAGTGTCTTATTGTTCCTTATCGTCTCCTGCTTAGAAGAGATAAGCTGTTGTGTCCCAGGGACATGGAAGAAACCTGCAAATAACTCTAAGAAATGCAGATGGTGTCAAGAGGAAAATAAGGGATGCCTTTCTGAAGTCACCTTTGTACATGGTTTTTAAATGTTTTTTTCTCTTTGCTGTTTTCTTTTTCCTCCTCTTGAGCCTTTCAATTCCTGTAACTATCTGCTCAAATCTTGAAAGCAAAATGCGTTTGTGGAAAGATAAAATTTACTGTGTTCCCCCCGATCTTTTGATCTCAATCAATCAAATAAATCCAAGACCTTGCAGTTCACCTTGTTGCAAGGACGGTTAATAAGTTGAGGGGTTGTGCCAATGGCAGTGATGGTTTTCCAGCCTTGTGCATTTTTTTTATTGTTATTCTTTTTTATGGTTCTGACCTTTCGGACTGGTCAGGGTAAGATTATTTGCAAAGAATAGTCCATAAATATGCCTGTCAGGACTGGAGTTAGCATTCGAGCGTTGCTGCTTAGCAAAAGGAAGCAATATGCCAAAGTTCAATTTAGATTTCCCTGCAGGGTTGAAAATAATGACAAGACTCACTTAACATGGCAGGGATGAGTCCTGCCACCTCTAAGGGAGTGGCTGCTGTGTGGTCCTGCAGCACTTTGTAGCTGTGTGTGTGGTTGTCTGCTCCTGAAATTTGGTGTCTGGCATCTCGTGCTGGGGCTTGCTCGGGGTGGAGGAGCCCTGGATGCATCTCCTGGCTCTTCGAGCTGGCATTCAGAGGTGCCAGCTCAATCAATTGGTAGTTTCTCTTGATTTAGCAACTGAACTTTTTTTTTTGCCTAGTACTGTGCTCCTATTGCAATGCAAATGAGTGTTTGTGGAGCTGCTCTAAGCTGTGTCCTGCAAAGCCACCCTGTTCCCATCCTTGCACTGCATCCTTGCCCTCAGTGCAAACCAGCACGGGTTGCAAGTGTGGCTTAAGAGAGCCCATGAGTGTCCTGCAGTGTTTTGAGTTGTGTCCTGTGGGTTACCTGCTGTGATCTCTGAGCCCTTTGGGAATCCAGAGTTCAATGGAAAGCCGGCTGGGTTTTCCCTGCTGTGACTACTCATGGAAACAGTTCCTAGATCTCTCCCACCTAATGTTTGCCACCGTGGAAGCGTGCATCATCCAGTGGTAAGAATCTTGCTTCACTGTCAGGAAATATGATGGTTATTGATGTTTCTGCTGTCCTGTCAGCAGAATTGACTCCTGTGGGTGAGAGCAGCACGAGGAGTGAAGCTGGAAATCAGCAGCTGCTATTTAGGCATTCACTTGAAAGCTACACAGTCCATTGTGTTCAAATGGTCTCTTTAGACCCTGGTCATGGATGTAAATGTAGTTTGCCTGAAGCATGTGGCTCTTCTGAGTTTATTTTTTCTTCCTTCTGTAGATGAGAAAGTCAAGGTGCTGAAGACCACTTGCATTTTATTCACAGGAAGTTCATGTCAGTGGAGCCCTGAGGCTGGGTCTGAAACCCATGGGTTTGGCCAAAAAATCCCCCTAAAAAAAGCCTACATGTGGTGAAAAAAAATATGCCATCAATTGAGAAAGCAGACTGGGACTAAGTGGTGAAATAAAGGTGCAAAAAGCAATGCAACTTGTGGAAAGTCACAGAGCACCTCCATGCCAGACCCCTGTGACAGTGCAGTAGCTCTTGGTCCAAATCAGCAGTGCTGTAACTTGGAGTGAAGCAGATGGGTCTGGTTCCCTGTCAGCATTGGCTGAAAAGTTTAAGAGTGAAATAAATAAATTTGTCTTTAGGCCCATCTTAAAATTCAGAAGTCATTTCTCCAGTACCTGTAAATAACTGAACCCTTTGCTGGATTTACCTGCCTTGCATATAAAAGGAGAGGACATGGGGAAAATAGGTAAGAGGGTGGCAGAGCAGAGCCTTTGTTGTGTGGTGCCCTCAGAAGCCTGGTGGCCATGCTGGGAGTTGGGAGAGCTGTCCCCATCCCCAGGGACAGCTGCCATCCTCCAGGTGGCAAAGGGAAGGGCCCTCCAATGCACAGGAGTTTTGCATGTCCCACAAGGCAGCACTCTTTTTTCTTATTCCAAAAGGGACTGGCAATTAGCAGCAGGGGTAACAGCCACCTGGAATTAAATTCTATGGAGGCATGAGAAATAGTAGGGTATATTTGGAAATATCTATTGCATAGATATATTCCTTTTAAGAGAAACATGTTGGAGGTGCCATATCCATAAATACTAATAAGGCTGTTTGATTCCAATTTTCAGGTAAGATTAACATTTTATTGAGTATTATATCTGTCACATTCAATGCTTTAGTGTACCATCCTCTCAGGCTTATTAGCATAATTGCAGTGCTTAAGCAACAATAAAAAATTCAACAGTAAAATAGCGGTTAGCACAGGCAATTTGTTATCAAAAGCTTTTACTTAAGGACAGATTTTGAGCATATTTATTATCCAGTTAGGGCTATACATTATTTTTATTTAGAAAAACAAGAGGGAAGCAATGTAGGAATTTTTTTACTCTTTTAATGTCTAAATCAGAAGGCCTGAAAATTGGTCACCGCCTTTTTCTCTTTCTTAAAATCACCCAGCAAATTCACTTGGAGTGGGGAGGCAAGATAGCAAAACAAACTCAGGTCTGGAGCAGGACTGTGACATTAATAACTCAGCAGAACAATTCTGTTAAATTCTGGAGCGCCCTTTTGAAATTCCCTCGTATCATCTCAGGCTCTGAAGATGCTGTCCTTTGTCTGTGGCTGATGGCACTGTCACTGGGGCAGTGCCAGGGCAGGGGTGGCCCAGGCTCACACCCCAGAGGTGGCTGCAGCCCAGGGTGCAGTGCAGCTGTTGGGGTGATGCTCCCACAGACGAGGGGAGGGACTGGACAGCACCTGCAGGAAAACAGACTAATGTCAGTGCTGGTTGTCTCTGAGGCTGGAGCAGAGGAGCATGGCTTGGCTGTGTGACAGTGCTGTGCACTATCCCATTTCTTTTCTCACTTTGAGGACTCTTAGGGGAGCAGTCCTTTTCCTGAAAAGCTGCAGTGTAGATGTGAATACACGTGTATTTGTGTGCCAGCACTTGCTTGTGCACATACGAAGTCCCTGTTGCCAGCATGGCAAGATTTCGTGTGAGTGTTTAAATTTTCAGCACATTTTCTGTGTGTATTTAAAATAAAAAATTGTACCTCATAAATGAAGAAGTAAATGAGTTTTAAACAACACAAGAAGTCCTTAGACTGAGAGGTCCGTTGAGAAAAGCACATCGAATTGGCAAGAGGAAGACTGCTGCTGTGATTGCTTGTGATTCCTTTGCTGGTAGAGGCTTTTTACAGACCTTCTGTCTGCTTGTGTTTGCTCTTCCAACATCCTTCAGCCTTTGCTTGAGTTGTTGTGCTTGTTCCCCACACCTGTGCTCACCTTCAGCATCTTCCCGTCACTGCAACCTTGGTGCCTCTTTCCTCGTGTTTTTCTCGTGTTTCCTTGTTCTGGGAGGCCTCCTTTGCCTCGTGCTGCTTTTTCAGAGGTCGCTCTCCCATCTTCTCGATGGATGACTTAACTGTGGGCCTGTTGCTCTGTCATTTTGGTGGTACCCAAAGCCCAGGGTGAAGAGCTGCCACAGCCCTGGTGATGCCTTGATTGGGCTCACAGTCTGGATAAGCAAGAAGGGTAAACTTGTCTCGTTTTTTTGCTCCCATTTTGACTGCTGCCTAAGCTCACCGTGAGGAGAAGTGAAGGCAGTGCTGCTGCCCCAGGGAAGAAGCTTGTGTTCATAGTGAAACAGGATGTGCAAGCAGGTTGTAGGAATTGGGAAGGGAGCACATGGAGACAGGTGAAACTAAGTTGGGCACATATTAGAGAAGTGATGGGCTTGTGGGACCCTCTTCACAAACACCCTCTTCTGTGAATGTGTGAAATTTGAAAGGAGCTGGTTGTTTCAGATCCCTTTTTTTTTGAAAGGGGTAAAAAACCCAATGTTATTCAGAGATAAATGGTATGTTTCAGATTCTGGGGTAGCTGTGAGTCTTTTGTTGGTACACAGCTCACTCTCATGAAACTGCCCAGCACTGCATGGTGTTCAGACTTTCTGTCAACAGAGAACTTGCTGATGCTCCTGAGACTGTGAATACACAGAAACTGACTGTGGGGAGCTAAACTTTCTGGGAACTTTGCTCTTGGTGGAAATTTGACTGTGATTTGAATTGCAGTTGAAATATGTGCTCTCTGCCTCCATGATCACCCCGAGGAATGGGGACTCGTTGCTGCTGTCTCAGGAACAAGCAGGTTCCTGCAGAGTCCTGCAGCTCCCCATTGTTGCTCCATCTGCCTCAGCTCCTCTGGCTTTAGTAGCCCCCAAGGCACCTGAGCATCTCCTGCTTGCATCTGGCCTTGTAGCTGGGCAGTGCTGAGTATCTTCTACAGCCAGGGAAGCACCCTTCTAGCTCCTGTGCACAGCCAGAGGGTTCCACATCCATAGAAGGGGCTGAGGGACCAGGGAAGGTGTTTTCTTGGGGTGCTGACATGGCTGAGGGCATTTCCATGTGGCTCCTACCTGAGATCTGTAATCATCCAACGTTTTAGGCAGAAAGGGTCATGCAGCTCTTTTGTGCAGCTCGTGGCTCAAAGCAGGGTTGGCTTTAAGGTGGGATGAGGTTGCTCAGAGCTTGTCAAGACAATGGTGGCCTGCTGTGGCCTTGAGGGAGGATGATAGTGTATGCCTTGGTAACAAAAAGACACCTTATGGAGGGCTCTGTAGGCTGTACTCTGGTGTCAGGGTAGTGGAGCAATGACTTTTCTGTGAGAGGGTCTGTGTGAAGGGTTGAGAGACACGGTCTGAGCATTGACACAGTGATTCCTACACTAAATTCCCCTTGTGGAGTGGGGAACACCATGCCCAGCTCTGCTGGAATCTGGCTGCCTCTGTAAGTGCTGGGGACACTGCACAGCTCTCCTCTCTTTGGAGGAGAGGGTCTGTGGCTGGAGACCAGTCCACATGTGAACACGTCCTCCCCGAGGAGGGAAGTGCCTACATGATCCTTGCGGGGAAAAAAATGGCTGAAAGAATTTAGCAGTGATAAATGTCATAAAAAATACTTATGCTGGAATCTGTAAAGCCTGGAACATCTGTTCTCAACAGTGCTTTGATCACGTTGTGAGGCTTTTAAAATGATACTTCCATGAATTAAGTGAGATCCTTATGGCTGCAGGATTCCTTTCAGTGCCCCTTTTTTCATGGAGCAAAAAGGCAAATTTCACAGGGAACATTACATGACTTGAAACACATATTTTAATGGTTAGTATCAACCAAACAATGTTTTATTAGGTGCTAGAAAAATGTTCCAGTTCCATACCCCAGGAAGCAAAGCACTCCCATTTACTTTTTTAGCTTATGGGAGCTGTACTTTGGAAAAAAAAAAAAAAAAAGAATTAATTGCTTGTATGTTACTGTATTCAAAACCAAACCAAACATGGTGAAATGAGCTTAAATATTTTGAAGTTGTTGTCAGAAAACGTCCTTTTTGGGTTTTGTTTCCAGGCAGAGCTGCAGACGAGGCAGAGGATCTGTGTGTTTTCTGAGGGACCTGCAGCAAAGAATGGCGAGAGACTGATGATTTACTTTCCTCCATGCACTGCCTTGGATTGAGTAGCTTTTAGTCATTTGCTTTTCTCTGAGGACTTGTACTTTCCCCATTCCTGGTTGTTTTAGCAGGCTTCTGCCTCCTGCCCTTCCATCAGCTGTGTATTTGGGGCTGAAATGTGATGCCAATGTCTTTGGTGATCTAAGGAGTGCAGAGGGCGCTCATGGCAGATCTTTGCAGTGTCACGCCTGGCAGGGGGATTTCTGCTCCTCTGCCTTCCTGCTACACGTAGGGAAAACAATACCTGCTGGGCTGTTTGCAGAAACAGCCTGTAGGACATGAGGGGCAGCAGGAAGGAGGGAGAAACTAAAGAGATGTGGAACAAGGGTGGGTCTCCTCCTGTGCTACGTTTGTGTGTTCATACTTGAGAAAGCCTTTCCTGCTGCTGCAGCCAGCAAGTCTGGCAGCTCCCAGTGGGATGCTGGGGAAGGCTTCTTGCTCCCATCTCCCTTTCCCTCCCTGGGATGAATGAATGGACCTGTGTGACCCCACGGCTCTATCCAGAAATCAGAAGCCTGTGACATTTAATTGTTTCTTCATTTAAAGACTGTCCAGGCTGTGAAAGGAGGAAAAGTTATGGTCATAAATAGCACAGAAGGAACATGGATGGGATTTCTAGTAAGGTTCTGGGTGTCAGGGGTTAATTTATGAAAACTAAATCGTTTAATTCCTCCAGCACCCAACAGGTGAACAGGAGGCTTATTGCTGTGACATATCCATTTATAGCAGTTTTCCTTTGCTAACACCTGTGACTCAGTTCTGTTACATACTTATGCTGTCTGTTAATTATTTACCAGTGATTTACAAGTACAGAGTGCAAATAAAATGCTTTTATGCAGGAGACTGCATTGTACACCCAGGATTCCTGGGAATTAGGGCACTGTACTACCATGTACAATGCCATCAACATCCCTGGACTTCTGATGGAGGAGTCCTTGTATGTACCTGATGAAGAGGCAGTCCCTTGCCCTCCAGAACTGGCACTCAGAGGGGCTGTGGTGTTAGTGAAGGGCTTACTGCACACAGGGCTGTGGTATATGAGGGGATCTGTGTCCTTTGCTTCCTTGCAGATCGATTTTTGCCATTTTAAATTACTTTCTTCCCCCTCGACAAAGGCTCATTCTTCTTCATAAGTGATGGTAGCAGCAAACTGTTTTTAAAAAAACCCCACAGCATGATGGGCTTTTTTTCTTAAAAAAGAATAGAATAGTATAAAAGTCAAGTAGCAGATAGAGTTCTGACTCAGCTCGTAACTTATGATCCTATGCTATTTCTGTAACATTTTTAGCTTATGACCAAATTTTTCTAATATTAGGGCATTGCCGTAGAAAGTGTGTCAGTCCCTGGCTGCCAGAACCTGTCACTTATATACAGAATATATACACTTCCGAGCAAGTGTGCAGGAGCAGGCCAGTAAGTCGTTTGTTGTGGTTTTAAATTGCTGAAAGTTTTGGGTTTTTTTTTCCCTCGTCTGTTTGTTTTTGGTTGTTTTTGTTGATTCGCTTAGCAAACAGTGCTGTGCAGAACAACATAGCTGCTTTTTATTTCTCACGCAGTCAGGCACTGAGCTCCCAGCCCCAGCTGTGCCTCTTGCAACTGGAGTTGGTTTGCTGGTAGGTTTTTCAGCCAGTGCAAACTGCTGTAAGTCAATTCAAGCTGTATCAACTGTATGGATTTTATGGAAGTTGAGAATCTGGTCATACAGCTTGTGGTTTTAGTGAGGAAGGAGTTTGGGAGATGGTTGTCCCATTCTAGGGAGGCAAGAAAGTACATGTAAAGTTTCTCTAACCTCAGGGAAAGCGTGTGTGAACAAATAAGCATCTGTGTTGCAGAGAAAGCGATTACTGAGGAAATCCCAAAGTTTACGAGTAGGATTTTTTATAGGTTCAGATCTGCTGTGGTTTCAGACACTTAAGGACACTTGAAATAATGAAACTCCAGACAGTCCAGCCCACACATGCAAGACACACAGCAGCAAAGCCATCCTTGTTTTTAGCACTACTGATCAGCTCGCTAATGCAACATCTGCTCTGGGATTTTGCATTTAATTTTTGTCTGGATAATAAAGAGGAATGCAGGGCTAATGATCTGTGTCCTGTTTCCCTTCAAAGTGCTTTATTTACTCTTTGTGGCTGCTTTTCGTGGTTCTTTGCAGCAGCCCTAAAATGTCAACTGACCTGAAGAAATTGACAATGGATGCCTAAAAAAATCCAAAACAAAAGCTAGGAAGGATGTTGCTTTCTAGCTTTTCGTGTGAGCACCTTGTAATCAGACTCCCTTTGATTAAGTAACCAGCAAAGCCTATTCATATGTACTCCAGTTAAAATTTAATGAAGCAAGAGGATGTATTCATATATGCTGACTAATGCAGGAGGAATAGATTCCTGTAACTCTGCTCTGCAAGCCCTTTCCTTTGCCATCAGGGATGGATTTACTAGAAAGCTCCTCAGCAGCTGTGGACCTCCCCTGGCATGAGCAACCCTCACAAGTCTGGGCTCATGTGCTTACAGCGAGAGGTGATGATGTCCTGAATGTGGAGTAGCACAGCTCTTTCGTAGGGCACAGCCTTATCAATGAAGCCCAGCTTGGCTGATTGCAAGAGGTGAGGCAGGGCTTCTCCCCTAATGTGCTTCATTGGAAAAGATCAGGGAATTGCTGGATGTGTGTGCTGTATCTGTCCTGGTATCAGTTGGATGAGTGGAGCAACACATATCAAGAAGGGAAGCCCCATGGGCCCTGATTTTTGAGTAGGAAACTGATGCTCAAGAGGAGTCTGTATGATAGCTAAGCTGGTGTCAGAAAACAGCCAGGCTTTTAGTGCCTCTGCCTTTGCCGTGGGTTTCTTGGGCAGTTGTTTTGGTACCTCTGTTCCCAAAGGGATATGGCCCTGCTTTGCAGAGCATTTTGCTTCTAAAACTTCACAGGGAATGCACAGATATCTGTGTGGACAATGGAGTGGCCTGCCAGGAGGGGTGCAGAGGCTTGCTTACTTTGACACTGTCTCCATCTCTTCCCAAGTGTTTCTACCTCTGGGGCAGCTGCAGAGCTCCTGCATCATCTTGCAGCCAGGATGGGGACTGGAGAAATGATGCTAAAAAATCTCAGCTCATTACACAGTGCCCTGTGACTTCAGCTTTGTGCACCCACCTCTGGAGTGGAATGTGGCAGTGGGGTGATGCTGCACAGCTATGTTAAATGCCATTTTTGGACAAGCAATGAAAGATCCTGCTGTGTCCACTCACAGCAATGGGCTGGGCGACAGAACGGAAATGCCATGGTGGAATTTGCCTTTGCTGCTGACCCTTGCATGACATGCGAGAGCTCCTCATCACCAGACCTTTGTTTTGCTTCACCCAGAATACAAAGCAGTGTTTCATTGGCATGGCTGGCTGTTTTCCTTCTGTCTTGACTCGGTGGCAGAACTGAAGCAAGCTTTCCAGAGATAAACTGAGTGTTCCAGTTATCATCTGCTTCAATCCCGGTTCCGTCCTGCCAAGGCTCTCACTCGTGCTGTTGCAGTGAAGTGCTCAAGAAGCCTTCAAAGGGAGATGCAGCTCTGGAGCTGAGATCTTGGCCTTCATTTTTGGCCTGGAAAGCAGCTTTTGGAACAGTAAGCATGAGATTTCTCTGGAAACCTTCTTTGTGTGCCTTTCTGAAGAAATAGCTGGAAGGAGAAGACCTGTCAGTTGAGCTCTAAAAGAGAAACCTATTGGCTCTGAATACACTGGGGACATTATTTAAGGTCAGTTGATCTGTGAGAAGGCACAACTTATCTAATGCAGCCTAAGGTTAGTTATGCAACAGACAGGCTGTTCTTTGTTGTGAAGAACAACTTCAGTGTGTGCCTGTGAAAATCAAAGGTCTTGCTGAAGGCGTACTGTGTTCTGGCTGGAAGCTATTGGGTGTCCTCCTCTAGTGATTTTCCTTCTGTAGCAGATTAGCATCACGGAAAGGTTTCCAGTGGGAAAGGCACTCAGCCGTGGCAGGCTGCAGGGTGGAGCTGCCAGCAGATGTGTGCTCTGGTGGGTGCTGGTGCAGGACCACATGTGTGTGGTACTGCTTCAGACCAGCTTTTACTTCTCTCTGTTCTCCCCTCTGTGTCTCTCTCTGTGTCACAGACCAGGTCACTGGATTTTCTAGATGCCTATGTAGGGCAGTATTTTAAGGAAAACACTGTAGAAGGGGTGTTTTCTGACTTCTAGAGAGAGATGTAATTTGTAATGTATATTGGTTTGAAATACGACGTTAGCAATGTGCTGGCTGCATGGCACTGACATCTCCTTTCTTGGAGAACCTTTCTCTCCCCATCATCTCTTATTAAACATGCTGCCCTGCCAAAGTGCCATTATGTCTCCAGAGAGACTCAGCAAATAGAAGAAAGGGTATTTTTTTCTTTTAAAGTAGAATTGGTCTCCTGTGCCTTGTGGGGTAGGTAAGAGTGAACAGTTCTGGGTAGGCATTTTTGGGTTTGAGTCTCTGTGTACAGTGAAAAATGCTTTATTGCTTGTGCAAAGGTAAGCATAATATTCAGCAAGATTGCCTGATACGCTTGTGGATTGTCTTCTTTCTATGCTTTTTATTTGTGTGGTATGTACAGGGAGGTTTCGCATTTGGAAAATGAGGATGTTTTAACCAGCCTTGCACAAATACTGGTCCTGCGTGGTTTGTTAGCTGTGCATTCCTGGGCAGAATTGTGGGGTGGTGGAAATAATCAAATACCTTGTGTTGTTTTG
>VWZT01000192.1:229594-298446 GCA_013397055.1 Pachycephala philippinensis
AAAAAAAAGAACGTTTGTTTGGTAGTTGGAATTGGAAGGAGCAGTTGCAAACTGGAGTCCAAGGTACAGCAGTGTGAGTGTGAGATGCTTGGTTGCAGCAGCCCCCCTGAATGGACCCACCAGCCCTACACTGCCCCATGCTAAATGCTGGGGGATAAAACACTTCTGCTGTTAATGCTGCATCAAATGGAGGCATTGTGGAACATGCCTGGGGCAGTGGGCTGGGGGATAATCACTGTGTCCTTCCCTTAGATGAGCTGAGTTTGAAGCTTTACCGTCCTGACTTTTGCAGCACACATTCAGCTGAATACGACATCAGTGTTAAGAGCTGTGGCACTTGTGGTTACGGCCTTGGGATTCCTTATATTTACTTTCTAGGGAACTAAAATTCAAAGCAGCTTTTATGGCTGTCATGACAATACTGTCAGTTTCAAAAGAGGTGGCTAAATGTGCGTTGACCTTAAACTAATAGGCCATATCCTATTTTCTGTGTGTTTCCAATTAAGAGAAGTATGCTACGAATTTTTAAAACAAATCGTTAAAAGAGAAAAGTTGCTTAACTGCTGTAAGACTTCTGCTTTTTTTTTCTGAATGCAGAAGGTTTAACGACTACTGTTATAAGCTGGAAATCAAGATTTAATAATAGCACGTACCATCTGCCACCAGTGGTGGAAGAACAAGACTGAACCCTTGACTGCTGAAAGCACTTTTAATTTGCAGCTTGCAGTGAGGTTGCAGGGCTTCACTTCCTTCCATGGAGGAGAGGATGGGATTCTTGTTTACCACTGCTGATCCTCCTCCTGAGCTGTTGGGATTTTGGCACTGTAAATCTCAGGTAGAACATCTTGTTCTTGCTTGGTGCGGTGAGTTTTTGCCTTCAGAGTGAAATAAAGGAGGGTGTTGACTGTGCCAGGCTTGACCCAGCTCTGTCTGAAGCCAGCCACTTGTTACCAATAAAAGCTGGAGCAGCTCTGTGGGAAGACCAAGACGAGTTTTTTCACTTGTTTTGATGGTGGTGGGAGGTGATAGGCACATCTGGCTGAGACAAAGAAGAGTCTCTCCCCGTGCTGCTTCTTAGAGGCCACATTCCTCCTCCTTATTTTCTTGTATGTACATTGCAAAATGATTTTATCTTTGTTCGTAAGACTTGGGCTCGTTTTCATGAGCCGTGGTGGATCATTTGCTACCTTACAAAAAGCAGAACATATTTTTCCACTTTTTAAAATGTACTTTGCTAAATAGGTATTTTTGTCAAATTGCAGTTTCCTCCAAAACATATTTCTTTATATAGAAAATGGGATTCCACCTCTCCTAGACCTTTGCTAACAGCTGTTCTGCTAGCTAAATGTCACTGAATTAAAAAGAAACAAAAATAAGAATATGATGGCTTTGGATAGATTTTAGTTGACTATTTCGGTCCTAGGTAGAAGTAATGCTCCTCTCTCTGAATGTGGAGATATTCTGGGGATTGCTACCCTGCTATTTCAGCCTGCAGAGCACTGTGAAAGTGCAGCATTTCTGGAAGGCTGGGATAAATGTACAACGTGCACGTGGCTTTTGCCAGCCCCGAGAAGTGCTGGGGCAGCCCTGTGGACACTCGAGAACTGAGTGTGCTGCTGGTTTTGGCAGCTCAGCCTTTAGAGCTGAGCTATAACGAAGTTGATGCAACGGGATAGTTTCAGGTTGGGGTGCGTAGGAAAAGGGGACCTGTGCCAGCCTTTTGAAGGTTGCTTTGATTTGTTGCTGAGCACAGTGAGGACTCCTGGGGTATTATCTGAGGATTAAGTGCAACATTAAACATTGGAGCTCGCTTGTCAAAGAAAGGGCAGGTTATCAAAATACGATTTATAACCAACAGTTTACTACTAGCTACAGTAATTAATATGGAACATGATGGGGCCCATCATTGTTATGCTTTGTTGTCTCAGCTTGCATTACTGCTGCTGGCAAGGCCAGCTTCTGAGGCTAATGAGGGACAGGGAAGAAAGAAATCTGTGCTGCTGTTAGCTGATGGTAATATCTCTCCAGGTCATACACTGTACCGTGCATTGCATCTGATCACAAATCTCAGCCAGACGTACCTGTCCAATAAAAGCTGGTCTCCCAAATTCTCACTTAGAGAGACAAGAATTACTGTTTGTCCCAAGGTCACTCAGAGCCAGTGACAAACTCTGTTTGTTAGTGTTGGGATGGGGGAGAGGGTGCACAAGCTGGTGTGGAGGATGAGGAGAAAACTTGTCAGTGGTCCAAATCCTACTCGGGGTATCGATGAGGGAAGGCAGTTAATGTCCAGTGGTGGTGATTAGTGAACTTGTCTGAGGGAGGAGAAAAACGGGAGAGGCTTTTCCAACATTTTCTCATGGCCAAGAGCCCAGATGAGGGCAATGACTGCTGCTGTGCTGCTGATGGGAATCTGTTGGCGAGGAGTTTGTGGTTGGTTTGAGATGGGTCCCACTTCCTAATAGCCCATCTCGAGCTGCCTGAGAGCCCTGTGACTTCAGCAGAAGTTTTATTATCACGCTAGTTTCCAGAGAGATGTTTGGAGCCGTTCCCAGTGTTGGGTTTAGCTGCAGCAGCAGCTTGAGCTCCTTTCTGGTGTTCTGGTCAAGGGTAGGGCAGCTGGTGGCTCTCCTAAGGTGTGTCAAGAGTTCATGTTAAAATGAACAAAGCTGTTCCCGTGGTCTGTTTGCTGTGTCAGGTTCGGGTTTAGCAGTCTTCCAAAGACAGATCCCACAATGTCATCCAAATCTGAGAAACACCTGAGGATGGAGGGATACAGGATGCAGTCAGGTCTCCTGCATGAAGATAGCAGTGGGAAAGCCAAGTGCCTTTGAAATTTGGCATGCTTGAGCTCCATGGTCACCGTGATTAATTGTGACCTTGATTTAGAAGAATAATTTTGGCTTAGCACCCACCCTTACTTTAAATATTTTGGTTGAACAGCACTTTGTGACCTGCAGCTGCCCATGGTGACAACACCTAACTGGGGTACTTTTACAGCAGAGTGTGGTGTGCCTTAGTTTTATTGAGCATTGCCCAAATAGTTGAGAAGGATGTCTTAAAGAGTCTTGTGTTAGTCCAGATTTAGCTGCTGGTATTTCCCAAGAGCATCAGGGCTATCTGCAGGGAAACTAAAGGGTTTCAGCAGTTTTGCTTTAGCTAGAACCAGGTAAACAGTAGTCTCATGGTCCTCTCTGTACATCTCTTCCAAATGTGTTCTTTTTGGCATGTTTGGTGATCAAATCAGATACATTCATTTCATATTGAGATGACACGATAAATGGTACATTTGCCAGTTTCATTTCCATGGCCTTAGTTTTAATGGTTTTTGCAGTGTGCCTTTAGTCATCCCTGTTGCTGGCTGGGAAGGGTTGGAGGGGTCTGTCTTGTGGGGGATTATATACACCCGTCATGTCCTTTTTTTTTAGATCCTGGCACTTGACCTCCTTACTTATCCCATAAAGGAGCCTCTTGAACATTGACTAATCCCACCAGGATTTATGCAAACTGGCTGAAAGCCAAGTCCTCCCTGGGTGGGTGCAAGATGCATCAAGGAGTTTGAACATTTGTGTCCTGTCTTGCCTGAATTAATCAAAGTTGAGGCAGCTGGGTGATTGGGTAGTGCAGTGTAATGCCATCATCATTAAATTAATGCCAGATAGGGCATGATGATTTTATGACTATTAGCAATATTTGTATGCAAACTACGAGGTCAGCCCAGAGAGATGCAGAATGGGGCATCACTGAGAAGTGGAGACTCTTTAGTGTGTGCACTTAGGTTCAGACTACAGAGCTGACCAGATGACTCACCACAGGGCTGAAAACCTTGCTGTTGCTGATTTACTTTGCCTCTTCAGAAATATTTAGTATTCTAGTTGGTTTTAGATTTTTGTTGTTGAATTGATGTTTGTGTTGTAGCTGCAGGAGAATTTTCACTTTGGGACCTTCAGTATATTTGACAAAGACACATTTCTCTGAGAGCCACAGGGACAGCACAGTCAAGGATTGTGGAGTAGAGCACATGGCCAGAAACAACTACCTGGAAATTAACATTTCTGGCTAAAATATCAGTGCTCTTGTCTGTTGTGGAAAGGGCCAAAATGCTGTAAATGGCTTAGTCCGGTTTGATGCTAGAGCCGTTAGATTACCCATCCTCAGTAATTGCAGTGTCCTTCCCATTTGGAGGGTTCTTCAGAAATTTTTGCTAGAATTAGATTCATGCTTTGCAGAGGTGGGGGGAAGTTCTAAATACTTTGAAATCTTTTGAAAATAATAGCAATCTAATCACAACAAATAGCACAATAGTGATGTATACACAGTGGTTCAAGTATTGCTTAATAATCTTTACCCACTGCACGTGGTGCCTTGGGCCTGACAGCATGAATTTCAACAGAATTCTAGTTGCTTTTCCAAACATAAAAACAGTCCTTTTCCATAAAGTAAAGTTTGTGTTTGCTGCCTCATGTCTGTATAGGTAGACATATGCATAGGTAGACTTGGTAGCAATAGTGATGTCTTTGGTGGTTTCATGCGGTATTAACGAGGGTTGTGTTGTTGGCAAGTTTTCCAGTATTTGTTAAAGGTTTGCACGGGTAATAAAATCTTGTTGGGAAAATTGATCTAATTTTGAGATTGAGAGGTGTGAGAATAAAAGATGCTTTACTGTAAATTGTAGGTAGATAACAACAGAAACTTGAATATTAGAAGAAACTGGATATCGCACAAACCACACACTTTCACATCACTAAAACAAGAGCTGTGCTCACACAGAAACATGAACCTCTTTGCAAACCGCAGAAAGTAAAAGGGAGCTCTCCTGTTTCATTATTGATCGAATTGCTCTTTTCTTGATATGAGAAACGATATGAAATGCTCTTGAATATTCCAGTACGCACAGAAACAGACCATTACTTTTCGAAACTTTTAAAGGCACAACACATACTGGTAAATAGCAAGGTCATTTATTTCTGAGAGTCACAACTGCCTACCTAATGTCACCTAATTGTTCTACTGGAACTGAATATATTATAGCTTTGATGAGAACTTTCCACTCGGGAGTGATATTAAATGGAGAGAGCCCAGCCCATATTTTCACGTGATTAAATCGGTTTTGGAAGATCACTTGATACAATCCTTTTAAGTAAGTTCTGTTTTAAGAAGAGGTCCTCTTTTTGGAGTACCTCAGTGTTGGAGTGCTTTAAAGCTCCCTTCTAACTCAAATTGCTCTGCAGTCCTTTGTGGTCATTGCCTTTATCTATAATCTCTTTCCTTTGGTTTACAATCCCATTTAAGACCAAGTTTCCTGAGTAACCTGAAAGTTTGGGCCTGCGGGACTTGTGCAAAATGTGTGTGGTTAAAACCTCGCCGTGTTTGCGTGTGAGAACAAACATGCATAGGAATGAGGTTCCTGGATTGATCCAGCAAAGTCTGGACGTGTTTCAAAGCTGTGAGAGTCTGACGAGCCGTGCTTTTCTGGGGGGGAGCTGTGAAGGTGAGCGTCAGTCTGTGCTCACCTCCGTGTTTTACAACACTCCTCCATTTACGATCTCTACCAGCTCTGCTGCTCCGCCTGCTCCTGCCGGCAGTCTCACCTCCTACTCTTCTGCCAGGCTGAGCAGATTCTGGAGTCTGCTGGCTGCAGGCAGTGCCAGCTCCCTGACAGAGCCCTTCTCGGGGCTGTGGCAGAGCTGACACAAGGGGATTACTGGTTCTCCTTGGGTTTTGATAGCGGCTTGCTCCAGTGGCACTGGACACTTTTCTTTCCCTTGTTCCAGCAACTTCCCTCTCACTCGGTTTCTACAGCTTAAAAGCACCTTTATTGCCAAATTTGGGACTCTCACAGAATGGTTTGGGTTAAGAGGAACCTTAAAGGTCATCTTCCACCCCTTCCCTGGGCAGGGACACTTTCCACTAGACCAGATTGTTCAAAGCCCCATCCAACCTGGACCCTCAACTAGAACTGCAGTAGCTTTTTTTTTGTAGTGGGTAGTTCATCCAAAATACCCGATGGTGAGAAAGAAGCACAATGCAGCCTTTAATAGAAGATTTTTGAAGCAGTTTAAGTTCATTTTGAGAACTACTTTTCACTTCCTAAAATCTTCAGCACTTCAAAATGGTCTTGAGATTTGCAGAAAAGATCACTTCCAGCAGTAGCTAATAATAAAAGGTGGAGAGGAAGAGTGACTTCTCTTAATAGTTTGTTCTTAAGACATCTCAATGACTTGTTTGATGATTTAATTATTTTTTTTTAAACTGAATCTCCTGGCAATTCCGTTTACCTGTATGGCATGTTAAGCTCATTGTAATTTCCCTTTCTTGTTTATTGATTTGTTGATTTTTTTTTTCCCCCTCCCCCACAAACCTGAAATTAATTAGGTTTGCTTAAATCAAGATGAGGACAAGTCACCAAATGGCAAGAATATGCATGGTTGGAGAGATGTCACTGCTAGAGAGAAAAATGGCTTGGTAGAAGCTTTCCAGATTGATGTTCAACTCCATGTTCATTTTAGGGGCATTTTCCCTTGAATTGTCACACAGTCCCAAGGTACCGAAGACAGACTCAAACAAGCCTATCCAAAAGTCAGCCTCTCAGAAATCTTAGGAACTATCTGGCTTTGGGTCTCTGCTCCTGAGCCAGTAGAAGAGGAAGCTGGCTTTTGATTGAGGCAGATCAGGCCAAAACCAGATTTGTTTGCATTTGTGCACCAAGTTTTGTTTTGTTTTGTTTCTGGAATAGCAGCTGTATATATAATGTAACGTGGGAAAAGATTAAGTAAACTCCTTTCAGAAAAGCTTTAACAGACATTTGGCAAAAAAGTAAGAAAAAGATGATTTTTTCATTGTTTCCTCAGAGCTCAGCAAACCATTCTTTTGAGTCAAGGTGAACTGTTGATGTATTTGCGGGACTAAATAGCTGTTTCTAAGATGCAGATAAATAGCCCGCAAGCTTCCAGATGCTGCCAGGAGGAGAAGTAAACATTTAGCTCTGGAAATGTGCAGATCACTTGCTCAGGTCCCCTGCCCTTGAAGGACTTCTGCTCTTTGATGGTGTTTCAGTAGCACGAGAAAGGCCTCAGTTTGGAGCAGTTCTCTGTTGGCCAGCTCTGTGGCAGCAGGCCATGGCTGTCTCCAGTGAGGTGAACCACAGTCCCAGCAGGTGGATGGGAAGAGCCAAGGGGCAAAGGAGAGAGGGTGAAAATGGTGTTTCTGTCAGTGTTTCAGTAAAGCTGAAGTGCAAAACTGACGTTCAGTAGCAGTGGGGAATGGCAGTGCCGTGCTTGCTTCCAGCCTGTTCCTAAGAGTGGCTGAATATTTCTGTGCCTGCTGGAGGAGAGCTGGGGAGAGGAGAAGTGTTTTACCCTAAACTCCATCTGGAGAAAGCAGCTGAACCCAGGGGGAGGAAATCCTGATCCTTCAGCCTTGTGGGACAATAAGAAATTAATTTGTAATCCCCAGGCAGGTTCAGAAATTTTAATCCTCTACCTAGCTGCTGTTTTCTTGCTTTTGAATCAGAAGCTGGACAATACCAGCATACATGAGTTGGATTTCCATCTTTTTACATCCAGTCACTTAAATTTTAAGTACAACGTCTTGTGCATGTTCAGGTGCTTGGCCCACATAGTGGAACTTTGAATTGTAAGAATCAAAATTAAACCCAACTTCCACTTTCCAGAAGAATGGTGCAGTTCCCACTGAAGGATCACGCTGTCCTGAACTCTCTCACACTTCTGCTTGATGTTCTTACCTCCATCATGAATTAAAACATGGTGCTAAGTACCCATCTAGAGATAACCATGTTTCAGTGGCAGATGAAATTATTCCTGGCTCTATGAGTTTGTAAAGCACTTTGGGATCTTCTAGAATGGAAAGTGTTGCTGTTTGTTTGTCTGAGGCAGTATTTTCACCATGTTTTATTTCAATTGCTCCTGTTATATGTGTTGGTTTTCATTATATCTTCAGATAAGGCTCATATGAAATGGGCTTCTGTTTTGTTTTCTCACCAGAGGAGTGATTCATATTCAAATTGAAATGTTGTATTGCTCTAAGCCAACCTTCTCCCCGTGTGCTAATGGGAGGAGAGGGAGAAACAGGCGTGGACCAAGCAGGATTATTTTTCTCCTACTGCATTTAGAAACTTTCCAAATGGCTTTTCAGGAAGGCACGTGGACTTTACTGCCTGGCATGGGAGAATCCTGGTCTTGTATGTTTTAAGAATATGATATGAGATTGAATCTCATCAGTTGTCTGTTTAGGCTGCAGACCCATATGCTACCAGCATTGTTCTCCAAAAAACCAAAAAGATAATTTATGATCCCTTTTAAGTTGAGGATTTTTTTTTTGGTGGTCCTATATTTTCTCTTTATTCATAACACTAGTTTTAAGAAAGTTACTTACACTAGTTTTGGGGCACTGACTCTATAGGCCCTTTCTGCAGCATGGCCAAAGCCATCAGCTCATGGTCTCTTTGTCCAAGGGATCTGGTTGCCATCCACGGGAGAGGAGAACTGCACAGTGTAGCAGATGTTTCTGTTCTGGTTAGAAATGGATAGCCCAGGTACTCAAAAATGGAGAGAAGAGATGCTGAGATTCCATCTGGGGTCTTGTGTGTGTTCAGAGTTGTGTTGCTCTGTCACCTGCAACTCAAAGTGAATGTCATTGTAGATCTTGTGGAGCTTGCTGCCTGTCCCATAAGCACCCAGACTGAGATAATAGTGCATTTAATGGAAATCAATAAAATATAGGTGAATATTCTCACCTTAATTAAAGTGACCTAACTGAGCCTACTCAAGAGTATATTTACCATGTTTTAAACTTAAAACACAGCTCAGTCTATTTCTTTTCTTGGTCCTTCCAAGCTGGGCTTGGGCAGGTGAAATGATCCTTCCCCACTCACCCTTTTCATTTTCAGTTTATGAAACTGTTTGAATGTTCCTAAGGTGCCCTTCAGTTTTGAGATAAATGAGGAGACATTGACACTTTTAAAGTAGCACCTGAGGAACTGCTGAGCCTTGGAGGATCTGCTGCCTTGAATGGAATATTGGTGACCATGTCCTCCGTGCTGCTGTGACAGTTCAATTACACCAACAGGCCGAGGGCATTGCGAGGATTGAAAATGTTCTGCATTTTTGTTGGCATAAAGTAAGAATTTATGTGAAAGTTTTTCCAAGGAGGAAGAAAGTGAAGAGACTGTGACAGATCTTCATAGCTGATGGTAGGCTCATTCACCACAGGAGAGCTGGTGAGACAAATGTGAGACCTTGGTTACGCGTCACCTAAATGCTTTCTGGCTTAAGAGTGTTTGAGCTGGAATCACTTGCAATTAGCATGGGCTTGGCAGAAACTGGCACTGCTGCTGTTTGTGCAGAAACTGCTTGCACAGTCCAGTTGTGCCAGGGGGAAGACTGCTGTTAGCAGTTAGCACAGGGGTAGTCTTGAGGTGGTGTTTGTGCTGTGGCTGCTCTTAGAGCAGCTGATATCCTTGATGGCAGGCAGCAGCTCTACAACCAGCAGCACAGCTGTCTGTCACCTGTACCCAGTCTGTCACCAAACTTATTTGTCATCATAGCCACACATTTTTTAGGCAGCTATTGGTGTCTGGGAGCTTTTAACTGCATTCCTTGTGAGAACCCAGGCATGGACATGGTCTAGGGAGATGTGACCATTGCTCTGCTCTTCACAGTCTGCTTGGATCAGGCAGTTTTCTCAGCTGGCTGTGGTCAGGCTGAGGCTGAGTGCAACCTGTTGTAGGCTCAAATGACCCAGCTGGGAACAATTGCCCAATTGACACAATAAATTATATCTTAGTCTGTTAAATTAAGTAAATAATGAGGACCACAGGGCACCTGCTGATCCCCATAACCTGTGTTGCTGGAGGTTGGGCAAAGTGTCTCCTGCCTCCCTCGTGGAGCCTGGGAGCTTGTGAGTGGGTGGCGTGGGAACTGGGGACAACTGAGGATTCGTGCAGGGATGCAGAGTTGCTCCTTGGGGCAGAATCAGAAATGTATGATTCTTGGCCCTAGAACGAAGCAAGCAAGACGCTGTGGACTTGTTGCAACCCGTGCAGTCTGCAAATGTTTTCTTCTTGTCAGATGCTGCTGTCACATAAGTTATTTCATTGCCAAAGGGCAGGGAATGAACCAGTGAAGTGGGAGAGAGGGCGGCATGTTGTAGAAATCCGTGCACCAAATGTACAATTCTTTACTTTCTGCTTTTGCAGTGTCTAGTTACCTATAGGATTTGGGCGGGGGCAGAAGGGATGGTGGTGTAGGATGTACATCTGTCTCATCCAGGAGAAAGCGCGTGTTCAGATGAGAGAGCATTATGCATACAATGCCTGAAATCAGCCCTTAAAATAGCACACTCCACATCTTAGTAATGTATTGAATATATCTGGATAAGAAACAGTCTGATTGAAGTATTGAGCTTATTGTAGTGTGTCTGCTGTGACTCATCAGGAAATTGAAAGTCTTGAGACAAAACTCACCCCCCTTCAGTCTTTTTGGAAGAGACGGGAATTAGTCTTAGATGGGAGGTAATTAATTGTTCTGTGACTGCCGTAAATAGGTACTGAACAACAAGCTCGTACTGAAATATTTATATCCTAAGCCCTGTCTTGTGAGCCCAGCTATCCAGAGTCTCCATCAGGCAGAGACAGTGAAAAAGAAAGTTCTTTGGAATGAGCAGCACTTCCACCTACATACGTTTAAGCGAGACTGGTTGGAGGTGAGCTGGTAGGCTGCATGCTGTAATAAGCCATTTACTAGGATAATGGCTGTAGGCTACAAATGCTGTTTCTACTTAGTCTGTCTATTCAATGCAAACATTAAAAAAGAAAAAGCTCTCTCCCTCAGTGAAGTCTATAATACTCTTAATCCCCAGTGAACTCCATGAATATTAACTTAGCCAGTGTCGTAACACCCCATGGAGGCAGGTGATGCATGTGCAGCCTTTTTCATCCACTGGAGAAATTGAGACAGTGGGAATGGCTTCAGGCTTCTGGTTTTAGACTGGGGAAAATTCCTGGGCAACAGCCTGGCTTGATGGTGAATAGGCACCTGCTGGCTGGTCCTTGGTGGGAGCATGGGAATTATGACTTTCAGGGTCTAATCCCATAAATTTAGGGTTTCATTTGGAGAGGTTTACTGCCTGCTGTTGCAGGCAGTGCTGCCCTGCTTGTGGAGTCACAGAGGGTGCATTGGCACAGCTGGCAGAGGTGGATTGTGAGGGGATGAGTATGTGCAGGAATATTGCTGTAATTTACTGAGTAGCTATAGCCATTATCTATCTGTCTGACTGCAGGATATTGCTGGGAATCCAGATGTTGAGAAAAGAAGCAAGAGAATCAGGATGATCAAATACCTGTTTAAAAAAAACAGTGCCCAAGGAAAAGGAGCTTGATGGCTTTGTGTTTGTCTGCAGTGAAGTCATGGCAACAGAGAACTCATTTAGCAAAATTAACTGTTTCTCTATCTTACAAAAGAAATCAAATGAAAATGATGCAAGGGAACATCCTTTTATCTAAACTGAATGAGTCCATTTGTGCCAAAGCGAAGGAGTCATCCTGGGATTTTGCTCCAGAGAGCACATACTTTATTGGTACAGAATGTAACAGTTGTCCCAAAGCCATAACTGTAAAAGCGTGGTGCCTTGGGCAAGCACTTTCAGAAACAGGAAAACCAAACTTAGGTTCTTGCACCTGCATGGTGTTGAAATAGAAGCATGATTTTAAGCTTTTGGTTGTTTGGGATTTCAGCTCAGTTAAGATCTGGATGCAGCTTTCAGAAGGACTGTAATCTCTTTGAAGTTCCTTATGGGTAATGCTTAGTTTTGAAATTATCTAGGGACAAAACGCTGATGCTGCATTGGCTTGGGTGCACCCAAATACTTGTAAAAAACCAATTGCCTCTAGGTCCCTCTGACATTCATTAGACCATAGGCTTCTTTGTGCCCAAGACTCCTTTTCATCTCCTAATTTAAGTAGTATTTGAAATAATTCTCACACAAGCCCCAGAAATGACCCTTCTGTGCTACTTCTGTTTTGACGTTCATTGCCCATCTCCATGCACAGACCACTCTCTGAAACAGCACAAGAGGTGAACCACACAGTGACTGTATTGGTAGGCATGAAAGTTCATTTTACATCACTGAGAATCTCATATTTGGAATTCAGAAATTGTTCATCTTGGTAATGAGCAGGGGCAGGCTCCAGGGAAAATATCACGAACTCAGATGTGTTGCTTGAGGCGCCTGGAAAGTGGCGTTTCTCTTAAGCAGTGTTTTCCAACCAGATTTTACTTTGTGGCTCTCTTGGAGATGGTTTTAGGCAACACCTTATGGTTTCCCTGAAAGTGTCTGACAGCAGAGAGGCAGAGCTTTTATCTGTGTCAAGGAGTGCAACAGTTTGGGGGAGATTTTTAAGGATGATTCAACTTTGAGATGGCTTCTGTCAAAAATGTTGGGCAAGCTTCAGACTAATTGGAAACCTCCCCTTTCATTGAAATCGCAGAATCACAGAATATTTTGACTTGGAAGGGACCCACAAGGCTCACTGAGTCCAAATCTTAAGTCAGTGCTCACCAGGTGAATGTAAATTGTTTTCCATTGGTTCTCATACCTGGATGACACTGGTGCCTTTCTCCTGCAACTTAAACTTTGGTTTAATGAACGAAACGTGAGAACTGTGTCCAGGTGGGCAAGTTCTGGTCAGTGCAGGAAAGCCACAGTCATTGTATAACCAGGTAGATAACTCAGATGTTGTTTTGGAGGTGATCCATGCAAAAAGTCAGTGTTTGAGGGGTCTTTTGGGAAAGCATCTCTTTCAGGAGGGGCCTCATGAATAGTGGGGCTCTTCACATTGCTGAATCGTGCTTATCAGGTGGGTTGCAGAGGCTGGCTGGGGGTCACTGATGCTTCCCAACTCAGCCTCAGGCTGGTGTATTTGCAGCAGTGTCCTGTTTCTTTCCGCTTGTTTTCTCATCCCCAAGCCTGGACAGAATCCTTGCTTTAAGTGTTACCAGTGTGGGAGCAGAAGGTCCAGGCTGTAGCACCCTCCTGGCACAGCCATTCCTGTGGGCTTGGGTATTGCCATCAGGAGAGAGGAGAGCCAGGGGATGAGGGTGGGAGTGCAAAGCCCAGGTGGTTGCACATCAGATGTTGTCAGAGGCTTTTAAGGAGCAACAACTCACATTGCAGGCTTTCTTCAGTGAGGGATGAGATCCCCAAACCAGAATGTTCACAAGTGAGGCAGCCCCAGCCCTCTGGGTTGTCCCAACACGCTTGGGGCGGATAAGCACAGCGGAAAAGCCTGAGGAACTGCTGCCAAACGACTGGGAAGATGCAGCCCACGGTATCTGTTGTGTCTGAGATCTCTGTAAAGTCTCTCGCATCTTTCCTCAAGTTTAGTTTTCCAGTGGAGGCTGTTGCAGTAATGAGAATGTCTCCCATCTGCTCCTCACATGGCTTGGCACATTTAGCCAGAATATATATATTTTTATTATGGGGTTAGCCAGTGGTAACCATGACAATTAGACTTATCACGCAGCATTTTTTTTCCCTCCTTGAGTCAGTTTGAAATGCTGACAATTAAATGGATACAGTACACTTTAGAGATCCATCAGTCTCTTTGTTGTCTTGACAACCAGAGTATATTTAGAAATGTAACAAGTACATGGAGTTCAATTGCACTTTTGCTAAAACATAGTTTTGTAGCTTGAGAATTTAATCTGTTGTTTGCAGATCCAGGTGCTTATTTGAGCTGTGCCTGACTTTGTCTTTGGTTTCTCTGGGAAGCTCCTACATTGGCTGGTGGAAAGAAGGTCCTTGTCAAGCAGGGAGCAAACCTGCCCACTGTGTGTGGCAGGGGCTTGGGTGAGGGGCCAGGAGCTGCTCTCTACTTGGGTGCTGGATGTGCTGAGCTGGGTGCTCTGTGTACTTGGGTTTGGCTGTTGATTTGCAGTGCAAGAGGAACATGTGGGGTTGTTGTCCCAGATGTTTGTCCCTGCAGATCCAGCTCAGCAAATGGGGCTGGGGAGCCATGAGCAGCGTGTCCAAATATGCTCTCCTAGACGAGCTGCTCTCAAGGTTCAGGGGCACTTTGGTACAGGAGGGCAGTGCCATGGAGCATGGCATTGGCAGGCAATGATGGCTCTCCTCCTGCCCCTGAGCTACCTAAGCTTTGGTTGCAACTGGAAGCAACTCTCAGCCACAGAAGCAATAGCAGGGACTGTATCTCTGAATAATTTCTTCTGTTTTGTCTTTGATTTGATGGGGGTGTGTTTCTTTGATTTTAACAAAATACTACTACTAAATTCTTTTTTGGTTCCATCCAATATGACTGGCGAAATTGAGCTCATCCTCTCCCCGCTGAGCTGGAATAGCAGTGTGTGGGCTAGCTGTCTGGAGCTATGGATTTTTAAGGCTGGAAGAGAAGGGAATTACAATGGAGTGCACTCTGTGGAGCTCTAAATATGCCTGTCTCCCAGCACCACTGATGGTGGGTGTGTATGGAGTGTCTGTGTTACTCGATGCCCTCTCCCTTTTGAGCCAGGAGAGAGCTGTGGCCAGTGCAGGCACCTGTGTGGGTGTGACAGCCATGCCTGCAAGTCTGGTGATGTGCCAGCCCAGAAGAGCAGCTGGGATGTGTGGCCCCCATCTGCTGCCACCCTACAGCTCAAAGGCTGTGAGATGGGGGCTGGCACCACAGTGCCCTTGTTACACTCTTAGCACAGGACCCGGCAGTGCCACTGCCTTGCCTGATGTGCTGGCTTCTGATCCGTGTCTGAACATGTGTGGATCAGAGTACTTCCCTGGATTGAGTGATAAATGAATAAAATAAAAGTCAGATGAGGAAATAGCTCAAATGTTCCCTGCTGACCCAGAGTTGTCCTGGTCAGGGCTGTCCCTTCAGAAGGCTTGAAGGTTGAGGAGATGCTAAAAGGGACTTCTTTGTGGTGAGGTGTTGATGGCCCTTCATAATTAACACCTGAATCCCATGGCAGAGCCTGGGATGTTCATGTATTTTCTGCAAAATGTGAAGCAAGACTCTTCCATTTCTCCCTGTCTTAGGCTTGGCTTGTAATTGATTCTTGGCAGTATAATTTGGTCAGGAAAAGTGAAAAAACCTAAACAAAACAGAGTTCTCCTTTATCGGCAAAGCTGTGGCAAGCAGCAACCTGAACAGGAGATTGGTTACAGCAGATGGAGTGGCCTTTTGCTGGAGGGAACCAGTTCGTTTGGTGAGATGGTTCAAAGAAGACAATGGTATGTCCATGGCATGGATGGAGTGGTGTTCATCCCTGGGCAGAGATCTGTAAAACTGCTCAGGAGTGCTGCTCTGCTCCTGGGGAGCACGGCCTGCACAGGTTTGCCACTGGGATGGTTTATTACAAGGAGGTGAGGAAGGCTCCAGGGAGAGGAGTCCACCCCAAGGTCAGCTATTAGGGACAGTGACAGCTAGCAAAATGAATCTGTATTTCCTTGGCTGCACAACATCTTGTCTATGCACTATACCCAAAATATTAATAAAGCTCAAAAGGAGGAGAGAATTGCATGATTTTGCTTTCTTCTTCCCCATGTTTCTTTTTCATTCATTACCTGTCAAATAATGTGGTTGATTTCTGACTGTGTATGCACAGCTCAGTTTAGTTTTTATATTTTCTTTCTTCTCTCCATTTTACCAATTTCCTGGTGAAAATCCCAAACCATAGTTATATTTCCACTTCAGCTTTGTTTGTGGACTGTTAACATGCCTTGTTCCAGTGTTTAATAGCTGCTGGGGTTTATTCTTAAAATATAACCACCAAAACCCAACGATCCTAATGACTATGCAAGAGTGCTTTAAACAAGTTATCCCAATCCATCTGACAAGGATAATGGTCTTCTATTAGAAGACACTTAGCTGGGGGTTGGATGAGCTGTAATGTTTATGGGTCTGCAGATCTGTAACCAGACAAACTTAGAATAACTCCTTGGATTTCAGTGGAGCTGTATTTGTTTATTACAACTGAGGCTTAGGCAGTGCTTTAGATGCAAATTGCAACCTCTGTGAAGTTAAGTGGGGTTTTGATTTGATTTCTGGAAGCAGTAATGTCAGCAGAGAGGCGAAGAGCTGGGACCCACATAGCCTGAAGTCTGTAACTTTGGGTTGCTCTCTTTCCCTTACTGTCAAGATCAGATTCTCTTGGTTGGGGCTGCTAATTAAATGCAGCTTCTCTTCAGCATCTCCTCAAGGCAGGCAAGAGAGAGAGGAAGTGTAGCCTATGCAGATTATGCATCTCTCTCTCCACACTTTGCAGAAAATGTCAGTGCTTGGGTTGTTCTCTCTGACTTGTGGTTGGGCTGTTGACCTGGAGCTTGTGCTCTCACCTCCGAAAATGCAAGAGCACTATGCTGGGTTATCTGCCTGTGATGTAGAGAGAGCTGGGATCTCCTTTCCCCCAACTTATCCGTGTCCATGCAGCAGTCAGGAGACATGGACCACTGCTCATCACCACCACTGTGTGTGGCGTAAGTGATTCACCATGCATTCATTTCTGGTCACATCAGGGGCATCAGTTTAAAGCAGGCTTGAGACATAGGTTAGTGTTAGCTATTTGAAGTCTTAAGTCTGAAAGCAACATCAAACAGGGAGCAGAAAATGTATCATGCACAGAAAAATCTCTGGGATTTGTTTCTCCCTTTAAAAAATAATAGTAATAAATTCCAAACTGTTTGCATATGCTGTTTCCTCTGTGGTCAGGACACCTGTCTGCCTCTTTGCTGATACTTGATACAGGCTTACAGTGCTTGCAAAAATGTTAACGTGAATTTTTTGTCATGGCAAATATGAAAAGAATATCCAGTGTCTGTGTGGGCAGGTTCTCAGCAAATTTTTCTCTGCTTTTTGCGCTTCGGTGTGGATATGAAGCAACTGCTGAAATTCTGCTCCCCTTCCTTCACCACAGACCAGAAGGGCAAAGCTGCTGCCCTGCCAGACCTGGTTCTCCTGGGCAAGACAGCTGATGGTGGGGCTAATGAGTTTTAGCCTGGCTTCATTAAAAAAATAATATATGCAGCTGGCTAGATGTGTCTCTCCTTCTTCTCTTTAATGACTTTTAATCCTTGGCTGTTCTCAGGAAAATAGGGGTGAGGATGCAGTTAGGAGGAGCTGGGGGTCACCTGGTGACACCAGGAGCATGGTGGGGTGGGAGACCTGGGGTGGGCTGCAGAGGACCTTTCACTAATCATCACTAGTACTTTTTAAACTTGCTCATTTCTTCTCCAGGACTGAGATTAAAGGAAATAGAAAACATCAGAGTAAGCTCAGATATCAATAAGCTGGAAGTATTAAAGACTGCTGGTTGAAAAAAACTTGTGGTAACTTAAAAAACCTGTGTTTTCTCTTTAATTGGGTGTCTTTGGAAGCACCCAGAAAGGAAACCAGGGCTGGAGGTGGGGTTTGGGCTGTCCCACCCTGACTCTTTTTCCACAGTGGCTGTGTGTTTAATGCATCCCATCTCTGCTTTGGTGCTCCTTGATGCTGGCATGGCAAAGCCAGTGCTGTGGGAGTGACTCACCCTTGGCCTGAGCGGTGGCTGAGGCTTGGGAAGAAGAGGCCCTTTTAGCATGAGAGGCAGAAGGGCGTCTGGTCAGGCTTTGAAAGAGACTTTGTTACCTGCAGCCCTTACGTCAGTGCCTTTCACCAGCTCTGCAGTGATTTAGAACAAGTAGCTTCTCTTCCAGATAAACCTCAGCTACTCCAACACTTGCTCAGATGTAATCTGTACTGCCAACGTGTGAAAAACCCCTATATGGGTCAAAACAGGGACAGACTGACACATGAGTTGTGTCAGAGGGGAGGAAAAATAGCTATGGTCTCCTCTGTACAGGAGGGCAGCTGGCCTTATGTGCCCTTTTGGGGCTGTTTTCTCGGCAAGGTGTTACAGCCAGCTTGATTTACTTTCTGCTTTTACGATGAGCACAACGTTGATTCTGACCTTTCTGTTTGCACCCACAGAGGTCCCTTGGAAGAGCCTGTCTGTACGTCTGACCGGGTGCCTGACGGGGCTGCCTTGCTTCCAGGTGAGGACTGGATCAGCTCCCAGGGCTTTTGCCAGCTGCTGAGTTTAGGGGGGAGTGGGAAGACCTCAGTACCACTTTTGATCGTTCAGCAACTGATGGGCATTTCTCCAAAGCCTGGGGTAGTGGGAGGCCTCCTGCCCAGGAGGCTTGAGGTGGTTTTCCTATTTCTGGGTCCGAGTTTGGAAGCAGCAAACATGCAGACCCTCCTGCAAATGGGGGTGTTGCATGGGAACAACTGCTTGGTCCTGTGGGTCGTGTTGCTTTGACCTCTTTTTTGAACAAAGCTTTCCTGCTTGTGGACCTGAACTTGTTCCCCATCCATGACGTGGCTCTCTGCAGGCTGTAGATGCTCCCAGCTGGTGATGGAGAGGTGGCTGTATTATTAGCTGAATCTAACTGTGTTTCACTGGACGAATAGAAATTAATGTGAGGAGCAAATTAATTCATTCTTCAGAATTGCCAGTTCCATCAAATTCACTGGAGGTATTTAGCTGTGACTTAAAGATCACCATGATGAACCACCCCGAAGTATTGTAGGAGTCCCTTGCTGGATTTTGTGTAGGACAAACTGTGCTTTGTGCCCATCCCATGATATAATGGTTTGATTGCAGGAAGGGTAAGATGGCAGAACAAGACCAGTGTCAGGGCAGTGGGTCTGTCCGCAAGGCTCTCTCAGCTGTGCCACCACAGGATACAGAAGGGTGCTGGAGGTGCTGCAAAGTCGTGGCAGCTGGGGGAAGAAAGCAGCGTGTGCAGCCCTCCTGAGAGGTGGATAATGAGTGAATCACTACCCTGATGGTTTTGACCAGTGGATCATCTTTATTTGCCGTGATGTTACCTGACTTTAGGACCATGAGACGTCTGTGTGGCAGGCAAAAATCAGGAACAGTGAATCTTCATTCTGTTGGGTCACTGAATTTAATTGCACTTTCATTCTTCTCTTTTGATACACAATGTACATCCCTCCTTTCTTCCTTTACCCTCTTCTTGGGTCTAATTTTTGTGTTGGTTTTTTTTTTGTGTGTGTAAATTACGTCTAGCTGAAGATGAGATTTCAGTATCCTGTTTACAGCAAACAGTTGGGGCCATTAATAAATGTTGACAGACAAAGACAGACCAGGGATTAATAAGTAGAGGACAGGAGATTAATAGCAAGAGTGTAGAATCTGGTTCAAGGCCTGATCTTCCCAGTTGCTGGGCTATGGAAGATTAATGGCAGCTCTTCTGTTAGTCTCACTCTTTCTGTGGTATCTTTCCTGGCTAAGTTTAATAAACCATCCCAGTGGGTTGCTGTAAATACGAAATCTAGGAAGAAGCCCATCATTGTATTAACTAAATATGCCTGTGTGTTAACTAAATGAGACAGTATTAGTTGTGCTTTCTAGTCAGCGCTTGAGCAACAACATCAATGCATTTGTGAGTGGTGAAGTCAGATTTTCAGGTGCTTACAACTCCTCTCAAGACAAAAACATATCATAAAATGTATCTTGCCAAGCAAGCTGTGTCTGACAAATTGGTTTTTTACTCTGTGTCCTGTGCAAGAGATTGATTTCTCTTCTCTTGACTGAGTTTTCAGCTTCATTTCTGTGAAAAATTGGGCTCTTGACCTGTTGCATCTGGTCTCTCATTAGGTTCTGTGTGAGATTAGATCATTGCAAGAAAACACTAGCTTTGCAAAGAGCATTCCTGGCCTGGTTAAATTTGTGGGAGAACTGTAGAATATGGGACTGCGTCACAGAAAGTTTTATTGTGATAGAAGGGTGCATGCTGTTCTGGGTATCCTAAATAGAAAGTCAGCCTCAAACTCTTTATTTTAGGCTGGAACTTTTGATTCAAGCACTCCCGTAGTCTTTTGCCCTCTGCCCTCAGGTATTCTCCATAGTCTCTGCAAAGATGATCCCCAGCCCTCAGTGCATAAGGTCACAGTGATAAATAGGGATGTGTATGTCTGTGTTGGGAAGGAAGCAGCTGTGTCCCTGTAACAATGAGCGTGATGCAGCTGGGACTAACATCACAACTTCATGCAGCAATAGCTGAATTTCTTTTCCAGGGAAGAAAGCCTATGCACTGCTTTGGTGGCCATGTAACAAAGCTTTTCCCCTCTTGTCTGCTCTTGCATGCAGTGCCCTTGGTTTTTCAGAAGTTAATTGATTTGTCTATATTATGATTCTCTCTTTAATTTTATTTGTGTAAAGAAGAACACACGCTAATCTTTCTCCAGAGAAATGTTTTGCATTGCTCCTCTTTGAACGCTGGCCCTGGGTCTGCTGCTTCTTAATGAGTCTTTAACTAAACAGCTATGGTTCCCACATGCTCCAGCCTTGACACACACATACTTGTACACCCACGTGCCTGCTCCCAGTTGAACCGAGCCTGCCCGCTCCCCTCGCCCGCCCGCTGCTTCGGGATTCGCGTCGGCAAGGCAGCACCTCCCTGGGAAGCCCTGCGTGCGGGAGGGGGCTTCATACCTGCACAGAGAGATAGACTCGGCCACAAATGAGCCGTCCTGTGAATTGGAAGGGCTGTAACCTCTTTACCACCCTGTCCTCCCACCCCCTGGCTTGTTTAAAGTGCGCCTCCAGGAGCGTGGATTCCTGTGGGCTGCGCTGCCCGCGGCGAGGACCGGAGCGAGCGCCGAGCACTGAGCCGAGCACCCGATGCTGAATTACCGTCTGGAATGCCACTGGCTGCCAGATCCTTGATAGCTTGTTTTTAATGAAGATTCCTCCTGTAATTCCT
Source organism: Pachycephala philippinensis (assembly GCA_013397055.1). Taxonomy (NCBI): domain Eukaryota; kingdom Metazoa; phylum Chordata; class Aves; order Passeriformes; genus Pachycephala; species Pachycephala philippinensis. The sequence continues at coordinate 250,391 of VWZT01000192.1, forward strand.
AGAATATCTTGCAGTGCAAAAAAAAAAGAGCGGTGTGTGTATTTTGCTGTGGGCTGAATTTTTTCCTGCTCTTCACAGTTCCCTCCGTGAACGGAGAGGAGGAGGAGGGGGAAGCAGCTGAGTGCTTTTTCTTGTTGTTGTTTTTGTTTTCCTACTTGACTTCTGTGAAATATGTGGCGATCAATCGCTCGCGACTAACAAAATGTTTTTGTTTCTCTTTGCAAAAGCATATGGGAACTGCAGGAAAAGCATATGGGCGTTTTTAGGGAAACATATTGGTGAATGGACAAATTATAGTGGTGCCAATATGTTTTGGATGTCTGGCTAGACCACTACTACTACCACACTTGCTGGCATGCAGACACATCCACAAGATTTCCAGCATGTGACTGGTGTGTAGCTGCTCCTGGGGAAAGGCAGGCTGTGCTGGATCAAGCCCCTGTTGAAACAGTGCTGTGATCCATCGTCGGGGTGCGTGACAGCCTCATCATATCCTCGGGTAGACTCCAGGCTCGTGTTCATGGCCCTGTATCCATTCTGTCAGTAGGCTGAGCCCAGAGCTCTCCTTGCAGCTGGCTGCAAGCAGTGATAATGGTAACCATTTTTCTTTCCAAAGCACTGGACTGCAGTCCTCATAACACCTGAGCTTCTTGCAAACAGCCAGGCAGCCTCTGGTTTTCTTCTGCTGCCCTAGCGTGATCTTTGTGTTAGCTTGGGCTATTATTTTTAATTTCTCCATCAAGTGCTTTGCTTTTCAGGAAATGCAGAACATTGTTTCTGGTCCCAGTCCTGTTTGCCCTGATACTGGTGATCCAGGGAAAGAGGGATCAAGCAGGGGGGAACTTGGCAGGGAGCTATAACGAGATTAAGTTGTCTTGGTTGGTGGGTTCTGGTGGCTCACAGCATCCCTACAGTGTGAGCTGCCCTGCTGTGGACCCCTGTCCATGAAGTCCTTGAGAGCTCCAATGGGACAGCCCTTCCTGCCCACCCCGGCAGTGAGGGAGTGCTGCCTCTGTCTGTCTGGGCCATGCTGGGCTGCAGAAGGGGGCAAAACACATGGCTAGAGACTGAGAGGATAAGCAAGATGCACATTGGGCAGTCATTTGGGCGTTGTGTTGTTTATCTCAGTTATGAACCTGCACTCAGATATTCTGAGTGGTAATTCGGCACCTTTTAGTGCTTTCCCTCTTATGCCAGCTTCAGGATGATTTGCTAGTGAGTAATTTTACATTATTTAATGTAGCCACTTTCCTTATAGCTCTTTTGTTCTGTGAGACAATTCCCTATTTTATTATGCAAACAGTACATTAAGATCCTTGTGGGCCTAAGTTCCCAACAGTGCTTGAGATGACGGCAGAGAAGTAGGTTATTTCAGAAATCATGATTCTCTCCTCCAGAAGCTTTCTTGGAGTTCTGCTTTAACTGCTTTTGATATTATACGTGCTTAAAAAAAAAAAGCTAAAAAAATCCAGTACTTCCTAAATGTTATAGAGCTCAAAAAATACACTGTATGCCTTGTCACAATATTTAATACAGAGTGCTATTTACAGTAATGAATCAAAATGTCAGTTTTTAAAATATGAACTGTCAGAGTGTTCCTACTTTGCAGAAAACTTTGATGTGACAGTTTGTTAATCATATGACTATTACATCAAATGTGTCTAAGAGTACTTTTGCTCAACAAAGTCTTTTTTTATTCTTTTCCCCTCCCTTTTCCCTGTTAATTCTGGCACGGTTGTTTGGCTGAATGCTCTCTGATTAGAGGTCAGAAGAATCCAGAGCTGAATGCTTTTGTTTATGGACAGAAGGGATGTGTCAGTGCCTGGGTTCATGCTGGTCATGGTCACCTAACCTTAGGTACAGCCTGGTTTGGATCACGTCTCCCTTGTGAGCGTGGTGGAGCAGTGCTGCTGCCTCTGGGGTAGCTGCATTTGGGGCAGCTGGGCTAAAACTGCCTCTTGAGTAATAAAAAGCTTGTACAGTAGCATTTCTAATCCCTGTAGCTTTAGCATGAAGGCACCAGTAAAATAAAGAACTCAAGACTGCCTGTGCATCCTCAATGAGCTGAAGGGCTGGCTGTGCAGGGCAGGGCTGGTGCTGCTTCTTGAAGAGGAGGAGGCAGGGGGCTGGGGATGCCAACCTCCTCTCCCCAGTGCCTTTGATTACTCTGGACCCGGGTCAAGGAGTGGGTTTGGGCCCTGATTTCCCTTCCATTAATTTAGACCAGAATGCTTCGCTTTTTTTTGTTCTTTTGTTTCTTTATCTGCAAAATGGGAGTAATTAATTGATATTAGTTAACTCACAAGTCTCCTTAAAGCTGATTAGTCAAACAACTGCACTTCTGGTGAAGACAAGGGAGAGCTTATGTAGCTAATCGTGCTTTAGAAAACAGCCTCTGGAAGGAGCAGAGGGTTCAGCATGCTAATGTGAGGACTGGAGGCCAGAGAGGAGTCCCAGGTGTAGCAGAGTCGTGTACCTCTGCCCAGAATGTCTTTGTGCCACATTGCCTGAGGCTTCAGATGGATTCTTATTGCTTGTTAAAACTCTCAGTTACCATTGCGTAGGTCTTACAAGTGCAATATTTCTGAGTTGGAGTTGGCCCAGCACAGCTCTGGGAATAGGAGGAGTCTAAAAAGGCAAAAGCTGTGTGTGTCAGCAGTCCAGAAAAGAGGAGCGTGGGCAGTGCGAGACAGTAAATCTTAGAATCAAAAAATCTTAGAAAGGTTTGGGTTGGAAGGGAACTTTGAAGACCCTTTAGTTTGAACTCCCTTGCCCTGGACAGGGACACCTTCCACTAGATCAGGTTGTTCCAAGCCCCATCCAACCTGGTTTTGAACGCTTCCAGTAATGGTGCATCCATAGTTTCTCTGGGCAACTCATTCTGGTGTCTTGTCATAAAAAAATTATTTCTAAAGCCAAATCAGATGGTCTTGATTGTGGGTGTTTCTGGGGGCCTGATTAACTTGGAATTTCAGCTGGGCATGTCTTTTAAATAACAACTTCAATACTTTCACTAATGCTACTGAAGAGATGGTAAGAACTTGTTTTCAGGAGTGTGGTCACATATTTAAGTGCACTTTTGAGCAACATGTCAGCCAGCTCTGGTGTGTGGAAGGCCCAGGTAAAGGCACTGCACACATCTGAAGTCTGGTACGCTGAGGCCCGCTGGGTCTCGCTGCTGGAAGGAGATTTGGGAAGGTGAGGGCAGTGCTGTAGCATTTATCACATTAATATCCTGCTGACAGAGGAGGCGAGGAAAAAACAGGGGAAGAAAGCAGGGGAAGGAGGTGCTGGTGAGCGAGGCGATGACAGCAGGAGAGGCTTTGCTGATGGTGGTGCCTGGTGTGGACCACCAGGCAGCCTGAGAGAAGCTGTTGGGTGAACCAGTCCCAAAAGGGCTCTTACACAAACACGGGTGTGCAGGGGGCTGCCAGCAGCAAGGGCCACTGCTGAGGCGTGTGTGAAGGCGTCACTTTTCAAACCACGTCTTTGTCACCTCCATCAGGCCAGTGCTGCTTCGTTTCTTCATCCCACAGAGGAACATTGATTATTACTCAGTTTTCATTTTAGACAAACCACATTGTTAGTGCGATGATTTTTCTTTTATTATCGTTAGTGCAATGGATGGAAAAGGAGCTCTAACAGATGTATGATTAGCAGGGCATGAAATTAAAAATGTTTGTGTACAAGGAAAAGGTTGTTTACTACCAAATTCCTCATTTGAAAATGAAGTGATACTAAGATTGACCGTGCGATTCTGCAGAAGGCCCTCACTCCCTTTCCATCCTTTCCCAGCAGTGTTGGCTGAAAAGTAACAATATTTTTAATGTTACTTCTATTAGAAAAATAATAACACAACTGAAAAGTCAGTACTTGCCTTTAGAGGCAGATTATTTAAAGAGGTTGTTTTCCTGCTCTGGCACTGGTGGAGTCGATTCAAGAAAATATTTTGACTGATGTTTAAGCCCCACTGATTAGGACGAATTGAATATTTTATATCGAAATTCATTTGGGTGGAAAATAAGGTTCTGATTGAATAATTCTGAGTGTGGGTGTGTACCTGGGTGAATAGTACTTGTTGCCAAAATGTTGAAAAATTCATATTTGGAATTGCTGCTGCTGCAGCATATGCAGAGGGAGGTGCAGGTTGGTATGTGGTACTCAGTTCCTTTCCCCTCTTTGTGGGTCAGTCTTGTAGTTGTTTTGCACAGGAATGGTTTCAGGCTCTGGTAGAAAGCCATCAGCTCTTAGATTTTTGTCTTAGAAGTGCGGGGTTTATCCCTAGAGCAACTATCTGTCCTTTTTTATTTTTCCCCCTGCATGATAAATAAATTTTTAGTTTGAGAAAATGATCTTTTTTCTTGGGAGCTTTGCCTGTGATGAGCAATTCTCAAGTGCAGCTGATCTTCCTTGATTTTTTTAAAGTACCATAGAATCATAGAATATGCTGAGTTGGAAGGGTGGATCAGGATCATTGAGTCCAAGTCCTGGCCCTGCACAGGACACCCCAGGAATCACGTCATGTGCCTGAGAGTGAATTTTGAAAGAGCTAGGTTAAGAAGTGTGCGTCAGAAACACTTCGTTTGTGTTATGCTGTTGAGATGAGCCTGGTCCTTCTTAGGACTGAACATTTCGCAGGTACTTCAAATTTCTCACCTATCTCATTCTTTGTCTTCTAAAACCTTTGTAGCCAAGTTCAGAGCTGACACTGGTTGAAGCCTGTTGGGCTGCTCCTGTGTAAAGTTTCATGTGGGTGAGTGTTTGCAGGACCCAGACCTGAGGCATCATCATGATGGATTCTGCCCGCTGAGCCTGGATGGCACTGAGCAGAAAACAGGAAGAGGGCTAAGAGATTGTTCCTGCACTCTGGGAACAATTGAGACAGAAAATTGCTTCCAGGATTTCTTCACTTTTCCACAGAGAATAATCAGCCTGTGTAATTCTCTGTCACAGGAAATACTGCCTGAATCTGTTACTCAAAGACAGCAAGCAAAGTTCAGATAGCAGCCTGAATACCAAAGGTGCTGCAGAGCAGGGACTGTCCCTAACTCAGGGGCTTTTTTGGTGAAGTGTCATTTTTTTCTGTGTATGTCATGGGATGTCACGATGGTGCAACTAATATGACAGATAATTGAATAATAACTTAGATATCCAGCGTGTTCTGGTGCACAGTCAGACTTTGGTGCCCTAAACAAGAAGACAAATTTTTATGCTGCGGTTGTAAATGGAGTTTTGCTTAGCCTGGTGCTCAGGTTCTACACCTGAGATTGTGGGGGAGCTTAGAGCAATTCCAGTGAGGCGATGGGTGTCTGGTAATTTCAGTCCTGCTCTTGGCTCATTTTAATCTTTGCTTCATAAATGTGAGCAAATCACTACTTCTGCACCTTAATTTGTTAATGTGGAGGATGGGGCAGCACTTGGGCTACTTGCTGGGATTCACGTTATGTTTCTAATAAGGCCTTTCAACCATGTGTTTTATTCCAACTTTTAGGGGAAATTATTTAAATTTTTTGAGTGAGAGTAGTTGTAGCCGAATCACTGCGTGAGCATTATACCTGCTGGGCTCCAAAATTTGATTCCTAAATTTCCATTAGTGGGTCATACTGGGCCAAAGGATCTTCAACTGCTAGAATAGAAAGGAATAAAACAGAATGGAGTTGGTGTTTGGTTACGGGCTCTGGATGTCATTGTTCCTGACTGTTCATCTGGCTAACGTTTGCTTTCGTGTAGTATTCGTCTGGGTCTGTGCTTTTGTGCACATGGGGAAAAGGAGGACAAATATCACTGGGGTGGATTAGCATTAAAAAATAGTTAACTGATCAAAGCCATAAAGCTTGTCCAAGTGAATTCTTCAGAGAAATAGTTTTGAATTTCCCTAGCAGCCGCAGGCCATAAAAGCAAAGCACTATCGTTCAGAGATGCAAAAAATCCCCTTCTGTTGGAGTGTTGGACCTATTTGTTCCCTTTTAGGAGGGGATTCAAAATGTTTTCTTAATTTTCTTCTGAACAGCTCACTGCTATCCATCATGAGCCTTTGCCAGCTCTGCTCCCCTTCAGTTTTAACCCTCCACTGTGATCTGTATATCCGTACTTAGAATTTTGGATGCATTTGTCTCTGTGCACTTTGTGGTGGGACAGCTCTTACAGGGCACACCTTGTCTCTGAGCTCAAAATGTTGTAAATGAGGGGCTGAATGTTGTCCCCAGTGCCTTGGTGGAGGTGACAGAGAAGGTGGGATGCAGATGGAGAGTGATGCCTGGAAAGGTTTTCCACACTTCCTGAAAGGATGGCAGGGGAGCCCTGTTCCTGATGCCACGTTCTGTCTTGTTACTGGTGCTGCCCCAGCCCCACCCCAGGTCTGCAGAGCAGGTGGGGCAAAGCAGGAGGGAATTTAATTTCTCTCACATGGAGGAAAGAAAGTGCATTGTTTGAGTGTTCCAAGTTATTGAAGGCTCATACTGAAGGTTAAGCAACCAGCCTCTGGGAATTGGGCACATAAATTTGCTTTATGCTTATGAAAGTCTCTTTCACAGTGTTTTGCTTTGTCGCTTCTCCTTAAGATGTACAAAAGAATGAAGTGCTGGTGTATGGTCCATACTCAGGGTATTTGGATGGCACGGTCATTAGTAGGAATGAAAATTACACTGTGGTGGCTCAGAGCGTGCCAAGAAAAAAAGGAAGGGAAAACTCTCAGAAGACACGAAGTGCTCTGTAGCTGGAAGTGCCTGTTGCCCTGCAAGGGCTCAGCTGTCCTTTTCAGTCCCAGTCTTCTATTATTGAAAATATTTTACTGCCTAATACCTACTAGCTTTTTAATACTGCTTAATTGTATGCACCCCCCCCCCCNCACACATATTTTTCTGCTCTTGTAAATGTTCAGCTTTAGGGCCCCCAGGGAGAGTGTTAATGGCTGTGTCCCGGCTGCCTTTCAGGCAGAGAATTCCACTTTTACTTTCTTTCTGAAATTTGGAGTTTCAATCTCCAGATAACCAAATTTTAATATAGCCTCATTTAAAATGAATGTGTGTATATATGTATAATTAATTATTTTTAATGCTGAGTCCTAAGTATATTCTGGTAGAAACTGAGGTCATCTTTGTAACAGGTGGGCAGTGCATGGAGGGCAAAGCTGTGTCTGAGGGACAGGACTGCAGCTTTTGGAGAGGGATTAGATGTTTGCACAAGTGTGGGCATGGCATTCATGTGTGCCATGTATACACATCCTTGGTTTCTGTGGTAGAGCACAGATGATTTACCCACATAGCAGGGCCATTTGCTAGGGTGAAATCATCAGTGTTCAGTCCCTGAAGCAATAGAGGTGCATCCATATACAGGATAGTGCAAAGTAAAAGGGAAGCTCATCCTTCTCCTCCAAGATTGTACTTTGGCCTCTTGTATAGGCCACATCCTACCCTCAGATGGGAGCAGTGCTCAGCTATTGATAATATGAGGAGAAATTGAATCTGAAGCCCACGGCCCTTCTGTGCAGGGAAACCATTGCAAAACAAAGCCAGGGTGTGAATTTAAAGTGCAATAGCTGTTCCGAGAGTACTTCTCATGTGGGCAGTCTTATTCTGCTCTGAGAGGGCCTTTGTGCAGTTCTGCTTCATCCAGTGCCAAAGGCACTCTCAGTGCAGAAAGAAGAATGCCCACACAGGGAGTGGATAGCTTTTCCAGGCTATTTCACCATGCTCAAGAGTCCCAGGAGATGCCATGTTTTCATGTCCCCATGAATGTTGCAGGAGCTTACCCTTCATTCAGCTCACTCTCCACTCAAGCTTTCACGGGAGAGCTTTGTGGTGGGTGTGTGGTGGAGTTGTGTCTTCTGGACCCTGCCAGGTGAAGCGTGCATCACTCATTTGCCTGAAGTTTTGGGGCTGATTTTGGGGATCCCTGAGGATCTTGGTCTTGTCTGGGCATTCCTGGTGTTGCAGTTTGGCATTCTCCATCAGGGCCATTGCCTCTTGTGGTGTGTCCAGGCTGCTGAAAAGAACTCCTGTGAGAACGTGCCTATGTTCATGTGTTGTTCCTTTTCCTGTGAAATTGCCAAGCAAACCTGTGCGCTGGGTATGATCGTTATCTGAACGCTGTTGAACAGGGAAAAAAGCCCATCTGTTCTACAAAGAGGCAGTGTAAAGAGCAGGCTCTGTGACTAAATAAATTCACATCTGTTTAGCAGAACCATTAAATGGTGAGCAGAGGGGCCTAATGTGAATCACATGTTGAAACCACAAGTATGAGTGAGATGAGCTGCAAAAGAGAGAGCCTGGAAGTGTTGATCCATGTGAGCAACTGTTGGTTTCTCTCCTTATTCTTTTACTCTTCCAGTTTCCTGAGCTAATCATGCGGAATCAAAAAATCAGGGATGTGCACATGTCTGTGCATACTTATGTGTGTAAGTCTGTATTCATTGCATGATTAATTAACCTTCCTACTTAATTTTGAGCCATTAGATCATAACTTCAGTTGGAAGGGCTCTGGATGGTGGGGGAGCTGCAGACGAGGGATAGGGGGGCTGACCTGAAGAGAGCAGGTGAAGCTGTTCCCTAGTGGAGGTGCTTCACAAAAAATGGCCCTGGGGTAGCTTGTTTTAAAAAGGAACTTGACTTGGAAATGATTCCTTGGGATGATATCTCCAGCAGTGTCATCTCAAGGAACCTGATGGAGGATTCTAGAAGCTTCAAAGCGTAGGTTATGCCTTCATGTGCCCACTCTTAATTTCAAAATAGGTATCTGTGTACCAGTCCTAACACACTGCATCTTTCCATGGATCAATGAAATTTGTTTCCTAGGTTTTCCCCTTAGTGTTTTAAGCCCTGCAGAAACAAAGGGCAGCTCGAGTTTCTGTATTGGTTGCATTTGCAGTTTATTTTTCTTCTGTGCCAAGAACATATCAATACAATTTCAAAATGCTATTTTTTGTGACTTGAGGCAGCAGTTTCTAACTTAAAAACAAGAAAGCTTTGGGGAGGTACACACAACTGAGGTGCCTCAGTGAAGGTTATTTGACTGGTCTCCATAGCCCCTTAGAGTGTCCATGCCGAGGAGCAAGCATCTTCTCTCCCACAGGGTCTCATGAAAAGAAACATGCAGTGATTTTAGTCTCAAATGTGGTTTCTTGATGCTGCCTTGCCTTTTGTCCTAGATATTTTGCAGCAAATGAGGCCAAACTTGTGGAAACAAAGAGTGGTGGAAGATGGGCTGTTAGACCTGATTTGCAGAGATCCTGCTCTCCTGCAGCTCAGCCTGCTCTCTGTGGCTGACAGAGAGCTGTGTGCAGCTCACCTGGGATGTGAGCTCTGCAGGAGCTGCTGGAGGTAATGAAGCACTTAAGGGCTGATGTGTTGAAGGTCCCCAAGGAATGATTAAGGTGTTGGCAGCTGTGTTACTTCGAAAGAGAAATATGTGCATTGCACAGCAGAGACATGCTGAAATGCCTTTGAGGTGCCTGGTTGTGTGTGGGAACATGCTTTGCCTCAGACCTGTGAGATAGTGGTAGCAACTATTGAAGGGCATTTGATAAATGGAGCTGTGTGTGCACGTACCAGCTGCAGGACCCAGCTGCCTGCCCTAGCACAGCTCAAAAACAAGTGGTTGCCAGCAGTGGCTAAAATGCAGTGGCATATAAATATCTCTGGATATATTAAAAGTTTGGTTCTTCCTTCCCTCTAAAAGTACCCTCTGCTCATGATTCATTTCTTCTCTTCCATCACCCCCTGCCAGTCTTTTCTGAGAAAGTGCAGTGAAGGTAAAAGAGCACTGGAATGTTTTCCTGGAGACTGTCAGATCTGAGCTGTTTCGCATCTAGGGAACTGATGTGGCCAGTCTGGTATGAAAACTCTTTTGTCACAACAGAACTTCCTACTGATTTCTGGAAAGGGGAACAAATGATTAATTTGGATGGTCAAAAACGGAAGACAGCAATGTGATAGTGGTGGAGCAATTGGAATCAGCTTTTTAATAGGGTGAGCTTGTTTAGCAAACCTGCAAGGCCAGTGTGGATGCCTGGCTGGGTTAACTTCATTGTGGTTTGCACCAGCTGGGGAATTATCTCCCAGAGCTTTGCGTGTCACTGTTCTTGAATGAATGGACACTGAGTTAAAAGGGAGGAGCAGCAGTTTCTTGGGCTGGTGCTTGGTGCTTTTATGAGTTTCAAAGTAGAAGTGAAAATCAGATTTCAAGCACTTGTCTTCTGTCAGAAGTTTCTATTCAGAGCAGAACTAATGCCCTATGGATACTAAACCAGAGCTTTATCTTCATGCATTCCAGAGGGTCATGATCAGCTTTGCCTTTACTTTTCATATTCCTCTTCACCCATTTTCCTGTGCTTGCAGAACGCCCCCTCTTTGAACAGGTGTGTTCTTAATGAGCTGTATGTCATGTTTATTGCAAACAGCGTAGGGGTAGCTAAGACCACCTTGTGATCTCCCCTCCTATCCATGTGCCTGTGTCATTGTGGAGCTCCTTCAGCTTAGGCACCATCTCAAAATACACCCTTTTTTCTTCTTTATTTCTTGACAAAAGGACATGGAGCAGGCAGTGAACACCCAGTCAAATATGAGTCTGGTGTGTGCTGTAATTGTCAATAAAGCAAACTGGATATGGGGCTGCTTCAGGAGGAGCCTGGACTGCAGACTGAGATGAGTTACTGCTCACCTTTCCTCCTTACTGGTGAGGCTGTTAGCCAGTCTTGAGTCCACCAGTTGAAATGGGATGTTGAAGAGGTGGAGAGTCCAGAGGAGGGTCAGTCAGGGGCTGAGAGCACGTGGCCTACAAGATGAGGCTGAGAGAGCTTTGGCTTCTGTCTCTGATGGAAAGGAGGCAAAGGGGTGATCCAATGGCAGCCTGTGACTACTGCCAGGGGCCTTCTGAACATGTCAGAGGCAAATGCTTCCGTCCAGATGGCAAAATAAAGTGTTGTGAACATACATAATGGATTGGGAGATCCAGCTGGAGAGCTGGAAAAGCATTTTCATTGGGAAAGTAGTGTAACACTAGTACAAGTCACCAGGTAAAAAGGGATTCTTCATTTTGGAGGCTTTCCAGGACAAAGCCACAGCAAGCCTTACCTAGTGTTGGTGATAGTTCAGTCTCCTGCTAAAAGCAGGACTTGGTAGCCTGCAGAGATCCTCTGTCTTTCCTGACAGTACTGCAGGCTTTCAGCTTCTTTAAGGAGGAAGCAATTAAATCTTTCTTTTTGCTTTGTGTTGCAGAAGGGAGACTAGAAGACATTGGGGTGCTCGCGTGTTGATGATGTCAAGTCACCTGTTGTTGTGAAACTCAGAGAAATGTAGTCTTTTTCCTGACTGTTTATTCAGAGGGGTTTGTGTACTTCCTTTCTTACAGTTTTTGTACACTCAGATATCTTGCTTCCATTAGCAATCTCTCTGCAGCATCAATTTCCAGTCAACTGGCAGCAATCACTCTTCTGGGTTTTAAGATACAGGATTTTCCATAGGAAAAAGGCTATTTCCCCTGATTATTTGCAAAGTGCTATGGGCTGAGCTACCAAAACCAAGACACAGGTTGGTGCAGTACTCAGGAAGGAGAAGTCATCCAGGAATTTGTCGTACTTGAAGCTATGACTTCCAGGATGGCTTGGGATCTGAGGGGGGAAGAGTTAAGTGGATCAGGTGGGAGGAGGAGAATCAGAGATTAAAGATTTTGATCCTGGACACAGTTCCTGCCCATTAATTGATTTAATTGCTTGATTTTTAGGCAGTAGAGTGTCAAAGGCTGGATTCTACTGCCAGCTCCATGAGGTGTCGAAAGAAGGTGATGGTGGTGATGGACCCACACATGCTTCCTTCCTGAGTGGGGCCTGTGTTGTGCCCGTGTTCTGGGCTGCAGCTCCTTTTCCATTCACAGAAATCCTCTTGATGGCTTGGGGTTCAGACTGCCAGTAGCAGATAAGTTTTCTTCCAGGGAGGGCAGCATCCAACTCTTCCAGCAACCACAGCTATTTTAGAAGAGGAGTGAAGTGCAGGGAACCCCATCATAAATAGAAAACCCACCTACACCCATGCCAGCCTTGCTGGGGAGGACCTCAAGCTCAGCACTGTTTCCTTGTTCACTCCATCAGCTTCCCACTGAGCTCAGATCCCTGCTGTTTCTCCCCAGGCTGAGCCACACACACAGCACTCTCAAAGCTAATACAATTATCTGTGTGTCAATATGCTGCCACGGTCCCATTTGGTCCCACTGGGGTCTTGTTGATATCTCACAGCTGAGTTGAATGTTAGTTCTGCACAGTTCCTCCTTGTTTACAGCCCACATCAGCATCCAAAGCACCTGAGTTTGTTCCAACAGCCTTAACCTTGCCATTTCTTGTTGTCCTGTTTTCTTTTAACTTAAGTGAGACTTCATATGCCTGATTTCAGTACATCTCCATCAGCTGAGAAGTCCAGTCCCTTAATAATTTTATTTGATGGATAAGCTCTCTGTTGCTTGACAGTCCCTTGCTGAAGTAGGAAGCCAAGTACTGAGCTGTGCTATAGGCAAGACATTGAATATGGGCACAGAAGGAATAAAGGCAGATTTTTTTGGCAGAGAGGTCTTGAAAATAAATTGTATGCAGGAAAATAGTATTTGTGTAAAGGAGCTCACTGAGACTCCTGAAATAACCTTTCTGCATTATTCCTGGTTTTACTGTCTCTATTAATGTACTTCCTCTCTTATTTTATATACAAATTTCTGAAACATCCATCTCAAACTTTTCTTTGTGGTGCAGCAACATCCTCACAAACTCAGAGGTCAAGTTATTGGGGAAAGAGGCTATAACAATTGGAATAAATTTGGCTGGCTCAGAGCTACCTCCTGGCTCAGGTCCTTAGGTTCAGGCATAAACTGTATTTGAATAAGCCAGCAGGTCTACCTCCTCCATTGCAATTGCCTTGGGGTTTGTTGTGACCACAAGTAGCTGAGGCCTTGAATTGATGTTTTATCCAATATGATTATGTTTGGAGTAGCTGAGGATTGTCTCATGCTGCAGAAGCCAAGAATCAGCTTGCTCTCTGGTGAAATTGCAATGCAGTCGTTAGAGTTGTATTAGATTAGATAGATCTATCTATCTCCAGGGAGGCAGTATGATCTCTTTGTTTCAGTTCACATGGACAAGTCAAGTTCAATTTATCGGGATTTTAAAGCCTAGTTTGTCATCTGACACCAGGATGTGACATGGCTGTAAAAGGAAGATCTCATTCATCAGCTTTTATGCATGTGTTTTGCAGCAGCAGCCAAATTCAAATGGCCAGCATCTAATCCCAAAACTCCTAATGCAATTATATTGGGAAAGAAAAGAAGTTTTATGTTTAGTTTGCCCTTCTACCTTTTCCACTACTGAAGCTGATACAGGAGAAATGAGCTAAGAGAGAAACCTAAGGGTGGGTTGTCCCAGAAGCTGGGTTTTGAAGTAAGAATGATTGTGGCATTGGGTTGGTATCTGATGAACTATTCTCACGATGACATTAACTTTTGTCAAGCATCTTTGTACCAGAGAGAATGTTCTTTAGCATCACATCTTTGCAATCTCCACCATGGACTTGCTGTCTTCCTTCTGTGTCTCAGTAATACTGCAGAAGTTGTAGTGACTTGAACGTGTACAACAAAAGTCACATCCCAAACTGGTATGGATCTGCTGAAAAATAAATGAACTGTGGATGCAGCTAGGAAAAAAAAATTATTTTCCAAGTATTGGTTATTTACTAAAAGAATGGGCATGAGTTCTGTTCATTTGCAAACCATTGGGAATAGAGAATAAGGAATATAATGTTGTATTGCCAGTAGGTGATATTGCTGGCATATCTTAAGTGGAATACAATGTATTGCTGCTAACTGGTAGGAGCTGTTGAGTCCCTCGAAGGCAGGGAGGCCCTGCAGAGAGACCTTGATAAATTAGAGGACTGGGCAGTCAGCAGCCATACGAAGTTCAACAAGAAGAAGTATCAGATTCTGCACCTGGAATGGGGCAACCCTGGATGTTCAGAGAGACTGGGGAATGAGAGGCTGGAGAGCAGTGCCAGGGAAAGGGACCTGGCGTCCTGCTTGATGGCAAGTTGAATGTGAGTCAGCAGTGCCCTGGCAGCCAGGAGGGACATCCCTGTCCTGGGGACATCAGGCACAGCATCGCCAGCCGGGCAAGGGAGGGGGTTGTCCTGATCTGCTCTGGGCTGGGACAGCCTCACCTTGAATATTGTGGACAGTTTTGGGCACCACAATGTAGGAAAGACGTGAAACTATTAGAGAGTGTCCAAAGGAGGGCGATGAAGATGGTGAAGGACCTTGAGGGGAAGCTGTGTGAGGGGTGGCTGAGGGCACTTGGCCTGTTCAGCCTAGAGGAGACTGAGGGGAGACTCATTGCAGTTACAGCTTCCTCCTGAGGGGAAGAGGAGGGGCAAGCACTGATCCCTTCTCTGTGCTGGCCACTGACAGGACCCCAGGGAATGGCCTGAAATTGTGTCACGAGAGGTTTAGGTTGAATATTAGGAAAGGGTTCTTCCCCCAGAGGGTGGTTGGGCACTGGACCAGGCTCCCCAGGGAAGTGGTCACAGCCCCAAGCCTGGCAGAGCTCAAGAAGAGTTTGGACAAGACTCTCAGGCACATGGTGTGACTCTTGGGGATGGTGCTGTGCAGGGCCAGGAGCTGGACTTGATGATCCTTGTGGGTGCCTCCCAACTCAGCAGATTTGTGATTCTGTGAAACCCTTCTGAGTGCAGATGAAGTCCCAGCTGGCAGTCTGGGGTTTTTGAGTCACAGAATAACTGATTTTGATCCCTCAAGGGATCTCTGGAGGTCATCTTGGCCAACTCCTTACTCAAACCAGGGTGCACTTTGAATTTAAGTCAAGTCTTCTGGAGGATCCCATGAAAGTTTGATTGAAGCAATTAAAGCCAGAATGAAATATTACCGGACTATATTCTTCGAGGAATATTCATCAGTGCTCTAACTAGGTTTCTTTCTCCTTTAATTCCTCTGATTACGTTAGTGATGTCCCACAGCAGGAAATAGGTGAATGCCCTCAGTCCTGTTTAACTGAAGAAGTGACTTTGATTTCATTTGCTTACTTATTTATTTTACTTTGAGGGAATTGCGATGAAGATACAAAAACCTTGCGTTATCCAGGCAGTTGAAATAAAGTATGAATCTGAGAGGAGGAGGCAGAGAGTTAAACTTGCTCCAGTTGATACCTGCTGTAAAAGACTACAGCAAAGCTTTAGGAAATGTCCATAAACCATGTAAAATGGGTGCAGGCAAAGAAGCCTCATCTTGGGGAGATGTTTTCCACGAGTACTCGGAGTCCACGTGCATCGAGTTTGCCTAGGGTCAGGAAGGCAGTCACTGGAGGGGGGAATAGTGTTTTCCATTCCTCTTCATCATCTCTCAGAGTCTCTTGGTGGCTCAGAAGCCTCTTCTTAGAGCTTCACTGCTCACTGGTGGTTGAGGTCACATCAGCACCATGTACAGCGTTCCCAGTGCTCACAGTTGCTCCTGAAGCTTCGTGACAAAGGTCCGGATTCAATTTGCTGCTGGGGGGGTTTGAGGGAGGAGCTTTATTGGACTGGTTAATATTGCAGGGGTTAAATTCAGAGAGATGTTGTGCAGATCAGCAATGATTAAGGGAGTTTCAAAGGACTCCCAAATCACCTAATTTGCCATATGATTTAAAACTGATGAGAATAAGTAGTACCATATGGGAAAGGCATCCCAGGAGAGCTTGTGCTGAGTTTGTAAGTACCTATGGCACTTCCTATGTTTGGTTAAAGACCCCTAATGAGACCCCAATTTTGACATTATACCCTCTTTTGAAGGCCACAAGAAGTAGGAGAGCTTCATGGCTAGAGATCATGCGCCATAAATGAAGAAATAAATTCATTTAACCTTCAGAGAGGAACGGTGCCAAGAAAAACAAGCAGCTTTGGGACTTTGTAAAGAGCAAATCTCTCTGGTCAGCCTCAGTCACTGCATTTGACTAATTAGAGGACTGGAGGTGATGAGGACAAAACAAAGAACTGTGTTTCAGCAGGGCATTTGAGGTTTGCGATTTGGGGAATTTCAGGCAGAAAAATGAAGACAAATCGGCTTAGAGGAGAGACATCCAGAGGTCGCACCTCTAACAGAAAGGGACAATGGGTGGCATGATTTTTGCATTGTGAAGGATGTCCCCTTGGTTTAGTTCTAGAGCT
Source organism: Pachycephala philippinensis (assembly GCA_013397055.1). Lineage (NCBI taxonomy): Eukaryota > Metazoa > Chordata > Aves > Passeriformes > Pachycephala > Pachycephala philippinensis. The sequence continues at coordinate 266,572 of VWZT01000192.1, forward strand.
GATCTTTAAAATTCATTTTGAAGGTGATGAGGTGATGTAAAGTTGAAGGTTTTCTCTTTGAGTTCTTTTACATGGATGGAAGAGATGAGAGAGTGGGGAGGATGCAGTTTGCCTTTCTACACTTAGAGACAAACTTGAGTTATCAAAGGAAGGTGATGCTTGTATTGTGTATCAGAGAAAAGCCCCAACACAGCTTTCAGTCACATCTACTGTCAACAAACAAGGTCCTGATTCCCTGTATTTGGTCAGTCTCTTGGCCTTAGTAGTGATGGTTCACTGTGCATGGGTGATACTAAGACAGAACATCATAGACCTACACCAAGACAGTGAATTGAGGAAGGCGTGGGATGGAAGACAGAGCAGACAGTCTGGAAGCACAGAAGGTTGTTGCTCATTTTTTGTTAAATACTGTTGCTACCCGCTACAAAGCATTAGCTTAATTAACTCAGGGACAAAATCTTCTGTCTTGGCGAAGTCCGTCAACATCCAGGGAGTATTTGGTCCATGTTACAAATATGAAAATGAAATGAAGATTTATTTGGGTACAGTCTAATCACAGAAAAGCCAGCGTGTCTCTGAGATGAATGTACTAACAATTTCAAAAGTAGACAAATTGGTACTCTACCCTTCCATTGCTTATCAGATGTAAGAATAAATTGACTTGGAACCCTCGGCGTTTTACCTTTGCTTCTCAAAGGTGAATGACATCCTGTAATTAAAAGCAAAAACAAGCTCTTATGCCCACACATTTGAAAAAAGAAAAAGGCAATGAAAAAACTTTTTCAGGCTGTTATTACTGCGTGGTATTATCTGCTATTGATATTCCTGGTCTGACATTTTTAGATAATGCGGTCTCAGCTTGGGATTCGTGGATTCCAGTTCCTCTGCTGTGGTGTATTCTTTCATGGTTAGAATTTTCTGAACTTACAGTATTAAGATTGTCCTAATGATAGAACCAGGGCACACTGTTTGCCTTATTTATCCAGCGTGATTTCACTCTTTGCTCTTAATGCTATTTATCATGGTTAGTCTGGTCTTATCCTCTGCTTCCAAAAGTAGGTGATGACTAATGCTTCCAAGGAAGGAAGGATAACAGAACCTCAGGCATCCACAGCTGATTTCAGTCAGGTTTTTGTTTTTGATATTATTCATCATTTTACCTCTTCTATTTTAAGTTACTATTCTTAAAAATGGTCTTACGCTATCAGCTACCATTTCAGAAAAGGTAGCTGGAAAACTGAAGACAGTTCAGAGTAAATATAGATGAAAGAATCAAGAGAAATCTGCCCTTTACAGGGAGTTTAATTGATACTTAATTTAAATGTTTTGGTTTGATTTAAGCAATGATCTGACTGCATTCTGAAAGGATCTGCATAAGGAAGAGAGGCAAGTCTGTAATGCAGGTGACAGGAGCAAAACAAAATGCAATGGTTGGAACTGGAGCTAGCTAAATTTTAAGCCAGCCATAAAGGAGAAGCTGTAATTATGGTGCTTAATTGCTTGTCCACACAATTTACCTTATGTTGTGTTGGGTTCTCCAACTGTTGCATTGTTTCAGTTGAGGCTGTGTGTGCTTTATAACAAATATTCTTCAGCTCAGCAGAAGCTTTGTGGAGCAGTAGTTGGTGATGTTTCAGGGTTAGTCAAGATGGTCAATGAGAGGCTTTCAAAGCAGTGGCATAAAGATTTAAGGGATTTTTTGTGGGGGGGATGAGGCAGTGATTTGGGAAAGGGGTGATGCCAGAGTGGTCAGTGAGTAAGGAGTCACAGGAAAAGCTTGCAGCTGTCAGATCAGGAATGGAGCTGTGAGTTACGGCTGGCCAAGGAGGGCTGTGGAGGGTGGCAGGTGGTGGCACCACAGTGACACACAGGCACTGACATATGTAAGAGTAAGTTTAGAGTAAGAGAATTAGTTATAGGCCCAAGTTTTCTTATGCTGTTTTGATTACTTGTCCATATCACAAAATGTTCTGCTCCAAAGAAGCTTCGGGTGGAAAACCAGGCAGTATTGCAGAGAGTGGAGGGGGAGCACTGATGGCTTTGTCTGAATTAGCAAGGGTGCCTCCACCATGGAGGAGTCTGCTGAGAGATGGGGGGCTGTGCCGGTCTGCAAGCCACTGTCCCTTACGTTTTTCCTTGCTTTTGGCCTTTTACCAGCTGAAAAAATGGAGGGAAAGTAATGGCAAACCCAGAAGTTTAGCTTCAGCTTTTGAAAAGAAATTAATTCATTTTCTTTTTCTGTGATCTTGCAGAGTAGTTAGGCTAAATTTAATTGAGGCTGGGGAGCTGGGGCTGGAACAGACGAGGAAAAGGGAACTTGCTGAAAACACTGTCAGGGCACAGATAGCAAAAACGAGTTGCAGTAAATGCATAACAGAAAATGAGACGGGGAGAAAGAGGAAGAGAAAAGGCTAATGGGGAAACAATTAGAAAATACCACCATGGCCAAAACAAAGGCGTTAGAGGTTAGCCGAGAGGGAGCTGTGTGCCAGCTTACAGTCAGCAGCTGAGTTACAGCAGTGTGATCTCCCTGCTCCCCAGCTGTCCATAGGAGCAGTCTGCTTTTTAAGCTCATTCATTGAAATTCTCTCATTGTCTTCAGCCGTCCCCAGCGCTGTGCAACCTGGCTACTGAAGCAGACGTTCTTGGTTTGTGCACCACAGAGCCCATCCCTGTCATCAGCCTAGCAGACCATGAGAGTTCAGTGGGACCAAGGCGTGCTGCCTGGGGGGGTGGTTAAGGAACATTCCAGAACAGGAATGGTGATAATCTAGTCGCTACTGGGACTTTTTTTTTCTTTTGCTTTGAATCAGTATGGAGGTACTGTCCAGGGTCTGAGGGTGCTTCATTGTAGCAGCGTGCTCTTTCATATGAGGTGTCAAGCCAGAGGCTGAAAACCTGTCAGAATTAAACTCCGGGATGCTTTTAGCAATGGGTAAGGTACAGTCATCTTTGAGTGTAATAACTCTGCAGAGTGCAGACTTGTCCTGTTTAGCTCTTAAGGCTGACTGCCTTCATTGCTTTCTGCTCTTAAAACCTAGATAGTTTTCCTAAGTTTTACTGCTGCTTTTACAGTTTTGAAGGATGTTGGAGGAGGGGACAGCAGTGTAGGTGACTCTTACTGCTGGAGTGACAGTCATTTTCCAGGTCCATCGGGGCTGGTGTTGGTAATTGGAAGTACCAGGCAGTGGGACCATGGTTTGTGTGCCCTCAACCCCCACCCATTGTGACTGGTTTCCTCTCCAGCCCTGTGGGGAGGACCTGCCTTTCACTTCTTGCTTTCAGCATGATGCTCTGCACTCTTACTGTAGCATTGGACAGCAGGCCTGTGAGGGAGGAAAGTTGTGTCCTTGCAGCTCAGCCTTGGATACATCTCCGGGCTGCTCCTGCTGTGCTCCTGTCTGCTTCATTTCTAGCCAGCTCCAGCATCTTCCTTTCACTGGTATTGGATTCCTAGTGCAGCAGGCTCCCTTCCTAGTGGTAGGAATTGTGAAACCACGGTCTTCATGTCAAACAGTCTGACTGCATGACCAGGAAGAGACAACGATGTTGAGACTGATGTGTGGCACTTGCCATTCCTTTCTCACCAAGCAGTGATGGAGGTGGAAGATGACCAAAAATTGTCTAGCTCATAGTGTTGGGTCAGACATTGGGGCTTAAAGTAGAAATTACTCCTCAAACAGGAAACTGTTTCCTGAAGTAAATTTAGTGGTTGGAATAATCACATGTGTATATCCATCATTTTTAACAGTCATTGCTCTTAGCTGGAGGTACTGACCCTGCACTACCATGTGGAGATCTTGATCCTATATCCTGCACCGATCCTTTTCCATGATCAAATCAAATCTTTCCTGATGGGGTCACAGGTGCCTGCTGCTTTTGGTAGCCTTAAGGGGTTCTGACACCAAAACAGTGCATGGGCAGAAGCGACAGGGTGCTCAAGAGCTCCGAAATTGGCATTAACTTTTGTCTGTGTGGGGTCTTTGTTTCTGCATCACATCTCAAATCCAGCTCCATAGGACCATCTGATGGTACAGTAGGACTGTCGTTGCTACCCAGCGAGTGTGGTTTGTGTGGGGTGAAAAGCACTTGTTCATTGCAATGAACAGGATTTTTATGGGCAACATTTTCAGCAGCATCTGAACCCAGTTCTCAAAAGTGATGTAGGCTTTTAAGAGGCCAAAGCCAAGATTTTCATAAATAAGTAATGATTTGGGCTGCCTCTGTTTTTGTTACACAAGTCAAAATGTCTAAAAGGAGCCTGGTTGTCAGCGGTTGTGAGATTCTGGCATTTTTTCAAAATTGACATGCTTTTAAAATGTCTTAAGCTGGGCATTCAGAAATGGAGGCATCAAGAATGATTAGCTGCTTTTGAAATCCGTTTTCTTAAAAGTCTGAATGAAAATCACTGGGGCATGGGGTCCTAAGTGACATGTGAAAAAGTGCTAAAAGTGTATTTTAGAAGTGTGTCTGCCTATCTGTGACTAGGCTTGTCCCCAGAGCACCTGCACTGTTGTACATTAATGTACTCAAAAAGGCCTAACAGGGCAAGACGAATATATCACTACTGTGCTGAACGCAGGGTGGGATTGATGGGCTGCTTCAGGGTATCAGCCTGTCTCTGCTCTGGTTTGAAGAGGAAAATAGCAATGATTTCTGCAGGTAGCAGCAATAACCTGATCAGTAATTCTGACCTGCTGGGGAGAGAAAGACAAGTTTGTATCTGAAGTCCTATACAATAGGAACAACATGCTTAAAGTTAAGCATGCACCAGTTAAACATGTTTTAAAGGGTTTTGTAGGTTTGATTTCATAAACCCGCCAAATAGTAGGATTGCAGCTGTTACTTCCTGAGCCTGAATTCCTGATGTACATATGACCCTCTTTGTGTCTCCTCTCAGACCTGAACCATGTCCCACCCATCCTGGCTGCCACCCAAGAGTACCAACGAGCCTATTGGTCACGTTCCTGCGAGGATGGAGACCACACACACCTTTGGGACTCCCAGCATCTCTGTGTCCACCCAGCAGACCCCAAAGAAATTTGCGCCTGTGGTTGCCCCCAAACCAAAGTACAACCCATACAAGCAACCAGGAGGTGATGGTGAGTATTTATTTTTTAGGAAGGAACCACAACTGCCTAGTTCAGAGGAACTGACTGCTAACACAGGCTGTTCTTGATTTGCTCTTCGTTGGTGGGTTTGTGGGAGCCTCCCTTTTTCAGATCATTCAAATCAAGAAGAATGTGAAGCTATCTCTTCCCCTTGCTCTAGTTAGCTACCCCGCTGAGAGGTGCAGGGCTGGGAGAGGACACGAGGACACATCTTTCTTGGTTTTAATTGAAAGAATATGTCAATGTCCAAGACTGGTGCTTTTCAGGAGGTTTTGTTTGTTTGTCCCTGCTGGCACATGATGATTCAAGGAGCTTGGGCTCAAGCAACCCTTTTCGTTATTCGTTCTTTCACCCCAGCACAGTGGGAATGCTTTACAAACAGGGGATTGATCTGTGGGAATAGGAGTATCATTGGGAGTGGTAGGGTGTAAGTTTGGCCAATGAATCTAGAAATGTTTCTTCTCCAGTCTGCTGGCTGGATTGTTTTACTTTTGTTCTTTCCCTCTACTATGGAACACTCTTGAATATGAAATAATTGGGAAGGTATTTAGATGACCATTGCAATGGCCTCTGCAGCTGTATGTCAGCAAAACAAATGCCTGCCAGTCACTGTGTGTCAGCATTCCTCTGCTTCTTGCTGTGAAAGTCCTCTCCTGATGTAGTTGAGCAGCAAATGTGGGATTTGGGTTCCTGGCTTTTGGACACTTGGAGGGAGGGGGTTCCCAGTAGCAGGAGTGCATGGCTGGGAGCACCTCTGGAACCTGCAGCTGGAAACCTACAAGCTGGAGCACCTGGGATGCCCCTGGCTGACAGTGGAGAGTTTGTGATGGAACTGCAGCAGAAACAAGGTGAAGGCCAAGGATTTTAGGAGAGAGTGGTAGCTGTCTTGGCAGAGCATGACATTTCTATCCCTGGTGATTTACTGTAGGTAGAAATGGGGGGAAGTTCTTCCCCTCCTCCTCTCCACCCTTTCTCCAAAGAAAAGCTCAGTTGTATTCAAGAAAATTGCCAAACCAGCTTTTGTATTTAGTTTTGGATGCTCTACTTTGTTCCTGCACCACTTTTTCTTCTTTTGTGTTGAGTACAATAAGATAAATATCACCTGTATATGTTTTCTTCTTTCTGCTCTATCTTTTGAAAACATATGCATTTTCAGGAAGACTACAGAGTAATGGAAAAGAGAAAGAGAAACAAAGCAGCATATTAAATCTTACACTTGAGTGATTTTCTAAAGTTAAGGACATTTTATAGGAAAGTTGGAAAAGCCTGATGAGTGTTTTGGTTTTTTTTTTCTCTGCCACTCTAACTTCGGAGAATTCAGAACGAAAAAAGAAAATGTGTTGGAGGGGGAGAAGCGAAGTCATATGCACCTGTTCTGCTGCCTTCAGTAACAAAACTTAGTGAGAAATAGGAAGAGAAAGACATTTGGAATTTAAAAAGTAAAAAATAATCCATTTCTGAAATGCAAAGAAAATGTCACCTTCAAGTCAAGTGGAAATTCTTATTTTTCTATTTCTCTTGCAATTAAAAATAATAATGGAAAATGACTCTTTTTTTGTTAGGAAATCTGTTCTTGATCAGTCAGTATTTTTTGTGTGAAAAAGGTCAGTATGTCTTAATTGTCACTGCTTTAGTGATTGTAGGTCTGATTATATGTGACTCAGGAACATTACCACCTTCTAAGTAAATTCTGTGTTTCTTGCTGTTTGGGGAAGGAGGTTTTCCCAAAGAGCAGAGCAGGCACTGCAGGCTGAGAAGGGGACACAAGACACAAACATTTCTCATGCAACCCAGAGTAGCTGGTCCTGCAAGCAGCCAGGACAGCCAGGTCTGCTGGGAACTGGGAGACGGTCGGGAGCTCCCAGGGGACTGTGTCACTGCCAGTCCCTTGCCTTGTCTGATGCTGGGCTTTTAGAGATCCCATCATTATCTGACAGGCCTGGAAGAGCTAAGGGTTGGCCAAGACCTGGTCAGGGACAGGCTTAGTGATGTGACAGCATGCCTGCAGCTTAAGCTAATCCACTTTCAGGAGGTGACATGCTGCTGGTCACTGTCAGCAGCTTGTGCAGAGCCATTGCCCATCCATATATAACCCTGAGAACATGAGGCTTCTGGGATCTGGCAGGCGAGGGGTGGGGGGGCAGTGAGAAATATTTAGCCCAATGTGCTTCTTTCACTTTCTATGGCTCCCTTCTCTCTTCCAGGCTCCCTAATTGTTTTTTCAATGACCACTCTGATTCTTGCAGCAATAATTCAGCCTGGGAGATGGCTCTAGGCTCCACTGGTTCCCTGCTTTTGGGGGCACTGTCATTCTGCCTAAATTTGTCCTCTGTTGGACACAGGTCTCTCCCACCTGGTTAGCTGGGAGTCCGTAGGTAGGGGAGTGGCAGCATCCCCTTGCATCCTGGTGTGTTTTCATCCCTCCTGCCCTGCCACAGCTGCTTATCTGGAGGCACATGGGCTTCCCATGCATCCTTCTGCTGGAGGTGAGTGGGAGTAACAGCACTGCTCTGGGGAAGGGCTGTCCTGGGGCTGTTGTGGGTCAGGGAGTGGCTGTGCTCATCACAGCCTTGCCTGCCCCAGCAGTGTCACTGGAGTTGGCTCCCTGCAGCCTTTGTAGTATCTGGAATCTCTGGGAGATAGGCAAATTCTGTTCCTGGTAATTTCTTCAGCTTGTTGATTTTAGCATTCAGGAATATGCATCCAGTTAAAAGCAGAGGAAAAGACACTGGAGTGACAGGCTGTGGAGCAGGTGCTATGTGTACCCCCCTCTCCCTCCCATCTCCCACCAAAGCATTTCCTTGGTCTCACCTTGACTTCGATTTTATTTTTTATTTCCTGATGCCTGCACAAAACTCAGCCAGAAGGTGCTGATTAAAAACTACTTAATGGAACTTTAACAGAAGTTAGAAATGGTTACATGACTGAAAAAAAGTGAAATGGCAACAGCCAACGGTTTATAAACCAGAAGCATTTTGCTGTGGCTTGAAGCACTCGAGGCATGTGTTTAGACCAGTAAAGTAGCAATTTTCCTGGTGCTGCCAGCCCCCTCCTCGCTGTTTGCCATGCTGAGTTGCTGCAGCTTGTTTCAGACCAGGTTTATCAGCTCACCAAAGCAGAGACCGTGCCGTGCTTTTGCAGGGATCTGTTTGGGGGCCCCTGGGTATGACTGCAGTAGTGGTAGAAGTAATGATCATACTTTTAATCATCATTAATAAGACCCCAGCTCTGCATAGCATTCTGCACAAGTCTCTGCCATGCAGCCAGCCCAAGAGGCAGGCACAGCCTGTTTTTGTAGGTCCTACAAACACCTGCTATGGTCTAGGCTGGGTTTCTGGAAGATCTAGTGCTTCCACTCCCCACTGTGATGATTTGCAGGGGATTAACCTTGCCTGATCCTGGGAGGTGTGAGCACCACAGTTCCAGGGAAGTGCTGGTGCTCATCATCTTACAGAACTCTGTATTTACCCCACGGTGAGAGGAGAGCTGTTCAAGCTTGGGGAAGATGTTTATCTACAAGGTGAACAATTGTGCATTGAAAAAGCGTAGCTGCTGAGGAGTTAGGCTGGAAATCAAAATTAGATGTCCAGACATCTGAGCAGTAGCTCCAAGAGTTTAGCAGGGGTCAGGGGTGGTCCTTGGATGGAGCTAGATATGTTTGAAGTTTGAGAGCATCTTCTCTTCATGCTGGGAGAAGATGAGTCCTGAGATGGATGAGGCATCAACCAGCCATGGGTCCTGACAGTCTGCTTCTTATATATTTGGCTTCTTTCTCCATGCTCATGTGTTTGGTGCTGCCTGCCCTCTCCCTCTTTTCCTCAGCAGACCCTGTCCAGCAGAGTGCACAATGGGTTTTGTCCTACATGATGCCTTTTTTCTGAGGAGTCTGTATTAATTTTGTTTCCTTTAAAAGCACTGGATGCCCCATAATTGAAAGTGCTTAGGGTCAGGTTGGACAGGGCTGTGAGCAACCTGACCTAGTGAAAGGTATCCCAGCCGATGGCAGGGGCTTTGGATTGGATTCTTTTTCAGCGTCTTTCCAATCCAAACCTTTCTGTGGTTGCCCTTCCTCCTTTCTCTGCCACTTACTGCTCTACTGCTCTCCAGCTTTTAAACTTAGATTTGTATTTCTGAGTCTTCAGTGGAGCTGGAGCCTTAGGGAAACACTGCCACACAGCTGTTCCCATCTATGCTGGGCTCAGGAAGATGGAAAGGATTTATAGCTTGCAGATGAAGCAAATTCCATCTTTGCCTTAGTTCCAGAAAACGGGGCCTCACCCTGCGGGGCAGACTAAGGAGGCATCTGGTGTGGGGTGAGGTTGGTGACAGCTGATCTGCTGGCTTTGTGCCTGCTACCGTGGGGCTGGTGCTGCTGGGGTGGCACTGGGGGTTGTAAGGCCAGAACTGGGGGCTGCAGAAACGTGTAAAAATCTGTTGTCACTCAGAGGTACTCAGAAAAGCCCGAGTCAGGGCCACTGGATGGCTTGGGAGCAGTGAGTGACAGACTTTATGAGTTGCCTTTTGGTTTGGATCCTTTTGGTTTGAATCTTGTTTTGGTAACCACAATAGTTCTTTTCCTGCTTGCCTCCAAATAAAGCTCTGCAAGTCCAGGAGAAACAAGACTGTGCTGAAACAGATGGAGCACAATGCTGAGCTGCGGAGGCTCAGCTGGATTGCAGGGTTGGGCTTTCCAGCCCAGCATTTGTGATCACTGGTGCAGCTCCCCAGGGACTGAATACACCTCGTCTGCCACTGTGTGCAGTCACTTGAAGGATGATTTCTTGGTGGTGGGGAAGGAAATGAGTCCATCCTTGCCTACCAGGAAGTGCCAGATCATTGAGTGACTCCCCGGAGGTCTCCTGCTCCTGCTAAGATGGCTGTTCCCAGTCCCAAAAAGCTGAATCTGTCATATTCTTGCAATGTCTTTTGTTCATATGAACAGGACCATGTGTTTTTCTCAAGCTGCCTGAGACAGACTGAGATGCTGCAGTGCCAGCCCTGGTCGGAAAGGGATGTGCCAGGCAACATCCCTCACAGGGCAGTTACTCCTTTTGAGGGGCTGCCCAGTGCTTGGAGGTGCTTCTCCCTCACACTCTGGGGCTCTCAGGATGTGCTTTAAAAAATTAGCCACTTTAGTTTATGCCTCTGGGTACTTCTCAATTCAGTATTTATTAGTGCCGGTATCTTTCCATGTAATTTCCATCCTTGGTGAATATAGTATCTGCAGAAACAGTTAATATGGATTTAATAATGGGCACTAAATGAAGGGATGAGGCTCAAAACAAGCTCCTCCTTTCTCCTTCTTTTCCATGGGCAATTTTCAGATATGGTGAACAACAGGTCTCATGTGAAGGTCTTTGAGGTTTTAATTACTTTTTTTAAAAGCCATCTTCTTCCATTTACCTCAGTTGGAGGAGTGGGCAAGTGACTCATGAGACAAGGCAAACCAGCAGGACCAGCTCCAGGGCAAGGCTGTGTTGTGGACACCAGTGTGTATTCTTGAACCCAGCTGATCCAGGTTTCCCAGAGCTTGACTCTCTGTGCCCTCCTCTTCTTCATGTGTGAGGAGGCGTTTGAGCACTGGCAAGTTATGTTCTGCTATGTCTGTAGGGCACTGGGAGCATGAACTATCAGGCTGTTTGTTGTTTTGCTGTTGAGGTTTTGTTTTTTTTCTAGGCAGATATACCTAGTGGGTTTTGTTTACTGCAGCTGCTATCAGTAGCTCTGTCTTAATTTTTGAAGTTTGGGTATGGATTTATTGGATTAGACACCCTGTGTTGTAGCTGTGCTGTTCCCTGCTCTGCAATCTTTGACAGTTCATAGAAGCCAACAAGGTCCAGAGTCTATTCATTACTTGTATTGAGAGCCCTGAAACAATAAATTCAGGTTGACCTGAAGGTTTCTGTGGTTGTTTTGGGTTTTTTTCCTGGTTGTTTGTGCTGGGTCTGTTCCATAGCAGGAGGAATTCTCACTATTGTAAGGGCTGTGTTGGCTGAGAGGCAGAGGAGTGTTGTATCTGCTCCTTGGAGTATCTCAGGAGCTTCTGCAGTGCTGTGCTGGTTGTTGGAGGGAGGCTGGGGTGCAGGCACAGTGAGCTGTCTCAGCCAGAGTAGGCAGTGTCTCAGTAGTGGCACCAAAAGATAGGCTGAGAAGTGCTCTAACACTTTTCTGGTCCCATCAATTGCAATGGATGCTGTGGTCGCATCCCTCACAGGACTGAGCTCACGGAGTTGATAAATGTGGTGTGAATAGAGAGGTGACCTTACTCTTGCAAATCATCCTGACTGGGCCTGAGCACAGCCCCCATGTTAGCACTGGTTTCTTAGAAAAAGCTTTTTTAAAGTGCATATTATAAACTTTAAAGTCTTTCTTAATCCTTCCCTCGTTTTTCCATGTGTTTCTTGTGCTGAATGAGATGCAGCAGATGAAGCAATACTTTATTCATTAGTGTCAGAACTGCATCATCCACAGGCTCTTACAAAATGCAGCCGGTGAAAATGATCTTGAAGCTCCAGGCCTCTTTGTGGTGGGCTTGCTACCTTCACACAAGAGCATTTAAATCACAAACAAAGCCCCTGAACACCACAGAATGTGGGAAGGCGGGGGGCCCCTTGTTAAGGAGTAGCTGTGAACCAGTTCGGGGCAGCCTTTTGCAAGTGTCCATTGATTTCTCTCTGAGGACATCCTCTCTCCCCTTGGTTGAGAACCAAGTGAAACCAGTTGGAAATGAGTGGTGGTTCTCATTTGTATAAAACTGGATTTGAACTGCCCCAAGCAAGCTGGGCCATGTTGAAGAGGCGTGAGACCAAGCTGGTGCCTTTGTGCCTGGGCAGCTTCACTCCACTCAATAACTTCTGACTTACGGGGATAGGGATTTGTGCCCAGTTGTCTACAGCAGTGACCAGTGTCAGGACTTGAGACTCTCACCAGGGTGAATAAACTGGCTCTGTGTGGGGCCTTCTGTCTTGATAGCAGTCATCCCAAAAGTTGTTGTGCTGGATAACAGTGTCTGCATCTGCTTTTTTTTTTTTTTTTTTCCCCAGACACAAATCCGTAGAACTTGTGTCTTGGCTTTGCTCTCAGGATGAGCGTTTTCTTTTTTGAAATACCAGCTCAGAAAAAGGCCCTGGGAAAAATGGAGCATAAAACAAGTGCATAAAAACTGTTATTGAACCAGTATACTTATCTGTAGTTCACAAAATGTCAAGTCCAGCCACTAGGTTTTATTAAGTATTCTGACTGTGTTTTGTTAGAATTACAAATATTAAATTTTCACAGGCTCTGGAACACATTGCCTCTTATTTGGGAACTACTTGAAGTAGTACCTAGCCTTGAGTTTCATTCTGGTGAGTGAGCTTGTATTTTCTTGGTTATTTGGTATCATAAAGCAAACATTGCACTTCTCAGCAGGTAGATTCTTAATTTTTTTCTACTTTGACTATTTTCTCTTACGTTCTTTTTCTCCTGTCTGTCTGTTCTTCCAAGATACTATATTTAATTTTTCCACTTCATTATTTCAAACATCGAATAGTGATTCATCTTAGCAGTGGCCTGTTCTGTGAACCACAATAGTTTGGGTAGAATAAAGAAAAAGGGCAAAAAAGGGAAGGGAAAAAGAGAAAGAAAAGACATTTCTGACACACTGAAATGGAAAGGAACCATCGTTTTATAACTTGAATTGCAAACATCTGTCATCAACCATATCAAACCTTCTGTTAAAAAGATAATGTTTGTCCTGTATGTAGTTTTACAGGGCTGTGGTGCCCAGTCAAAGCAAGAGAGAAATGATAATGAAGAAATAGCTTGCATTCAAGCAGGCAGCACTTGTCCCTTTTATTTTAATCTGAAATGTTAACATCCTCCAGATGCTAGTCTGTTAATAATAACAATTGTTATAGGACAGTTAACAGTCAAGTAATATTTTTTTATTTTTTTGCCCTGCTTCACACAATGCTGCTCTTCTACGCACTGAAAACTAACCATTATAGTAAAGGGTTTTATGTATGCTTTTCCTTTTCTCTGCCTAAAGCTTTTTTATTTTGCCAGACTGAGTCCTGCTAAATCAGAGCAACCAGTAAATGTCTATTGGATTATATTACAGGTTGGTGTAATAAAAGGTTGGAAGAACAAATGAGCAACTCTTGAAGCCACAGAAGCTGTGCTTGTGGCCAAAGAGCAGGCATTTCTGGCAGTGAATCCTACACAATTACAATTTGGACTAAATATACAAGGCCTGAAATGTTTGTTGCTAAGCAAAGCATGTTTAGATGGACTTGGCATAGGAATTGAGGGTCCGTGAGCAGGACTGAGAGTCCTGTGGCTCTGCTTGGCCTGGGGAGGGCGATTTTGCAGGAGATGAGCAGAGATCTGCTCTAGTTCCTAATAAGCAGTGAGTTAGTTTCCCACTATCTGAAAATTCCCCTTCTGTCTTCTTCTTTAACCAGCACACACACTGCAAAGTCACAGCCGAGGAAGAAAGTGCAGGCGTGCTCCAGGGGCTCGAATGGGGATTTACCCAAACTATTTGAGGAGCAGAAGTGCAAAAGACTCACTTGTCTCTTCCAGCTCTTAATTCCTGTGATGACAATGACTAAGGAAAGGTTTTGGTTTCGTCTAGACATGACCCACATCATAAAGCCAAGCCTGGTGTTAAGGGCTGGTGGGTAGGAATTGCACTGTCATGACTGCTGGCATTTGTTGTGTCAAGCATGGAATTTATGGGAAATGACATGGAGATGAGGAAGGAACCTGTGCTCTGGGTCATCTCTGTTACACTGGAGAAGTTTTATCAACTGGTGTTTCTAAATACTCTGCACTACCTGTGGTATGAGGGTCTGCCCAGGGGTCCTGCCACAGGAGTTGCCCGGAGTGAGCTGGTGGGAGGAGAGGAGGCTCTCAAGAGTGTGAAAATGGTACCAAAACAGTGTGGGTAAACACAGTATTTCCAAAGTAGATTTAATAGAAGAAAGTATAGAAGTTTGAAATTTATGTTATAAAAAGTGGATGTGATGAGGGTTGAATTCTTGCCTAAGACTGATGGTCTCTGAGGTTTGTGGCCCCATCCTTAGCAGACCAGTTCTTTGGTAATAACATCAACAAAATCAACATTCCTTAACTTTTTGCCCCATGTACCCCTCAGTGCAAGCTCCCAGTCTGTGCTCCAAGTTTCCTATCTCCTCCACTGGCTCCATCCCCTGTTCTTGTTTGCAGAGGACACAGTGCCAGGCTGTGGCTGCTTCAGCATGAACTGCTGAGATCCTGTTGGGCATCCCAGTAGCTTCCTTGGGACTACTGGACACCTCCAGTTGGATCTATTTCCAGCTGCTTTCCTTATCCAGAGCAGTCTATCTCAGCTCTTTGCAGGACCAGGTCACCTCTTAGCCTCTCAAGTGTCATGATCAGCTTTACAACGTGCTGTCAGACCCTTCAATGGAATGTTCTGACCCAAACTGTGCTGTATATTTGCAAAGTTTATTTTTCAAGAGAGTGAAAAGGAATAATCATAGTTCCTAGGCCACTTCTCAGGAAGGGTAGGAAAGGGAAGGTTGCTCAGTGAGGATCCATTAACACCGTTCTGGCTGTCAGACAGTGAAGCACAGGAGGTAAAAGTCCATTCTTCTCCCTTCCCAGTCCTGTGATTTAAAATGTTTGAACGTGCACTTCAGAAGCTGGGGAAGTAAAAGCCCCCAGTTGTGCCTGGAGACTCTCCAAAGGCCATGGCGAGTGAAGGGGCTGCGGAGTGTTAATACAGTCCATCATTTTGTAACGAGCCCAATGTTCTTGTATGAGCCGTGTCAGGCTGTTGTCTGCACGCTGTCTTTGCTGATCACAGTAATCGGGTCATAAGAGAGGGAGAAGTAATAGCGCGTCTCTTAGCAACCAGCCCCAGGAGAAAGAGAAAATTACTCAAACAGACTATCCAGCCAGGGAAGTAGAAAGATGAAATTTTCTGAAAGTCTTTTGGAAAGTGCTCAGGGACATAATTCTTTTATGTGTGAGATCCTTACAGGCTGGATCCAATGGTATCAGACGCTTTTTTTTTTTCTTGTTGTCTTTCTGGTAAACTTTTATTTTTAATTGGCCTCAGAAAAAAGAAGGGGGAGAACCCTGTGAAACAGAGACATTTTGAAAACATAAGGGACTGATTTTTGTATTTTTGACGATGCCAAGGAGAAGGGAGGGAGGAGAGGTCAGTGTGTCTCAGGCGGGAGACGAGGGGAGCCTCTTATCTCTGCACGAGTGCTTTGAATGCTTCCTGTGTCAGTGCGAGCCAAAGCACGTTGCTGTATCTGCCAACGCTGCAGTGGCATGTGCAAAACAAACTTGTTGGGTCTCCATTGCATTGCACGGGGTGTCGTGTCTCATGAGTGTCACAGACCGTGTGCTGCGATGACTGACAGCTTGGCAGAGAGCTGGACCTGACCTGCCCTCCCTGTGGCCGTGCCAGGAGAGCCCGGCTGAGAGGCCAGGCAGAGCAGGTACTGCTTGAGTTCCTGCCTCCAGCCTTTTTCTCCTTATCCTGTTTTTTTGTCCTCATTTGAGCTACTGGTTTGTGTAAGACGTAGGGAAACATCTCTGAAGCCTTCTCAAAGACCATTTGGCCAAAGTTGGCCCCAGGTCTCAGAGGGAGGACAGTGGTAGGAGCAGTCTGGAAGTCATAGTAATAAATTAAAGCATTTGCAGTTTGTGTATGGGATGGGGACAAGTTTGTGTGCTTGTATCTTATACTTTAAAAAATTTTGTTTTCATTCCAAAAGTTGCACTTCTGTGGTCAGCTAGTCTGCATCCTTCCCAATGGGTTATGCTGGCTGCTTAGGGAAGAGGACCAAGCCTGGCATGGTCTGCCCACCCTTGCTAAGCAAGAGCATAAATCTGTGTGTGTTGAACAGAAAGAAAGGGAAATACTCTAAAATGATTGAGAGTGTCCAGATTTGTGGTTGCATCCTTAAAACTATTGCAGGGACAAAATGTTTTTGAAAGCCTGGCTTAGTCCCTGGCTTTGAGGAGACATAAGGGCACTGTTGCATGTGTGGAGGGGAACAGGCACTGATCCAGCTACTGGTCTGTGCCCTTCCTCTGCTTTTGTGTGCTCTGTGATACCGGGGCAGGGCGACCAGCTCACCTCTGCAGGTGATAGTCTGACTATCAGTAACAGGTCTGCTTGCAGATTCATGTGGTTTACTGAAGGGTACAGCCATTCCCCCAAATCAGGATCCTGGACAGTTGGGTAAAAGGTTCAGGCTGGTCTGGACTGCTGTGGTTGAGTTGTTGTTGGTACCTGGGTTCATTCAAGTCTTGCTAAAGTTTTTGGAGACAAGGATGACTTCAACATCTTATCCTGGAAATAATCTGTAGAAGAGAGAAGAAACCTGACCTTGCAGCTGTACCGAATGAATATCTTGGGAGTAACATCTACAACTGTCAAAGAAAAGTGAGATAAGGAACATTATTAATTGTGACTTCTTCCAAGAAAATCATAGAGGCTGCTGCTTTACTGTCATGTCATAAAGAAGAAAGACTTTCTTCCTTAAAAGTTTAGTAATTGAAGAGTTTCCTTGCTATTTTTGTGAGTACCAGTAAGTGATGTTTCCTGGAAATTTTCCCCCAACTCTATAAATACCACGCCAGGGCTTACAGAAGTGACTCAGTTTGGGAAGTCAACACCATGCACTTCCTCAGCACAGCCTGGCAGCCCCCCAGCCAGAGCGAACAACTTCTGCAAAACTGCTAATTGGTTGTTAATCTGCAGTACAATTGGGCTTCTTTTTGAAAACTGAATTCCTGTTGCTCATTCTGACCTTCCTGTCATGTTAGAGATGATAGCACAGGGGGCAGAAGAGGCTGAAGCACAGTTTGAGTCTGGAAAGTTGTAATTGGTATTTTGAGGTGCCACCTTTCCTCTCGATAACAAGCTCATCGAATGACCCCAACTGACAGATAGGTGAGATGTTCCTAATTGCCATATCTCACTGTCCTGGGACCAAGATTATCTCACAGACCTTGCTTTTGTAATTGGGTCCTTTCTTCCTTCCCGTTACACTTTTGACATCACTTTTGTACCAGCTGGGCACAAATAGAGCCATTTGTAATTCTTTGTGTGGTGCCCAAGGAGAAATAGAACCTGGCTGACTGAATTAATTCTGCAGGCATAGAGGGAAAATTACACTGGGAGCTCAGGTCTGACACAGCTGTCTTACGTAAAAATCAATTTATAAAGACAAGAGGCAACACATGAGGGAAGTGTGAGTTGGGTAAAATCACAGCTGGTCTGCATCTCCTCTGGTTCAGCATGGATGGGATACCATGCAGTTGTACGAGATAATGCATGAAGCATTGCAGTATCTTCCTCATCTTCTGCTTAGTCCGTTCAATGCCTTAGATTTGAATTAAATTCCTAATTGATCTCTTCTTGTTAACCCATCCCTGCCAACAGTGATCCTGCAGAGTCTGACACTTTTTCTACAGCCGAAATTTCGGTTGGGTTTGTAACAGGAGAATACTTGACCGACTTCTCTTGGTGCATCAGGCGCTCAAGCCTGTGTGTGTGTGCAAAAATGGGACACAGGCCCTCAAGAGGGAGAGATGACCTTGTGGCAGCAGGAGGGGGTGGGCTGGTGGATCTCCAGCTGCCAGATCTCTAGGTTTTGTTCAATTGTTTACATCCCTCATTAGGGTCAAGAGTCTTTCAGACTTAGCTGCAGGAACGATTGGTTTGGCTGAACCTGAAAAGTCATGATATTTAAAACATTTCTCCATGCCAGTAAATCATTCTTATTGGATAGACAGAAAATACTTTAAATTAAGCAGCTAATCCGACACAAGGGATGTGATGTGTGACCACAGCTGAGCTATTTCCCTGCAATCAGAGTTGGACTTTTTACACAAGAAATCTCTGAATCACCATGATTCCATTCTGAGTATATGGTGTTTTCCTGAGATATCATGGAGACAAGCTGATGGAGGGTCCATTTGCCTTTTTATGCGTTCTCATGGGGGAAGGCCAATATAATATTCCTGTTTCTGGTGCACATTTAGCACTGCCTCTTTGCATCCAAAAGTGCTCTGGCTAATGATCCCTTTTGCCTCAGTGAGAATGTGTTTTGTAACTGCAGTAGGGAAACAAATAAAAGAGAAATAAAGTAGCAGGGTGACTATTTTGGGAGATGAGCTTTCGCTTGGTATGTTGATTTTCCGAAGAGATATAGCACATCCAGTACCCTCGTGTAAGTTGACCATCCAGCATGGCATGGGACTGTGGAGCGGGAATATTCCATTTTAAGACTCTGTTGGGCAAGAGATGGGCTCATGTTTGATGAATGTTGCCAACTATTTAGAGTGCTGTGAATTCGACCTGTGAAACTGGAGGCGGAGGTGACACAAGTTGGAGAATCTGGACCTAAATGTCAGGGCCTAAAGGTCGCTTTTCATCAGAGCAAAGTGCAGTTGTCACCACGAATGTGGGGCTGCAGGAAGGGCATTGTGAGGCTCCCCGTCTATTTGATCTACTGCTGCTTGACCAAATATGCTTAGTTTACCAAGTCTGGAGGGGTTTTTTTTTTCTGACAGACCTGTCCAGAAAATGTGATTCTGATCTTACGACTCAAACTCCCCTTCTGTTTGTTTTTTTTTGCTTTTTTTTCCCCCCCCATGATCCAAGAGCTGTGAAGAAGTTTCTGGGCATTTGGACAGTGACTGAGATGAAACTGAAATCAGAGCTTTCTCTTGTAGCAGTTCTGGCTCCATCGTGCCCAGAGTAATGAAAGCTCTTTATGAGAGGAGCTGGAAAACTCATGAGGCATCAGAAGGAGCAGGAAGATGCATCTTATTTCTCTGAACATTTAATTGCAAAATCTTTTCAGTACTTATTAAAGTGATTAGTCAAGACTATTGGAAGGCAGTGAATATCTATTTGTGGGAACTAGGGAAGGTTTGATTGTGTCAGATTTCTTACCTCCTTGTTTTTCCTTCTTTATTGCAAACGGTAAATGATTAAAATGAGGGTGTGTTTTGAAAAGAAGATCTCTGAAGAGAGATTGGAGGATTCTGTCCTTGTTTGTTAATTATTTCATATGGAATAATCACCATTTACAAGTGGCCAAGAAACAACAAAGCATTTGTTTGCTGCTCCCGATGCTTTAGCGTGCTGTTTGAGAATGGAATCTTGGTTTTGTCTGGTTGTCCCTCATTCAGTGGTACCGCAGGGCACATTTCCCTCTGACACTTGCACAGCCCAGTTGCTGCTCGGTTAGGTCAGCAATGGCTCTTCTGAGGGGATTTGCATAGAGGAAGACCCGAAGCCAGATACTTCTTGCCAGGGGTGGCCCACTAGAGCCTGTGAGGAAAAAAATCACTTCTAGCTTTAGCCAGTAGCTCCAGTTTTTATTGGGAATAATCTGCTCAGGGACACAAATGTGTTTACTGTGAAAATGTCAGTTTTATATCGCCATATCGATGTACTTTTTAAATATTTGTTGGAAAACAGGAGAATGGAGTTTTCTGTCTTTGATTAAATATTTTCCTGTTAAGGTTTGCAAGCTGTGTCCCGGGGGGCTTGTTCACATCCTGTACTTCATCTGTGGGCTGATCTTCATGGGCAGGGGGCTTGTTTCACGGTTGGCTGGCATGTGGAGATCAGGGCCTGCTGGAATCTCAGTGGGAGCTGTGTGTTTGTAGCTCTTGTATGAGTTAGCAAGTGGAGTAAAGCTGGAAGCACTGCATTATCTTCAGGTCACCCTAATGACTCCAGTGAATGTCACTGATCACAGTTTTGTCACTTCCCAGTCATCCTGTGTGTGCTAGTAACGTTAAGAAAGCACCTTAAGCCCAAAGGGGGTCCTTACTGAACTGCTCAGATCTTAAGAGCAGTAGCCTGCTGCTTTCAGTGCAGGTGGGCTGGTGGATTTGTATGGCACATGGCCTTCCCTGGGGGCTTGGGATGTTTCTTTGAACATAGTGGAGAAACCTGATCCATTCCTCATCATCTTGACATGTTCTTCATCGACACTGGTACCTGATGAACGGAGTTTTGCCTCTCAGACTCCATTGACACGTCGTCTATTGCCTGTTGTCTCATAAATCTCCCTCTGAAGCTCTAAGTAAACACCCCTGGGTGGAATCAGCAGGTCATTTTTGTGGCATTTCTTGACAACTAAACAACAATTCATTAAAAATTTAATGACTCTTTTGCTCTGGAGAGGGAAAAAAGAGAGCTGGCGCCTGCCTTTAAAGTTGCTGTCTTGTGTTGTTTGGCGATTTTTGTTTTGTTTTGGAGATCTTTTTGTATTTTATTTTGAAGGAAATCAAGTTGATAAACTAAAAGAAAGCCATCTTATTACAAAAAGCTTGAGTGCTTCTGAGAACATTTAAAACAAGGATGACTAGAAATGACCTTTCCATCCTGAAGCGAACTTTGAGTGTATTCTCCCTTTGGCATTTCTAATGATAGACTTTCCATCTGGTCTTTGCTTAAAAGCTAAGATGCAGCTTGGGTTTTTTCACATAAAAACTGTACATACTCTAAAATTAATCCTCTTGATCATTTCACTTCAGGGAGAGGAGTGCAGAAACACTGGGAATATTTGCTTATTTTTAGCAACTCCAGTCCTCCTGAGAGCAGATTCCTTTTGTCCCAAATAAAGTGGATTCTGATTTGAGGGAACCCTGGGTTTCCCTCTGCTTAAATCTGGGGAGATTATACCCTCTAGAGGAGACTTCTAATGGAAATTGAAGAGATGTCGGTGGCCCTGGTGGGATCTGAATCAGTGGGGAGGGATTTGTGGTTACTTTAGCTACCCTGGGCAATACTGTCATTTCTAACACCGAGAATTCCCTGCTCCCAGTTTCCCATAATGATTCCCCAAAGCTGAAAGTACAAGAGGGAAATCCTAGCAGATGAATGCTTCAGGGAAGAATTGGGGATCTCCTGAGAGCTACCACTGCAGCCATTTAGCCTCATTTCGGCAGAATCTTTGGGGAAAGTACATAAACTGATTCTTTTGCTTAGCAAAGCATTCCAGCAAATGCCTAATTTGATACATGCTTTGTGAAAGCCTGTGGGACATAACATTTAAGAATGCACTTGAACTTAAGAGTGTAACTGAGCCCCTGCTGCATGCAAGCACGTGTGTGCAGGAGGGGAATGTTTCTCTGGATCACATGTGGGAACGTCAGACAGCAGATTTTTAATTATTTTTTTTTAATTTTTTCTTCTCAGTAATGCTGATTGCCACTGAATATGTTTCCTCTCTCTCTGTGTGGTGTTTTTTTTTTTTTTTTTTTTTTTTTTTTTTTGTTGGTTGGGTTTTGTTCCTTTTAATCCTTCTATTCAATGAAATGCTACAAAAATACATGTAGGTGGGAGATTACTGGTGAGCCATCCATTCCTCAAACGTTTTTCTGGTGGGAACAGCCAAAAGTAAGTCTGTTAGCAAAGTCACATTTCTATCAGCACAGCGTATGTGGCATGCATAGAAAACAGGTTTTCTGAGCATCAAGAAGGCTGCAGAACAGCAGCTGTGCTTAGGGGCTCTTGGCAGGTAGATACTCTGCTGAGGGTATTGGCATTTTTGCTGCAGGTTCTTCTGGTGACCAACTTTATTAAAACAATGGGAGGGAGAAAGGATGTTGCAGATAATGGAAGAGAACAATTCTGGCACACGTAGCTTCCTCTTCATAAAGCTGTTTTTCCCTTGAGGCAATGTATCTTGTGTCTTATGGGAAGGAAATCTTACAATATAAAAGGAAGTCTGAACTGCTTACCAGTGAATTTAGAAGTGTAGAAGTTGGATTCCTTTCATGAAGAGATAATACGGGGCCTGTTCCAGTATATTAGGGAAGCTTTTTAAAGATGCTTCTCCAAAAATAGGAGGACTCTGGGAATCACTTCTTTAAAATAATATTTGTGGGTGGCTTATGTTAATATTCCCGGAACCTTAGGGGATGTGTGCTCAGCATAAGGAAGGTGTTCAGAGCACAGAAGCAGCAGTGGTTTGGTGTCTTCAGCCTGGGCTGCAGGGCAGCACAGAGCAGGGGAGGAGGGCTCCGTGTTCCTGGGGATGCCTCTGACGTGGGCTGGAGTGGTCCGAGGGCTGTCCTTGCTTCGCTCTCCTGCAACAGCTCCTGAGGGGCTCTTCTGCCTCCAAGAATAGCTGGCACATGGCAGTGCTCTAATTAGGCTTGTTTTGCTGCCGCATCTCCTGCGCTGGGAATGACGTGCCTGCTGCCAGCTCTGCTGCCCAGAGGATGCCCCTCTCCCGGCTCTGCTCCGCGGCTGCTGCCAAGTTACAGCTCCCTGTGGTGCATCACGGCAAAAAACTGGGTCCATCCAAAGCTTTGCAACTTTCTAACCTCAGCCCAGTGCTCTTCTCTCTTCCCATTCTCTACAGTTAAGAAAAGTCATGGAGAGAGAGAGACGGGGGGAAGAAAGTGGAGTTGATTTTCTGTGAGTAGCACAAAGGGTGAAGTGCAGATAACTTCAGTAGGCATATCCAAGTGAGGGTATTTTATACAGACCTTAGCAAACTGAAAACAGTAAACAAAAAAAAAGAGGGGGGGGGAAGTGTCTAGAATCGTTGCAAAGAATTTCTGCAGAGTACATAATTGAAGGGGATTTTTTTTGATAAAGGCTAAATTGTGTATGGGCATGAAAAATTCATCAGGGAATTTAAACCATTTCCAAACCACATAAAACATTAAACATTTCAAGCTCAAGAGTAGCTTGAATATGGCGTGCATCATCCCAAGCTTTAAGCAGTCATCTGATTTTTTCTCTTGCAAATGTTAAATATATAGTAAACAAGAGCCAAAGTAGGTTTTATTTGCTTTCTCATGATGACTGTGGGGCCTTGAAAGGTTTTGCTGGCTGACCTGACACACACCTTTGCTTACCTCTCTTGGCTAGATGATTTTAGCTGCAACATTTTGAAGAATGAGGGGAGCAGATATCAGTGCTGCAGTCAGTGTCCCATTCTGTGCTTGTGATCAGCTCCAGCCTTGGTCTTTTGTATGAGTATCTCTCAAATTAGCCTTTTAAATCCAGTGGAATTAAAGATTTTAATCAATCAAGATGCTAATCACCATGACATGATGTGACATGTATCATCTGATAAAGATATGGAGTAAATCTCATAGTCTTATGAAAGCAGAGATTCCTATTCTTTAAAAGATCATCAACATCCACATTTCAGTTTTGCCCAGATGTGTTACTGGATTTTAAATACAGGTTATGCCTGTATTTTTAAACCTAAAATTTGTCCTTTGTGTAGAAATATAAATAGTGGCCAATTTCAGAACATTCTCAGATGCATTCTCAATTGCTTCTTGTTTTCTTGACAGCCCAGATGCCCGAAAATACCATGTTTTCTCTTTAAATAAAATTGTTACTCACTTGAGTGTCTTTCATCAGGGAAATCTGACTGTCATTGTTTAAATCCTCTAGGAATGAGCTTTGCTTTTGCATAAAGCAGTCACCTTGGATGACTGCGTGCAGCAAGTCATGCATTAC
This sequence comes from Pachycephala philippinensis, assembly GCA_013397055.1. Lineage (NCBI taxonomy): Eukaryota > Metazoa > Chordata > Aves > Passeriformes > Pachycephala > Pachycephala philippinensis. Next base: position 290,185 of record VWZT01000192.1, read on the forward strand.
AAAATTGCAGTGTGAGTTTTCAAAACCTGCTTCCATTGGGTTTCGTGTAACAGCCAAAGGGAGGGTGTTTCTGCTCTTCTCTAGGAGAGCATTCGGACCATGACTCAAGTTTGTCTCACTGTGCTGAAGATGGTCACAGAACCATATCACAGAACCATCCAATGGTTTGGGTTGGAAGGAACCTTAAAGATCATCTCATTCCACCTCCTCTGCCATAAGCAAGGCAACTAGACCAGGTTGCTCAAAGCCCCATCCAACCTGTCCTGGAACACTTCCAGGGATGGGGAGCCTACAGCCTCTCTGGGCAAGTTGTGCCAGTGCCTCACCACCCTCACAGTAAAGAATTTCTTCCATATATCGAATGTAAACATACTGTCTTTCAGTTTAAAGCCATTCCCCCTTGTCCCTCCCCAGATTTCCTGTAGGCCCCCTTTTGTATTGTAAGGTGTTCTGAGCTCTCCCTGGAGCCTTCTCTTATCCAGGCTGAACAACTACGCCTGTCTTCATAGGAAAGGTGTTCCCAGCCCTCTGGCCATCCTCTAAGAAAACTCAGCGTCCTTAAATATCTCTGTGTGCACCCTTGCCAGGGCAGAACATGTGCTTTCCCCATGTTATGCTGTAGAAACACCACACTGGCAAGCAGCACCACGACCTTCCCATTGCTTCCCTTGGGACTGGAAAAAGACAAAGGAGAAATTGTAGTCCTTGGCTCCAGGGCACCGCTTAGGTCGTGGGGGAGACGCTTCTGTCTTTGCTGTGATTCATGAAGAAGGTAGAGACGTTGGCTAGAAAATTCTCAGAGCTGATAAGCAACTCTGAATGATGTAGGCTTCATGATTCATCATAAAGCCTCAGCACACCAGGCATTTCTGTGCATTAAAATAATTTCCAAGCAATGAACCTGCCTGGTGTCTCTCTGGCTGTTTGCACTTGCTGATAATGTCAACTTGGAAGTCATTCTTCCTGCATCATCTTCTATCTGATGGAGGGAAAGGCCTACCCTTTCCACCTCCCTGGTGAAGGAGTTCTTGTTAGGTGGTGAGATGGACCATCACCTCTTCTGCTGTGCTGCTAAGCACTCTCTCCTTCCCCTTCACTGCTGCAGGCACGTGCCTGTGGCAGCACGAGGAGATGTGTATGTGACAGTGGGTAACCATTGTCCATCGCCACAGGCATCAGCAGCCCTCCGAGTGTGACAGAGGCTTTTGTCATCAGAGAAGATTTATCTTCTTCTCTTCCTCCCTGAGCACACACTCCAACAATATATCCATTTTAATTGTTTTCTGAGAGGTTATTAATATTGGAGTGGGGATTTAGAATGAAGATCAATCATTAATCTGAAAAGGATGGATTTGCCCTCTCCTGCAGCAAAGCTGGGAAAGAAGTTAGAACAAAAGAAAATTGAAAGAAGTTCCCCACCTAGCCTAATTTAATTTTTTCTTTAACTAAAACTGTCCGAATAAAAGTTCTGAGGGAAGACAAAATCTCAGACTGAAGATTCCAAAGTCCAGCCTAGAAACTGTAGCAATATGTTACTACAATTTGTTACTGTTTTTTTCCACAACATTTTATTTTAAGAATAAAATCTCTGGCTTTTCAAACAAAACCACAATCTTACCAGAGGATTTTAATTTTCTTCTGCATTATTCCTTTTAACAATATCCACAAGTATTTCAGTAATTTGTTTTCTGTTGGTTAAATAGAAAAGTTTTAATTCACACTGGGAGCGATCTTACCCAGGTTTCTCTACACCAAATAGTTGACCCTGCTTTTGGTGTGGTGTGTTTTATGGCAAGGGCACCCTCTCAGTTGCTCTGGGCTAGTGCCAGACCCTAATACTTTTTCTCTGGAAGGGAGATATTCCCATATGCTGAGCAGAGTTACAATAAAACTGCTGCTTTGACTGTCTGCTTTCTCAGAATGGTCAGAGGATTGAAGGGTGTGCTTGGGTAACTGCAGTGTCATGGCCATTCCTGCTGGGAATGCAGGGTGGGAGCCACGTTTCCCCCAAAACCAGCACAGGTACCGTGCTGCCACTGTCTATCCCTGCTTGTATTCTGAGGATAGGAAGTCTGGCTGGGTCACTTTAGGGAGTGAATTCTGTTATCATCAGTGTCCTGAATGGGAATATGATTCTCATGCTTGGGAAGTCGTTTTTGTACCTCTGTTACTCACCTCTTCCTTGCCCATTTTAAGGTGATCCTGGTGGGAAATGCTCTCTCTCTCCTTTTCCCCACTGCAGTGCTCTGACCGCTAAGGAGAAGAATGGGGTGGCTCTTGGTAGGAGATTTTATGGAATATGGAAAAATACATGTAGTTACTTGTCTAAAAAGTCAGTTTAGCGTGTTCTTTCCTAACCAGTTACTTCATTGAATTATGCAAAAGTGTAAATTTTAAAGCATTTCTGCTCAAAATGTGGCAATAACTGTGCATATAAGTGTGTATAATAACACTGGTGTGTTGGAAAATGGTCTTTGGTACAGAAAGCTTGTGAATCAGTGTTTTAGGGTACAATTCATCCAAAAGAAGAGAAAGCCTGCATAATTTGTTTTTCTCCTCTTCCTTCTCTGTTATCAAGAAGTGCAGTAGAGAGGATGTAGAGCACCTTCAGGTAGCACCTCCTACCTGGGGAAAGATACAACCCTCCTTCTTTTTTATTTTCTTTTGATTTTAACCCCATTTTTGTTCCATGTTCTAGCCAGCTCAGGTGGGACATTTCTAGTAGGTACCAGCAAAAGGAACCAAACCACCACCACTCCATATAAATATGTATTTATATGTGGAGGTAGAATCGTAGAATTGTTTATGTTGGAAAAAATCTTCAGGATCATCAAGTTCAGCCATTAACCTAGCACTGCCAAGTCCACCACTAAAATTTGGATATGGAACATTAGCTACTTATTTTGAAAAAAACATGATAGAGGTGAATTCTATGTATCCAACATTTAATTTTATCATAAATTATCTTCAGGGATTAAGGATGTAATTTACTATTCGATTATTACACTGTCGACTCAGAAGGCAATTAATTTTCTAGCAGAAAGAAAATCTAGATGCTTTTCTGCTCCCCAGTAGCACTGACTAACTGCAGTGGAAGGAAGAAAGCCAGTGCTGTTTGTATTGGTGTAAACAGTGAGCTGAGATACGTCTGATGAAGACACATTTTGCTTTCATCTTCCCAGTTTGGATGTTTGTAAGTGTGACATAGGGAGGGGTGGCAAAGAGGATGGGAGGAACTGAATGACCCAGTTTGAAAACCAGTCCATGGGGATTTGTTTGATCAGCTCATCTGAGCACTGCTCTTGCATTTCCCACTTGGTGCTTTTGCTCTGGTCTCTCAAACCAGGAGCAGAAGACTCAGTGAAGAGAACATCTTGCAGGAAGGCTGACCCCCTCCTCCAGGGATGGGCTCCTTATGGCAGTGGGTTTTGTTGTCCCTCTCCTTTGCATGCTGGGCAAAGAGAACGGATCCAGCACTTCCAGATGTTCTGCAGCACAGGCAACTGCTGATTCTGAGGCTCAAGCCAAGGCTGCTTGATCCTCATGGTTTTCCTCTGACTGCTCACATTGCAACTCGCCCCCGAATGGGAAAACAATACAAAAACAGGCATAGGCAGAGATAAATCCAACATTGCTTAAAACTGTTGGCTGCAGCTTCCAGAATTTGAGGAAGTCCCTTGGCAGTGAAGAGCTCTGAGAGATGGGTTTTTTTGTTATCTGTGCAGTGTTTTAGATTTCATCACTAGGGACAGAGAGGGTTTGGTTAAAGATAAGATAGGTTGTGTCCGAAGGACATGGTCCCCATCTTCCCTGTGTGCTGCCTCAGGGGAGAAGGCTGACCAAATAAACAGGCTCACTTTCACTGTGCTTTGCAACAGCAGCCAGGGAAAATGAGGTCCTAATCCAGTGGCGTAGCTCATTTTTTTCAACTCCTTCACAACAGCCCTCTTTAGTAAATGAATGCATATGTCAACTCTTGTCAGAAGCTTTTAGCAATGAACAAATGAGTTCAACACCATAATCTAATAAACAAATAGATAACCTGTTCCAGTTTTGTTCTGAGTGAGACGATGTTTCCCTCGTTGTTTCATGGACCCTTCACTCTCAGAGGAGAAGGATGGTACGTGGGAATGAAGCCCGTTTCCTCTCCAGGACAGGGTTTGCTCTTCTGACTTAGATACCCTGATTTTCACTTGTTTGCATGGAAATCTCTCCCTCTTAGCAGGCTGTTTCTGTCATTTTTTAAAAAAATCATTCAGAACTACTTTTGTCCCCATTCTTGGATCTGAGCAGCTGCAGCTGAAAGTGGGATCTCATTGTACTAATTCCTGCACAAGTAAAATGAACTTTATGCTCACTTCTACAAATAAACACTGCAGAGAAAGCAAAGGAAAGCTTTTCATGCTGGTGGACAGAGACACAGTGGGGTTAAGTGACATCCCCAACGTCCTAAAAGAAGTCTGTGCTGGGGAAGAGTGCTTAGAGCTTTTTTGTTAAATCTTACGGTTCTTCTTCCGCCTTCTATTTTTTAGAAGCATGGTTTTTTATTGACATTTTAAAGTTCCATCTACTGTTTCTTGCATCGGTTCAACTTTAGTCCTTCACTAAGCTTTAGTAAAGGACTGTTGTGTTTTCTCTAGGTCACATCTGTGGCAGAGAGGTCGGTGTGGGGTATTAGATGGACTACTCTGCCCCATATATTTGGAAAAAAAATGCAGCCTTCTGTCGATGTGCTTTGTGTGTTGTACGCCTGATGTGTAGGAAGCTCAGCTGCTGTGCATGTGGGAGGACAATCCAGCACCGGGTTGTACCTGCCTGCCCCTCCCTGCCACCACTGGGGCTGCAGGAGCATGGGCTGGGATTTGCTGGGAAGGATAGCACTTGGTGTCTACAGCTGCCAGCTGAATGGAAACGCAGTTGGATCAAAACCCCATTGTTTTCACAATGAGGGGCATCCACTGTGATGAAGCAGCTGAGATTTTGCATAATTTGGGGAACTGAACCCTTATTTCCTACCTTTGTGCTAATTACTGCCTTTGGGGTGTTTTGAGAGGGAGGTCAGCAAGTTCTGAGGTGAACGCTGGGGTGGAGGGGATTTCCCGTGCTGGTGACCAGAGCTGGAGTGAAAGGTGTGTGTACAGGACGCTAAAGACAGCATCTGTTTGTACTAAATTAAGTTGCTCATTAAAAGCTGCATCACTTGCAGTGAGCCTGGCGTGGTGTGCCAGTGCTGCCCCTTTCAACAGTCCCAAACTCGTGGGCACAAACTTGCAAGGGGTCCAGCTCCAGTCCCACTGGCTATGCCTGAGTGGTGGTAAAACCTAGTTACCTCTTGAGAGGGGGTAAAAAATGGCTTTTGAGCTGCTGCCTCAGCTCAGACCCAAACGTCAAAGCAGCCAGCGCTGGATCTCCCTGCTGGCACTCTCCCACGTGGTTCCTCTGTCCCCACCAGAGTCTCATCTGCTTCTCCTGAAAGCTTTAGTACCTTATTCTGGCTCTAGTAACACTGGAAGACGTCCAGAGCGATTCCAGCAGAGCTATTTTGGATTTGCATTTGCAGGAGGAATTGTACCTAGAGGTTTTAAGTTAATCGCACGGTCATTTTTCCTCTGTATAGTTAACCACAGAGGTTAATTAACATTTCAAAGTTTCACAGGCTGCTTCTTTCATTATCTCAGCCAGTTGTGGTGAAAGGCAGTGTGGCAAGAGGGTGGTAGTCTGACTGGAGTTGTGCAGATAGGAAAATTGCTGGGAATTGTTTCCAGTGAATCCCAGGGGTTAAATAGTTGGATGGCAGGGGAAGGTGGAGGTGAGGATGCATACGCTGCCATGGCACACATTTCCTATTGACTTTCCGTGTAGTAAACAAAATTACCAGATGATTGTTGGCGTGTGGTGGGGTTTTTTTTTTTTAATTTGAAGAGAATATTTTAAGCAGGACTGCGATTCATAGTCCTGAACTGTAGGGGACTAATGTTCCTGTTCTCCAGCTGGGAGAAACTAATTCAACATCTTGTGTTGTAAACACTCACTCATTTTAACTGATTACACCTCCAATGTTCCTCAAATCACTAAAATTACTAATTGCTATTCCTTACACATCAGAGAGTGAATCCTGAATAATTAACCCCAAATAAAATTAGATGAATTGGCCCTTTTAATTAGAATCCCTGCTGCTGTTTGTTCTGAGCTTCCTTTTCTTACTGTTAAGAGACTTTTAGAATGATTAAAACTGTTTAAGACTTAAACAGCCAGTGACCTTTTAATACAATATAAATCCATAAAAGCAATATTTCAGCTAGCAGGTGGCGAAGTAAATTTTCAGTGCAAGTACCTGACAGACTCAGTATTCCTTTTTTAAATGCTGAGGATGAAATTAGCCAGTGTGGGTTTTTTTTTTCTTCCCCATGCTTATTAATACAGTAGCTGATTAGCACAAGTAGTTCAAATGGTAGGATTAGTGATTGGTAAGAGTGGTAAATTAAATAGTGCTTTGGGTGGTTGGAGCTGCTTTATTTTAGGAATCGCAGGCCAATGTGGTATATTTAGGTGGATTGTGGAGCTGGTGTGTCATCATGCAACAGTTTCCCCTGCACTGATGTGATGTCAGTGGATCCTCACAACGTGGTTGTGACCAAAACATGATTTTAATTGTTTGCTTTCCTTTTCCTAGTGATGTGTGTTAAGTACAGATGCTACAGGAAAATGTTCACTTTGGGAAACTTAGTAAGATGTATGTTCACACCTAGGAGGCACCAGGTCACATCTAGCTGAAGTTTTCTATAAAAATCCTGTGGTGTCACTTTGCAGTAGGAAGTTTCCCAGACCACGTAGTAATACTGTGATATTCTGCAGGCTTCTGTGATGGTCACTGTGGAATACAGGTTCATGGTAGCCTCAGGCAACAGGATTTTAGCCTAGTGCTCAATGAATTAGGGTTTAGGTGTAAATCTTAATAGTTTCGATGTAGAAAGCTTTGGCTTTCTGCAGTAGAAGGTAAATACTTGACTGAGCAGTGCCTCTATCTGCTCAGTACTTTGCCAAATGGAGCCTGTCTGGATCAGAACAGAAACACAGCAGTGGGGGTTTGCTCCATCACTATCCTTAGTCTGGTCTCTGAGTCAGGGCTGAACTGTGTTTCTCAGGTGATTCAAACTGATTCTGAACCAGCTTCAGAATCAGAAATTATCAAGATGACAATCAGAAAGGGTTATTTTTGCTTGGAAGGAGAAAATTGAAATCAGCCTCTGACATATAGTCCTCAGATGTCAGCTAGAGATCTGGAAAGACCAGTGTAAGCCCAGTTTTTTTGTTTAATAGGTTTCATTAACTTATTGTTTCAGTGAAAAATAGGGTGTTTTGCTTTTTTGTGTTTCTCTGTGTTTTTCCCCCAAAGAGTCTCTTTTACTGAACATGCGAGACCTTCTTCAAGTCTAGAAGTTTCAAAGCTGCAAATCTTCATGTCTAAACGGCTGTGTCTGTCAAGGGGGGAGGCAATTACTGTGCTATAATTCATTTGTTGGCTGGCAGATATATCTCCTGAAAACAAAGACTTGAGACATGAGCCTGATCCAGCAAAAATAAAGTGCACTTAAAATTTTAAAGGTTAGACTGTAAGTGAGAACGGTGTTTGGTGCATGAGACAGGATGTTTTTCTCAGCTCATACTTGTACCCAGAAGGCATCAGGCACCCAGTGGCAAAAATTTTCTGAGTTTCTATTCAGCCTGACAGGTTTGGGCTGATTTAGGTGCCTGTTAGGGCTTTGAACAATTTTATATTCATATACTTAGAAGTGTAATACTGGAATGTTTAAATCTCTTTGGAAAGTTGTGGTGGTTTAGTTTGCATCTTTTACCTTTTGTGAGATAAGAATTAGAAGAAGGGCAAAGCAGGCTCAAAACTTTAAAGAATACAAAGAAGTTTATTACTAACAGAATTAAAGGTAATAAAAGAATGATAAAGATTACAACAAACTCTCCCTTTCCCTCCAGCACCCCTCCCCACTTATTTCTCAACTCGCACAAAGGATAACACACATGATTTCAGGTCAGAATTGCAGCTCTTAAGTCTCTTTCATATTTGAAAGAAAAAGAGGTTCCTTCTGCTTCAATGTGGTGCTTCAAACTGCCACAGCAAACAAACCTGCCCGGAAATCTGCTGCCGTGAAATATATTTCTTTCATGAATTCTGCAGTCTTCCCACAACTGCTATCATAAGCCACGCATGGGGTGTCTTTTTAAGGATAAACAAATTCCAGCCTG